>OX336396.1:20780134-21380134 GCA_946902985.2 Meconema thalassinum
TGGTTGTGTTTGGAGTTTCCCTGGAAGTGCAACTCGGCTTTTCTTCATTTCGCCTGTGAACTTTTCGTTCCGCAAAATTCACAGTCAAGTTAAGATTGGACGGAAGGGGGATTTGTGTTTCATGCACCTCGCCATTCTTAAATTACGTCTGACAAGAATTTGTTGCACATGCATCTCCATGATAATATAATTAATAGTCCAGTCAGTGATTTAAACCCATCATGCCGAGACGTACAACGGATATTGGTCGTTGTTCATTGACATCGAAAAAAAAGTGCTTATCACGTAATGCATTCATAACTGTTCACGGGCGAAGCCGCGTCGGGTTGTTAGTTCTACAGATAAATTGAATCTTTACATATTCGGTCCGCAAATCACTATCTTATTCCTAATCGCAATGAAATTGCACCATCAGCTACCCCAAAGTATCATTAACACGAGTGCCTTCTGCTCCTTCGTTCACAATTCACTATTGTCTATGCCTGATCATTTTTTAATTTTTTTTTAGTCAATTTACCCTCTAGGTTGGTGGTTCCCACGGACTCAGCGAGGGAACTCACCACTACCGCCTCTATGGGCAGTGTCCTGGAGCTTGGAACATCTGGTCGGGATGGATACAACTGGGGAGGTGTGATCAGCACTTCGCCCAGGCGGCCTCACCTGCAAAGCGAACAGGGGCCTCATGAGGGAGGGGAAGGGATGGAAGATAGGGATGGATAGGCTAGGAAGAGGGAAGGAGGCGGCCGTGGCCTTACAGTAGGTACCATCCCGGCATTTTCCCGAAGACGAAGTGGGAAACCACGGAAAACCACTTCGAGGATGGCTGAGGTGGGAATCGAACCCCCTCTACTCATTTGGACCACCCGAGGCTGAGTAGACCCCGTTCCAGTCCTCATACCACTTTTCAAATTTCGTGGCAGAGCCGGGAACCGAACCCAGGACCTCCGGGGCGGCAGCTAACTGTGCTGACCGCTACGCTACGGAGGCGACTTCCTATGCCTGATCAGCAACTAAAAAATTCCTTGGTCCCACAAATCGAGCTACTTTAGTGACGGGAACCTCGTAATACTGGTGCCCCTAGGTGATGGCATCGCTGTTGGTATATCTTGGTGAGTCATTGTCGCTTCACAGTACTAACACTATTGTATACACTGAACGAAGTGTATTATCTTGCGTTTTTTTTTTCGTATGGTCTCCTGAGAGGCCGAGTGCAGGTCTTTCTAGTTGACGCCCGTGGGCGCCTTGCGCGCCGTAGTGAGGATGAAGTGATGAGTGGCTTCGGTGGCACAGTTGGTAGCATGCTGAGCTTCTATGCTCAAGATCGCGGGTTCAAACCCGGCCAAAGTCGTCGGATTTTTTAAGAGCGTTAAATAACCCTCAGTATGCCTTCCTTCGGAGGGGAAGTAAAGCCGGCGGTCCCATATCATAGATTTATGGCATGTTAAAGAACCTTCCCCTAATTACACCTGTGTGAAGCTAAATTATATTGGTTAAGAATGTAATCAACGCTCTTAGGTTCCTACCCTCGTTGCCCAAGAGCTGACTGCGGTGGCGTCTAGTAGCTAAGTTCTGAACTAGTAGTCGTTGACGGTGGCATTTGGCGTCAAAAGTAAGAACTATTTGAAAAATTCAAAGTCTGCAGTCCTTATTTTAATTAAGAAACAGATAACACACACTAATACAGCCATCACAATTAACACTGGTTATCAGACAGATTCTACACACACCCAAAGTACATAGGGCTACATGACCACATTGTCGCAGCCCCTAAACTGAGGAACCAACCAACCGAAGTGATGATGAAGACGTCACATACACCCAGTCCCCGAGCCACGGGAATTAAGCCCAGGAGATTAAAATTCTCGATGGCCCGGCAGGGAATCGAACCCGAGACCCTTCGGGCCAAAGCCTAGCACGCTAGCTAATTAGCCATGGAGCTGGGTAGGTGTGTCAACGCGGCGGAGGCCCATCTGAGGAGACAAAACACTTATTAGTTAGTGAAGAACCTTCATACAGGTATTATAAGATAAATAATGGCGTATCATATTTACAAAATCAGCTTCCAGTGTTTAAAGGACGCATATTAAACGTGGAAAGGATTTCTCAGAATCAGAGTAATCAATCAAACATCATTCACCATTAAATCACACAACTTATTTCACAATAAAAACCTTTTTCTTTATGCTTTCCTCGTAAAGCGATTTTTATTGCGTCAATTCATAGTATTCCCCAGTCTCTATCAGATGGGGCAGATGACCTCGTAGTTCCGCCCCTAGTTTTAACCTCAATAACTAACTTTTCTTGCAGATGTACATTTATTAATTTAACCTTTACTGTAATTCAAACCCGGACGAACTCACTAAAGTTGTTGTTGATTCATTTAGGGGCTTGACGACCTCGTGGTCATGTAGCCCCGTGTACTTGGGTGTGTGTGTGGAATTTGTCTGATAACCTGTGTTACTGCAATGGCTGTATTAGGGTGTGTATTTGTAATCCAGATGAGGATTGGGAAGGAGGTGGCTGTGACCTTAATTTAGGAACCATCCCTGCATTTGCCTGGAGTTGAAGTGGGAAACCACGGAAACCCACTTCCAGAATGGCTGTGGTGAGATTCGAATCAGCCTCTTCTCAGTTTTGCCTCAGGAGCCTGAGTGTACCCCGTTCCAGCCCTCTAACCAGAATTAAACTTCTTGGTAGAGCCGGGAATCGAACCCGGATCACTGCGGTGACAGCCAAGAGTGCTAGCCACTACGCAACGAGGCGGACGAACTCACTAAATATTGGCCCGAAAAGAGAGAGAGAGAGCTCTCCAGCAAAAGGATGGAATGGTTTTCGTTCACATTGGCCCATTTCTTATAATAATATAGTCTAGTAGTACGGAAGACAGACCTTAGAAAAAAAATATACAAAAATCAAAAATCATAAATATTCCCCTTATTATTCGTCACATATCAAAATTGCTGAATACATTAATTTATTAATCTACTACTTAAGCTATGTTCAACATTTCCATATGACTAATATTAACAGAGATGTTCGAGATTCTTGTAAACTCCCACTCCATGCTGCATTATTTATTTATAAATGTAAATACTGTACTAAGTTTCACGTGATGGGCGGACATCTATCATAGATACCTTCTTCTCTGATGCAGAAATCCAAAAATGTCGTGTTTCTTGTCAATGTACAGACATTTTAGTCTAGACTAAAGATAGTCTACTGTATGTGTTAATCGCTGAGGTGTGAAGAGATTTGATGCCCCTTATTATTCCCGTTTCTACAGGTTTGGGATTAAGCCTACGCAAGGTAATTGTTTATATGGTGGACAGATTTTACGACCGGATGCCTTTCCTAGCGCCATCCAGGATGGCTGAGGTGGGAATCGAACCCACTTCTTGTCAGTTTTGCCTCACGTGGCTGAATGTACCCCGTTCCAGCCCTCAGGCCAGAATTTAATTTCATGTCAGAGCTGGGAATCGAACGAGGACCTCCGGGGCGGCAGCCGATGAGAGATGAAGCGAACATGAATGAAACTGGGCAAGGCCGTGGTATATCAGAAGGTACCATCTGGATGGGAAACCATTTCAAGGACAGCCAACGCGACGGTGGGATTCGAACCCGCTCTTCCTCCAAGTCCTGGCTCCGACTTGGTCCACGAGCAATTACTGATCTAGCCCAAATTACGGCTGAAATTCAATTTGATGCAATACACTATTTGAGGTGTGCAAGACGGGAAGCTGATGTCTAGGAACATAACTCCAGCACTCGTCTGGAATGAATTTGTAAAAAGATAACTTAACACTTCGGATGGCCGCTGCCTTTGCTGGGAGTCATGGTGCAGTTCCCAGTCCTCACGTGAAGAAACGCCTTGGAGACTGTACGCGCATATATGACCACACAGCAGATCTAAGGTTCGAAACCCGGCCAGACAGTCAAACGTAGGCCTACCATGTTTTAAGTCCCAGGTAACCTATCCCAATCCTAGACACTGCCAGACACCACAGAAACACAGGTTATCAGGAAAATTCAACTCATATCCAAGTACACGGGGCTGATGACCAAGATGATCCAAGCCGCTCAGATGTATTAACAACATCTTGGGGGAAAGTGGTGGCAGGGAATTTTCATACATCCATTCTCATCTTACAGTGCGTTAGCAGATTTTCTTTCTTTCTTTCTTTCTTTCTTTCTTTCTTTCTTTCTTTAATATTTGGAACGGCTTTTCTTTGGGGATGCTTTACGCCAGGGGTTCTCAAACATTTTCTGTCGTGCTCCCTTCTGAAACATGAAATTTTAGACCCCCCCACTCGTATTCTTCTTTCTTTTCTTAGAATTTCTCACAGGCTACTTCGCACTCAAAAAAAGAAAAAGCGGATCACAAGAGGTTCCCAACTTGTAAGGGCTTGAGGGCCAAAATGGGAACTTCGGGTATGGTTGTGGGCCGCACTTTAAAGGCTAATTTCCATAAAACTTAAGGCTGGATGCCCTTTCTGATACCACAGAATTTTTCAACTGAAAATCCTACTGCAGCCAATCAGCGGGATTCGATTTTGTTGCTCAAAAACTAGTCTACAATGCAATAAAGCAGTGGAATTACAGATACCAAGAAAAATTTAGTTCTGATGAAGAACGCTCAACAATGTAGGCTAAGTTTATTTGAATTAATATAGAAATGGCAAACAGAGCCAAAAACCTAGACATACTGAAATTAATAATGGTATCAAAACAATACTTACAAAAGAAAAATTTGGTAGTAATAAGTTTCTTTGAATCAATATTAAAAATGGGTTCATTATTCCGTGAGTAAAGTGGAGGGAGGTCAGTGACCTGCTGTGTGACCCGGCGCGTTGTATAACGGTTCGCCATCAATTCTTTATCAAATGACTTTGTTCATTTTCCCGAATAGAAATACATAGTACGGTACTTTAAAACAAGCAATGAGATATATTATTTCGTGACTTTTTAAAAATTTCATTTTTTTAAGCTTTCCCGGGCCGAAAAAATTATCCTTCGGGCCACATGCGGCCCGCGGACCACCAGTTGGAAACCACTAGTATACAGTATTTGCTTCTGTTTAATTACTGCAACTACCAGTTACAATAATAATAATAATAATAATAATAAAAACACACAATTTACTATTCTTAGAGCACATCAAGGTTGAACAACTTTTTGTAAAAAAAAACAACATGCATTTATATTACTCCAATGTGTTATGAAAGTTAACGATTTCTCCTTGCTTAAATTAAAAAAACGGCTGCATGAGCAGTTATTGGAATTGAAAATGATATATTTCACTAATTAGCTCTTTAACTGTGGCACCAGTGTTTCTTTTAGTTCTATAATGCTCTTCCTATTTGGAAGCTCGTTACTTAAGCTTCTCAGAATTCCTGCTGGTAGGATCAACTGGTCAGTTCTTTTGAAATAAGACAGCAAAAGTACGAGTTTATTAGTCTTGAATGGTCGTCGGAGCTTCCTGCCTATGATACGTTCATGGATATGATGATAGCAAAACTTGTTACAGAATATGAAATAGGAATATTTCAATCGGAGCCTATCACTCTCTGCGGCCCTCTGCTTTAGGCCAGGGGTTGCGGATGTGACCTCTTACTATCCTCTGGCTACATCGCTGGCGTAGTAAGTTATTGTTGTTTTACGGGGTGGAACAGCGAGTACAGGTAGAAAGGGCGAAGTAAGTTGGTAACATAAGCCATTCTAGCGTGCCCAGAGAAACCTCTCACTCCTGTTAGCGACCCAAGCATCGATTTAAAACCTTATGTACTTTGTACCAGTGCAATAATTCTCTTGGTCCGATCTCTTTTAAAACCTAATTTCTAGGGATAAATCTATTGTATTCAGTCCTAAGTGAACATGTGAATCGTAAGTCCCTCGCAATATTCCTTCTATGGTGAACAGCACAGTACCATTCTCATGTTTTGTAAGGTACAGTTTGGGTATTCTGCCGTTGTTTGAATACCAAGAGGATTAAGAGCTCGGGGATACCCAATTTAAAGATGACCTCTGTTCAGTTAAGAAGGAAACCTAACAGGGTCATGTTTAATCAGAAGTTCAGATATACAGGTCAATTAGGAAATTTCAACAGCGGATTGCTAAACAGTGCCAAATAAAAATACAGGGAGGAGTTTGTTCATGTTACTGTAGATTGTGTGGCAACTAAGTTAAGTGAACTTGAAATACACTGCGCACTTTCAGGAGACCACCTCCTATAAAATACTTTCTATAAAATTATTTTAGTGGAACTGTGGCTGGTCACTTAATACAGGTTTCACCGTATAACTGCTTGAAGTCTATTTGGCCCTTGAGAAAGAAAGTAAAGTTTGCAATGAGCCAAACTCAGTCGATTGACAGCTGAAATCCTTGTGGAATGCAGAAAGGAAAAGGGGTGCTTGTGACATAATGTAAGTAGCTTAAAGCAGAATACATGTTCAATATGATGGTTGGTTGGTTCCTTAGTTTAGGGGCTGCGACAAGGCTCTTATGTAGCCCCGTGTACTTTGGGTGTGTGTAGAATTTGTCTGATAACCGGTGTTAATTGTGATGGCTGTATTAGTGTGTGTTATCTGTGATTCAGGTAGAAGGACCGCAGAAGATTAATTTTTTCAAGTAGTTCCTACTTTTGCTACCAAATGCTACCATCCACGACACCTAGCTGCGGACGTGGCTACTAAACGCCATCACATTCAGCATCTGGCGGCGAACGTTGAAACTAATATAGCGTTATCAAACTAACCTACAAGTTTTAGCTTCCACAAGTGTAGTTAGTGGAAGGTTCTTTTTCATGCCATAAATCTATGATATGGGACCGCCGGCGCCGGCTTTACTTCCCCTCCGAAGGAAGGCATATGAGGGATTTTTAACGCTCTTAAAAATTCCGAAGACTTCGGCCGGGTTTGAACTCGCGATCTTGGGCATAGAAGATGAACTGTAGTTAATTTCAAAAGAGGAAAAACTGTTCTCAAAGTTTATATCAAGTAAGCTTTCTGTCCGAACAATTGGCGGGAGTATACCTCAGTTGTTACATCAAAACCACTGGAGCGAATGACATCAAATTTCGAAGTACTGTAAGTAGAAGGTCCCCTAAAATAAATCTAGGCCATGTAGGCTATGTAACACATAGGAGTGAAAGAATTAAGTGCAAGAACAGCACAGATGGAGTAGTTGCGGGCACTGTGTGTACTGATGATTGGTAGCAAGCACGTTCACTAATGTGTAGTAGCTTGAACAGCCAATACTTAATTAGGTGTTCCCACGATCACTGTGGATTGGCTCCAGAGAAAGCAAGAAGGTGCCAGAAATAAAAGAAGGCCCTGGGACTGTTAAATTTAAGGGACACTGGGACTGAAATTTTCAAATTCTATATAAGCTGAGGTACAGCTTTGAAATTTTATATGGTTATGAATAGTCATATTATAAACCACTGTGGGAAATGTGAGCATTGTAAGTTGATTAGTTCTCCAGATATTAATTATTTTGTACATTTATTATTCAAGTTTTATAAAGGTCAGCCGCGTTAAAAAAAACAAGATAGTGTAACTTTTAGGTAATATTCTATTGCACTATAACAATTGGAAGAAACCTACGGATCCGATTTTGAATTGCATTAATGAGTGTCAAGAAATTAATTTTTTTTTCATCTCCAAGTTTTTTCTACAAAAAAATCGTATTTTATCCAGTTTGAATTTTTTTTGCAGCCAAACCGAAAGTGCAATCTAAAAAACGATCCGCAGGTTTATAGTCATTGCAATGAAGATAATAAATTCCCATTTTGAAAGCAATATCATAAGATTTATGACGCGAGTAACATTTTGAATGCCTGAAAAAGTGAATCCGAGAAATCAGCAATTTTCTAAAATGATGCACAATTTACAAGGTTTCAGCTTACCAATGACATTAGGACTGTCCTACAGCATAGGTGACACCCTCCTCCTTCTGTTTTGCAGCCTCCTCCTTCATTTCTGTCAGTTTCACCTTCCGTCGACATGCTTTCGCTTCTCCAATTATGACCGCGGACTTACATACTTCCTGCGACTGTCACATCTTTCAAGTGTTTGTGCCGTGACATGAGATACTGAAGTTAGTCTTATTCCTGATTTCAACTCTGTTGTTGCACTACATCCCATGTTGAATTCTGATACAGAATTCCAAACAGCAATTTCAAGTATCTTCCGTGAAATAAAAATCTATTTTCGGCACTTCCTCCAGATAACAGAATGCAGAGACTCATTCTGATTTTCAGTAGCACCACGGATGCATCTGAATAGTAGCTCATCTGATGCCAGTCTTTGATAAACAGGCATAATCTTGACAACTAAGGGTTCTTAAAGTTCTACAGCCATTTTGTCATGACTCTGTGGTGTTTTACCAGCTGCGATACTTCGATTGTAGAAACACCAAGACTCAGAACCTTCAGGACACTTACTGTGCTGGGGCGTTCAAAGGACACACCGTGCATTTTAAAGCTACGCCAGGGCTTTAAAAATGGCGGAATTCGGATAAAACACTGCTATATGATCCGCAGGGGATAGGGGTGTATTAATATGGAAAAAACCGAAAATCGACATTTTCCACAAATTTCACTAAAATTTCAGTCCCAGTGTCCCTTAACTCACAAGGTCTGGGTTATCTGCCGCTGAACTTGACTGTCCTTGACTGAGAGACAACTCGCCAGGTAGACTCTACACACCCATCACTGCGTCGCGCCACGCCGGTCGCGTCGTAACGCCCAGCCAATGCTCCTGTTGAGCTTGAGTATGTTGCTAGGTGTGGTAAAAGAGAGTAAATGTGAATGCAATGTCTACGCAACCATGACTGATGGGTGGCAAGTTCCTTCGCAAGTTATTTCCGCAAGGCACTTGCTAGTGTAAACGTAGCCTTACAGAACATAATGCAGTATAATGTAGCCCCCACCGATTTGGACCCTGTGTCAAAGAGAGCTCGCCCACTCCGCCTGCAAGCTTACTAGGCCAATATTATTGAGATTGGTGCTTGCCACAGTGGGTGAGTGGTTATCGTGTCGGACCACCAAACCCCAAACTTGCAGGTTCGCTTCTGGCCATGGTACAGTTGAAAGGCGACAAAAATCACGACACGCATGTCATACGATGATGGCATGTCAAAGAACCCATTTGAATTCAGCATGCCGTGTTCATAATGGCAAAATTAATCTCGGGAGTTTCCGCCAACACATAAGTTCCTCCATTCACTACTAGAAAGCTCTAGTGTCAAGGAGCTTAGATATCTAACCTCCTTGACTTTCATAGCGCTCCAAGGAACAATAAAATTCAATATGCAAATAACAAAGATTGCACCCGAGGCCATACGATATTACTATATTATTTTGATTGGTCCAGCTTTTGCGCGCGAAGATACACATTGTTGGCTAAATTAAACTAAAGCAGATCATCACAGATGTAATGGATCAACATAATATACAGCTCTTCAGGAATTGCGCAATAAAGATCAGGACGCATTTGAGTCAGGATGATATCGCCTTTATAAAGGTCCTCCATGAAAAAGAGTGTTGAATGTTCCTCTAAGTTATTCGAAGTAGCATTCTTGGGCCATACTAGCATATTTGCATTTGTCTGTTGGCACAGGCTAGAGTATCACTGATGTCTCAGTCTCACTCACGGCTGTGATTATATGGAAGCTACTGAGGTATGGGTGGTGCTTAGTAATGACATTCAGGGCACAGTCAGTGCCTGTGGATGCTGTGAAAGGTTCTACTCATAGGGTTAGTACTGCTGTACTGACTCAGTGAGGAAAGCAATGGAAAACTACCTCACTTCTCTTATTGCCTAGTACGCCTCAATATAGCGCTGTCTTGGGTTTATGTGGGTATCTACTCACATAACCCAACGGTAATGCCTTTTGAGGATCCAACCAGCCTTCGGGCTGACTACCTAACAGACAGACTAGCATATTAGATTCAATTGAGGATTTTTCTTCGACCTCCCCAAGAACGCCAATTCTAACACTTTAAGTCAAGTACAAACACAAGTACAAGTGCAAGTACAAGTACAAAGTAGAACACGTTTCCAATGACAGCATCAGAAAACAGTTTGGAGTTGCACCGATCCAAGACAAGATGCGTGAGAGCCGACTTAGTTGGTTTGGGCATGTTTTACGGGCCGATGATGACTCTATTGCCAAGACGGGATACACACTTGAAGTCGTCGGCAGAAGACCTAAACAACGTTGGGCTGATACGCTTCATAAAGACCTCCAAAGCGTGAACATCCATCCAGATGCAGCCCGAGACAGCGTACCCACCAGGCGCGGGACAAACGCTCAAGGAAAAGAAGAAGATGTCAAGTACAAAACATACACATGTCCATGCTCCAACGAATGACAAAAATAATACCGAAAAGGAATAAATAGAACACGTTCGGGAAGAATTAGACCAATTGATATCAAACATCTCTGATACGCACATTAAAATCTTACTTGGGGACTTCATGCTAATGTAGGACAAGAAAAAAATCCTACAGTAGTGGGCAAATAGCCAGCTCATAAATTAACAAACAAGAATGGTGAATGAATAATTTTGTATAGATCATGGTCGCATCCGTGGTGTAGTGGTCAGCATGCTTAGCTGCCACCCCGGAGGTCCGCGGTTCGATTCCCGGCTCTGCCAAGAAATTTGAAAAGTGTTATGAGGACTGGAAGGGGGTCTACTCAGCCTCGCGTTGTCCAAAGGAGTAGAGGGGCTCGATTCCCACCTCAGCCATCTTCAAAGTGGTTTTCCGTGGTTTCCCACTTCGTCTCCGGGCATATGCCGGGATGGTACTGCGCCAGTATTTTGCTGAAGCGATTGGAGAAGAATAGCAGCCTTCACGTATAGTATTTTACGAGTGTAAAATCCTGTTAGCGAGAGGAATGAATTACGTATTAAACGTAATGTTACGAGGCGGAGAATGCCAGGAGTGTAGGCAACCCGCAATGTTACTCGGAATTCAGCTCTATTCAAGGTAATTCTTGTCAGGGCACGCAGGTTAGGAAGAGGTGTGAGGTCATCAGCTGATCTACTGACAGCATATAGATCGTGAACGCTGCAGAATATAATGTATCATGAACACAGAATAATACAGAATTATAAGTACATGCTGTTATACACCAGAAATTACCATAAGTAAGCAGGAATGTGATTTCATTGAGATTTTGTTGAATGTGACACTGTGTGAATGACGTAATGGAATTGTATGTTGGACATCGAGATATATCGCGAGACCAGGTCAGCGATGGTGTGAGAAAGGGCTGAGAGGAGGAAGTCAGAGGAGAAAAAGGGTCTTATTCTTTTGAACGCGGAGAGTGAACGTCGTGTTTTCAAGTCGTAACCAGTACGAGAAGTTACGAGAACATGGTTAGTGAAAACGAACATTCCAGCAGTAATCTACAGTGGAGATGTACTCCAACCTTATTCTTTTGAAACATACACGAACATTTTGAGAACTTGCTAGAAGCATCAACTATATTCGAAGTTAAAAGAATATCCATTCTTATGATAAAGCATTTCAGTGAAATCAGTCCACAACTTTATTTCACTATGTTATACTACGTGAAGTCAGGAGGAATAGTATCGCATTATACTAAATCTACTGCGATGTGTGGTTAAATATAAAGAAGGAACACAACATACGAAGTAACTGAGAATGTCAAGAGTAATCAACGACGCTTACGAGTTCGATAACTACTTATTTAAAAATTATGGAGGAAGTGAGGTCAAACCACAATCCAATTTAAAAAGGAAATGCTACTACAAAATTAAAAGATTCTTCAAACAAGAGAGATGGAGTCTACAATCTGGACGAACGAAAACCCGGAATCTGAGAGATGCATTCCACAATCCAGAGGAACGAGAGGGAGGAGTTCGTAACCCAGTTCGAGACCAGGAGAGGCAGATGGGTGAGCAGAGCCAAAGTTCCGTTTTGGAGAAGACTTTAGTGTATTTTCGAATATGCAATTTCTACAAGACTGAGCACAAGGTAGAGATTTTGGATTGAATATATTTTGAATGACATTTTGAGTCGATTATTCATTCATTTGAGTTAGGAAGATTACCATGCCTTCATACTTGTAGAATTTATTAAATTCTAATTAAAGTCATTTTAGTAAGGTATTGCCATGCTTTCATGTGTGTAGAATTTATTGAACCCTAATGTAGTCGTGAATTAAACCATGAAAACTTTGTGGAGATTATGATGGGAAATTATTATGCTGCGAGAAATACATGCTTATATTATGGTAGTGAAAATGTATATATTGAACCCATGTACCATTGGTTCAAGGGGTCGAATCCATGTGTTATTGGTGAAAGAAGGGAGGAAAAATACAGTCTTCAGCGGAACATAGAAAGATTTTATACAAGAGGACTGGTTTAATGTTGTGCAATAATAAGAGACCAGGTGGCCAGGAAATGATATCACGCGTGACGCACCGATAAGGAGCGATCATGGCTATAATTAGAACGAGAGAAACTTTCCGTACGGAGTGAGTGAAAGAAGGTTTGGGAAATTGAGCTTGCGTTGCAGTAAAATGGCATCCTCGCAGTTGTGCAAGAGGAAGAATAATTAGATTTAAGCCACTTGCGAACATAAAAGTAACAAAAGAAATACATCATTGTGAATCATTTCGGAATAGAGATTTTTGTGTGGGAAAAGATGTTATAATAATTGCCCAGGAAAGAAGTGCAGACGCGGCATTGCGCAATTAAAAGTTCCCCGAGACCCGAGGAGGTGGGGATTAAAAATCAACTGTAACACCCACGTATCTGAAGACCAAATTTTATTTAATATCTCAGAATTGTACGATCGATTTTCATGTGCAAAGAAGTCAGTCTACGTTTAGAAAACGAGCTTTCCAGAGATATAATTTTTAAAAGTGTGCGACTATTGCTTCAAAAGTTAGTTATGAAAAAGACGTGGAATTTATCTTTTTGTCACCGATTTGTATAAAAGCCCTGGCAGAGCCAGACCAATCATGCAGTATCAGTCAGCCCAGGGGGGCGTGACGTTGGAGCATCGTATAGGCAGTTTAGAACAGACCTCGTGAAGAAGTGCTGCATCATATCGTATATGCAGTTTACAGCAGACCTTGTGGGGAGGTGCTGCATCACAGTGCCCAGATCACAGTACGAGAAGTATCATCATAGTATCGCCGTGTGAAGACTTAGGAAAATCCTAGTACAGGATTTAGTTCAGCAAGCGTCAGTCTTTATAGTGAAAAGTTCAGTATTACAGTCAAGTTAGGCTGCGAACTTAAAGAACAGGCGATAGGTCTTCAAATAACAGTTCAGTTAAACGACTGAAAGTATCGTAACGTTTTGAAGTACCAAAGATCGTGAAACAAACATTTCCAGCAAAGTTAAGGAACCCGATCAGGGTCGGGCGAAATAAGTAACGCCTAGTGTATCGATAAGATAGGGACTAGAGCGAAGAAAATAAGAAGGGAAATTTTAATCCAAGACCTTTTCTAATAGGAGACAAACGAACAGTAAAAGCATTAAGCTACGAAACTAAGGAATAGCAGTAAATGCTAGAGAATCATAGGTCACCGATAAAGTATTCATGGTGCCGTAAACAAGATAGACTTTATCTAGACAAATTAATTAGTGTCTAGAAAGAAACGACTTCGAGCTAGTAAAAATAGAAGCCGAATAGTCAGGAAACCAGGTTTGAAGAATAGCCGTTCCAGGGAGGGGTAGATTGATCGAGACTTTCAACTTCTAGCCAGATAGGGAGCCGACATCTAAGAGTTTCACCCTTGGAAACGGGAAGAAAAAAATCACGTGTGTAAGGCCAAATCAAAGCCTCAGTGATTAAAAGCAGTGTAATGTAAATATAGAAAATTTGTGTTAGTGTAATAATTTTTAGTGAATTTATTTGTGTATTATAAAAGAATACAGAATTGTATTCAAAATGTTACCAGTGTTCAAGGTAAATTATGTGAATGTGTATCAAGAAATGTCATTGTGTGAAATGGTATTAATGAAGATGGCTTAATTACCGTAAGTGGGCGAAAATGAAACATCGCTGGAAAATACGGTCGGGGACCGTCAACTCATGTGAGTAACCATTTCATTATGTTATGTGTTGGGGAATATTTGTGTACAATCCACCTGAGAATGAGAAAATAGGGATGTTTTTGAATAACAAATAACAGAATAATAGCGCGATCTGAACGATTAAAATTGAGAAAGTATAAGACAATTCTGTGAAATGAATAAATCCCTTAGGGGAAATGTATGAAATAAAATATCAGTGTATTTGGTTAATGATTTAATTATATGAAAGCAAGCGTAATAATAATAATAATAACAATGATATAAATGAATAAAGATTAGGATGAATTATAGGAAAGTAGTAGATTTTGTGCTCCTTTAAAAGAATAAATACATGTTGTGAACAAATGTTCTTAAGAAAAAGCGATTATTGCACGGGAGAGGATTAATATAAAATTGAGATGTAGATCAAATGTGTATTGTTGAATCTATCAGTTCTTTGAAGGCAATTTGGCAATACAGGATAAGCGTAATGTAGCGCATTTAAGTAAATTTGTCACGCTAGGAATGCGTTAAACCTAAATATACTTGGTAAAATTAATTATGAGGGGCAGTTGGTCGTGGTAATTGAGCTATAGTAAGTCCTCCAAATAGTGATGTGATCACGAGGCCGTTGAGTATAAAAGGGTGCGAAATAATTGTATTATGAGCGCGAGTGTAAGGCAAAGGCCTGCTATAAGTCGCAAATGTGTAAGTCCTCCAGTATGGGATATGGTTCCCGAGGCAGTTGAAAACAACGAACCCAGATTCGTTTATGTGAAGCCCCTAAGTATTTGTTGTTGTATTGAATTATTCTTACCCACCAATGATGACACTTCATAATTAATAAATGCCAAGGTAAAAAGAATGGGTCTAGTGAACCTAATTATGTTGTTAAAAATAAGTAGAATGAAGCCTTGTTTGTTCAAAGAACTATATTTAAGAAACTGCTGTATGAAAGCGGATGGTAGCTCGCCTCTTGCGAGTCTGACCGTAATGTTCCTGCTCCCCAACAATAAATCACGCCAAGTGGCCACGGCCAGACCTTACCATTAACGGAAGTGCGGTAGGTCTGTGAGCCGTCTGTTTTGAAGTTATAGTACAACAGAGGGTTTGGAGTTTGTTTAACGACCCGGGCTTCGAACCGAGGTTCTTGTAGATGAAAATTACCGCTTGCAAGTTCAGATAGTTGCTTTCTATGGATATGATGGTCTTTTAAGACAAATAATGATAAATCCCTAATGTAATGTTATATAATGTAATAATTCACGAGTTCAGTGAAGACAATTAGATTCCGGGAGTGATCTTAATTTTTGACGTGTTCAAGTAGTCTTCAGTAGCTCGGGAGTACACAAGTGTTTTCCCAATCACTGTAGTGAATTGTTGATTTGAGAGAGATGGTAATATGAGAACATTGTGAAAGCCCAAAGTTTAAGTAAATGATTAAAAGTACTTTAATAAGAATTATATATTGTTTTGATTATAAGATACTCAGATAATAGGAAGTGATGTGTAGTAAAAGAATAACACAGTGTATTGAAAAGTATCGAGCCTATTGGAGCTCTTGATTGTATTGAATTTTAAAGTGAAAAGAAATATAAGTTGTTGGTTTACGAAAACCATTTATTAGGATTTAACCTTTGTTTTATTATGTATTCCTTGTTCATTCTGAACAAGTTAGAATTGGGTCAGTATTTTATTTGTTTAATTTGTTGTAGCGCCATATATTTGGTTAATTAAATGTTTTATAGTAGGAGTTGATTTTGTTTATTTATTTTGGAAGTGTATCCTCTATTTAATCCAAAATGTGTAAGTCACAGAGTGGGAGAACATACCATAACCCCGAAAATCCCGATTTGAGCATTGCTGGCATACTGTGATTTGCATATTTCATGCTGAAAAGGGCACAATATATATGGCAGGATTAATTTTGAATGATGTTAAACATGTTAGTATTTGGAAGAATTAATAAGCGGAGCTCATGGTAGTACTTTTTATTATCATTATTTACTATTTGACACTGACTATTGGTGATGATCTCAGTATGTTAAAATTAGTTACGTTGACGAATGTTATTGATACCGATTATTGTGAAAGGATTAGAATTATTTTGATGCTTAGAAAGATTCATGAAGTGTGATTATGTGAATTGTGTGTTAATAGTATTGGAATATGTCCACATATAAACGATATCTGAAATAACCGGTTCACGATTTTTGTATGCAGATTTATATGATGACAAGTATCATGATTGCCATATCATGGAAAGTTATGTATAAATTTAAGAATGGGTGTTGTTTTTTCTTAACCGAACGCTAATATCCACGTGTAGTTGTGGTATTTTTCAATTTAATTTTGTGCATTTTTACGTTGCAAGCGTGAAGCTTTATCACGACGTAGCTCATGTCGTGTGATATATCATTTTGATTCGTTTGACAGGGGAATTAAATTATTTTTGTATCAGTCTATTATTCAATAAATCTAGTGTTGTTTTCTGAAAGGTTGACCTTGTGATTTATAATAATTTGTGTAAGATTGTGTTATGAACTCCAATGTTGGGTGTTATTCCCAGATAAGTCCCATTGCCTTGAGATTTTATTTTCTTGATTCTCGATTTTTATCGTCTGAGCTAGTTATTTTTTTTTTCTTCATTGTTTTTTTTTCATAACGCAATCTTTATAGGAGAGTGTTCCCTTACATGTAGAACTTGTTGGTAGGATCTCGAGGGTTTTTCTAGCCGGGGACTTTCAGGTTCTACGGCCCAACTGTTCCATCGGATTCGACAAGTACTGTTCATGTTTAATCAGGCACAGTACCTAACGTAAGGCCACGGCTGCCTCCTTCCCTATTCCTTGCCTATCCCTCCCAATATTCCCATCCCTCATAAGGCCCCTGTTCGCTTTGCAAGTGAGGCCGCCTGGGCGTGGTGCTTGTACCACCTCCCCAGTTGTATCCCCGACCCGGTGTTTCAAGGTCCAGGACACTGCCCTGGAGGCGGTAGTGCTGGGATCGCTCGATGAGTCCTAGGGAAAAGCCGATCTGGAGGGTAAGCCGACTAAAAAAAATAGATCCAGGATTAATTTTGGAAACTACAAGGTTTAAAATGGGAAAAGGAAACTTTTACTTTTACGTGACCGCTAATCATGCGATTATGAGCCATTTGACCTCCTTTTTACTTAGAATCCGAACCACAGGTCATGGCATTTCACTTCGAATCTCTCACATGCATTGACCGGGAATCGAACCCGGTCCACCTTGGTGAGAGGCCAACAGCTTGACCACTACGCCACTCCCCCCTAAGGGTCAGAAGAAGACCTCACAAGCTAATGACTTGGAAGTGCCTTAACGTTAAATTGGTGGAGTTCCAGACTGATCATGTAGTCATGGACAAGAATTATCACAAGGAAATTTATAATGTGAAAGTCCTCCGTGCGGTAGACATAGATTCCGACCACTATATTTCAAAGATTAAAATAAAGTTATCTCCACAAAAGAAACACAAACCCTCCGAATCCAATAGGAGGAAGAATTATGACCCCAGTTTTGTAATTCATATTACACGATATTTTGAAAGATCTAAAACTCCTCTAAGCGACAATTTGTGGACGGTAATTTACCACATCTGAAGACTTTGTCAGAAAATGTTATAATTGCAATGAAATGCTAACAGCAATTGATTCGCTTAAGAATTGCAAGGAGCAGGAGAGAATCAACTAATTGCGGAAATAAGGAAGAATGCAAATGAACAAACCATTTGGAATTTACATAAACACCTGATAGACATTTGGAATACTGAAACAATACAATGCGTATACAGTACGTTAACCATGTTAAAGTGGTAACAGATTTATCCGCATTGACTAATGGTAAAATATAATATGTATTTTGTAATCTGCTTTGTCAATACTAAGAAATCTTGTTTAATAATATAATTTAAACGGACATGTTTCGATAGACCAATGATATCTTCATCAGCGTTGATAGTTTAATAGTACATAATAATATAATGTGAAATTGATATCCGTACAAAACTTGATTTAAGATTAAATGAAAAGTTCACACACAAATTAAATTTTACACACTAGAAAGAAGTTGTTACTAAAAATGAAGTTGCGCATACATTTTGGTGAAAAGTGAAAACAAAGATATACATGAAAATTTAGAAATCTACCTTACTTTTGTTGATTTTAAAAAGGCGTATGATAGTATCCATCGTGTGTCATTGTTGAATATACATAAGGAATTTGGTTTACATCAAAAACGTATTAGCCTTACTGGAATCACCCTTAAGAATACTAAATCTAAAGTTAGAATCCGAAATGAATTCTCGGAACCATTTGATATTAAAACTGGACTTCGACTGGGAGATGGACTCTTACCGTTATTGTTTAATTGTGTGTTGGAAAAAATCATGTGAGAATGGACTAAGATATGTCAATCACACATCAAGATTGGCCAAGATATAAAACTAAACTGCTTAGCATTCACAGAATGATCTTGCACTACTTGCAAATCATACAGAAGAAGCTAAATTTCAACTAGAAGAACTTGAAAGCATAGCAAAAAGAGTTGGATTACACGTCATTTCTTATGAGAAAACAGAAATAATGCCAACCTTCAAAGCTCCAGCACCAGCTATTCTATTAAACAATAAAAGACAAATTAAAATCTCTATATCTCTATAGGCTACATAAAAATTACGTGATAGTTTGTATGTATGTATGTATGTATGTACGTACGTATGTATGTATGTATGTATGTATGTACAGTATGTTTGTATGTATGTATGTATGTGTGTCCTTTATGCGTTCATATACCATTCATCCGATTGCGATGACACTTTAGTGAGTTGTTGTGCACACTCCAGGGAAGGTTTCTGACGTAGTAAATCCATATTACAATAGGTAGCGCACGATTAGATTCAACAAATGAGTGACTGTGTGCGAATCGTTTCGTTTCAACAAAGTCCCGTATGCGTTCATATAGCATTAATCCGATGGCGATGAAACTTTGGCGAGTTTTTTGTGCACGCTCCCACGACTGTTTCTGAATTAGTAAATCCATTTTACAATAGGTAGCGCGCGTGTCGTTTGTACAAACGAGATTTAGCACGCGAATCTTTCATACAAATGAACTTTGGTTAGTTGTTGTGTGCACACCCTCGAAAGGGTTTGAATTATTAAATTCATTTCACTTAAGATGACGCGCGAGTCGTTTCGACAAATGAGTGCTGACGCGCTAATAGTTTAAACAAATGAACTTTGGTCAGCTGTTGAGCATGTCCGTGAAGGTTTATGAATTAGTTAAACCATTTTACAACAGGTAGCTCATGATTCGTACAACAAATGAGTGCATTTCATACAGTTTGGAGGCATTTAACGGAAAAAGAAAAAAAATATCGTGTATCCAAAAGCACTTCAACAAACAAAATTACAACTCCAAGATTCCGTTTTTGATTGCATTGCAATGCATTGCATGTTGGGTACAGCTTGTTGTGAATAAAGTTAAATAAGTTGGTGAAATTCTCACTTGGAACTCCAATGACAAATCGTCAATAGAAAGTAGAACATTTAAATTTAAAAAAGCGCAACGAATTACTTGGCCAACATACAAGAAGAAATATATTTCGATAAATCTAAATTTCAACATTGCTGTTCCGTCGTTAAACCTGAAGAGACTCACACTTGTGAAACAGTATTTGAATTAAACACCAAATCAACGACAGATCAACTGCAGAAGGTTGACAGAGGGATAATCAGAACAATCTGAAGAAAAAAAAAACACCAGGTGGATGGACAATGGAGATTGTTGCCTAATGTAGTTGTCTACCGGGAAAGTGATTCAATAATAGACACGATGAGAAAAAGGAGAATTGCCTTTTTCTATCATTTATGGAGAGTGCATGACAATAGACTATTAAAACAACTATTTAACTACTTTTGGAGAAATTTAAAAAAAAAGGTTCAAATAAGTTCAAAACGATTTAAATGAGTTGAATATTACAATGAAACAAATTGAAAATAGAGGAGAAAAAAGGATTCTGACTAACAAACATACAGTACGAGGATTACACTAAAAAATAATCAACAAAAACAATACAGTATGTGATATCTGTTGAGGAAAGGGCAGCCTGGTCAGCCAGAATGAAGAGGTTGGGGGGAAGAAGATGATGACAGCTAAATTCCCTGTCAATCTGTAGATGACTTAAATGCATTTGGTTTGATTTAAGTGCTCTAATGTGGGCGTCAACTATGTAAATAAATAAATAAATAAATAAATAAATAATAAAGCAGATCATTCAGGAAGTTGAAGTAAACCGGGAGGGGGATCAAATATCAAAGAAAACTGTAAATTATACTGTAATGTAAACCAATATGCCTAGCTATTTATAAGAAACAGATGCACATATTTGAATGCTAAAATATAATTTTACATAGATCACCTTTCTAATACCTGCATCGCTAAGAAAAATGTTAATCAACTTTTTGTCAAAAAGTATAAATTGTAGGGACCATGATTTCTTCAACGCCAGAGCAATTCTTCTTTTTTATTTCTTTGCCTATCTTGTCCTTGAAGGAGATTTGTTGCCCTAGATATATGTATGTACTCTGTTACATATGGGAGTGTTCTTCCTCCCACTGATAGTCTATTATTATTATTATTATTATTATTATTAACTTTATTGCCCACATTGGACTTGAGTCTTCCATGTACACGTTTTCTTCAAGGTTGTATTGTTTGATTCTTCTTATCTGCCCAGTACTTCTTCATTCGTTCTGATCGCAGTGTTCTTAATTCGTCTGAAATCTCTGCAGGCAGTCTGTGCATCATTTCTGCTGAGAATTTGTGATTCTTAAGAAGGGTGGTAGTTTTATTCTCTGCATCTGTAATTTGGATTCCAACTGTTTTGAAATCCTCTTGAATTTCTTTGATCCAATGCCCTCCAGTCTTCTTTCCCAGATTTCTTATCACTAGTTGTCGTAAAATCCTGTTTTCTGGTAATCGTAGGATGTGAAGAAAATAAGAGATTATTTTATTCTTCATCGTGCTGGTAACTGGGTCAATCTCTCGATAGACTGTTTCATTGGGGAGGATTCTCCAGACTCCTTCAACCTGGTACTTTTTATTTATGTAGGTTCTGATAATTCTTCTTTCAGTTTAGAGGAGCTGATCAGTTCTTCTTTCATTTTTAATTTGGAACAAGGTTTCGCAAGCATAAGTAGCTTCGTGCATACAGTTTTGTAGTGTTGGATCTTAGTGCCTATTGACAAGCATTTTTTGTTATAAGTTGACCAGGTTAGAAATTGTGCTATTTTCATTTTGTTGGTTCTATTTATCCATGTTGTTTTTTTCGCTTAAGTTATGCATAATTATTTCTCCAAGATATTTAAATTGGAGAACTATGTTAATTCTTTGATCATTTATGATGACTTCTTTTATGTCAAGAGGTTTCATTGACATGATCTCAGTTTTCTCAAAAGATATTTGCAATCCTATTTTTAATATAGTCTATATTATATAAGTTTACAAAATAAGCTAGCCATAAATGTTTATCTGTTGGATTTGCTCGTTACAAAAATACGCAAACTAGAATTCAAGGATTCGTTGTGTATTTAATAGCTGAAACTAGTAGAGCCTGTGACTTAAATGATGTGCGGACGAGAATAATTGGATCAAATTGATGTTAACACAATTCCCATTTTCACCACCAGGCAAATGCCGGGACGGTTCCTTTCAGTAGGTCCATGGCCGATTTCCTTAGGCGGCAGCACGCCGGCCTCTCACCGCTGGGTCCGTGGTTCAAATCCCGGTCACTCCATGTGAGATCTGTGCTGGACAAAACGGAGGCAGACAGGTTTTTCTCCGGGTACTCCGGTTTTCCATGTCAACATTTAATTCCGGAAACACTCTCCTCTATCATTTAATTTCATCTGTTATTCATTTAATCATTGCTCCAGAGGAGTGCGTCAGGCATCGGCAGCCAGCACAGTTCAAATCCTCGCCGCTAGATGGGGGCTTCATTCATTCCATTCCTGACCCGGTCGGAGACCGGAAGCAGGCTGTGGATTTTCATTTTCAGTTTGTATATCTTGTAATCTATAAAATGGTTAAAGATAAGTGAACTTCTAGTTATACATTGAGGAATAAAGAACGCAGTGTTGAACTTCAAAGATCGTAAGACTGACCAGTGCAGGATTTCAGTTGTAATTACCATTTCTATTTTGTTGGAAGCTAGGCTACTGTATGTTGGCTGTGAAACAATGCTTGCTGTATTTACAGACTGCTCTATGGGTGAAACACGATGTTTTAATTCAGGCAATAGGGGATAGGCCTAAGTGCTTTACTTATAGTTCTGCAGGAAGTGGGGTGGACGTCACAAAACCGGCCGTCGATATTGTCTCATTGCGTATTTCCCGAGAGTGACCCGCCATGTACTACACACGAATATTGCTGTCTTAAGGGGCGGAACTCAAGGTCATCAGCCCCATGTGCTACTATTGATACTATGTAGGTGTAATATTGTATTGTTCCTGTTCTCACAAACACATAATGAACGTGTTTCCCACTCGAACGTGCTAGAATGTGTGTACCCTAACACTACTCCAGGGTATCAACAGAAATGCTTCATTTGCATTTCCTTTCTCTTTGAGTTACGTCTTCCCTAATGGTGATGCTTGCTGTTTTAATGGGTCAACGACCCATATTAACACAGTTATTATAAAAATTTGGATTTTAAAAATATTAGAGTAAATGCTAGAGTAATAGACGGCTTAATATTAATAGTAATAACCACAAACGCATAGAAATAAACAAAAATTAAATAAACATTTCTTAAAAAATATGACGAATTATAAAATTTCAAATCGAAAAAGAACGGTTGTTCTTCGAGTCACTAAAATCACACATTCAATTTAGAAGCTCTCTTCCATAAAACGGATGGCGCTCTCAGCATAGGCTACTCCCTCCAACAGTTCACACATTCCTACAGGCCATTAGCCAAATTCTAATCACACCGATGTACACGGGGCTGATCAAATTGCCCCAAGCTCATAAAAGGAATTAACATCGACTTTGGTTGGTTCCTCACTTTAGGGGCTGCGACAACACAGTCATGTAGCCCCGTGTACTTTGGGTGTGTGTAGAATCAGTCTGATAACCGGTGTTAATTTTGATGGCTGTATTAGTGTGTGTTATCTGTTTTAAATCAAGTAAGGACTGCAGACGGTCAATTTTTAAGTAGTTCCTACTTTTGCTACCAAATGCTTCCGTCCACGACACCTATCTTGCGGACTTGGCTACTAGATGGCATCGCAGTCAGCAGCTGGCGGCGAACGTTGGAACTAACAGAGCGTTATCAATTCTAACCTACACATTCTGACTTCACACAAGTGTAGTTAGTGGAAGGTTCTTTTTCATGCCATAAATCTATGACATGGGACCGCCGGCTTTACATCCCCTCCGAAGGAAGGCATACTGAGGGATTTTTAACGTTCTTAAAAATCTGACATCTTCGGCCGGGTTTGAACCCGCGTGCTAACAACTACGCCACCGAAGCCGCCGCGCCGCGCCGCGCCGGGGTGTTTGACTGCAGCATCTGATGCGAAGGCAACACGTTCCTGCAGCGCATTGTTGCTGGTGCCACCGCGGGGAACCCGAATAGAAAGCGCAATCCATCGTACCAAGAAGTTAACGGCCAACCATCCGTTAGAAAGGTTATGCTCACCCCTTTCTTTGATTACGGGAATCCATTGCTTATTGATTTTAAGGAACCTGGTGTCTCCATCACTGGGGTACGGTACCGCGCAACGCTGGAGATTACGGCATGCAATTAAGGCGAAACCTCCGGGAAAACTGCGACAAGGCGTGCTGCTTCACGTCCCCATACTGCAAAGGTCGTAACGCAGAGGTGGAACTACGAGGTCATCTGCTCCTCCTAACACAGATGTACAAATTTGGAATGGAATTTAAAATTTAGAGGTGGATACCTAAATTAGATAAGACCGAAAATTAATAAAACAAAAATTAAATAAAACTAATAATTATAATATAAACAAAAATTACGGAAAAACAAAAATTCAGAATTCAAAAAAGAACAAGTCTTTGAGTCAATGTTCACTGGAAAATTTAGATTCCTGGCCCTAACCCACTCTCACTAATAAAGCGGATGACGAGATCAGCAGCCACCGCGTCATCGGCTAATATAAGTTTGAGTGTCATCTGCAAATCAAGGTTTCTTCGTAAGTCAGCAAGATCCACTCACTCGGTTAAAATGTGGGCCACGGTGAAAACGGCTCCACAGGTACAAAGTGGGGGGTCTTCCCTTCTCATCAGGTACGAGTGGGTGGATCCTGTAAGACCTATCTTTAGCCTACACAAAATGACGGACTCCCTCCGTGACCGGAAATACAGTAGCTTCACCACACGCGAGTAGTTCCCTTGATCGCTCTCAGTTTTTTGAGCATTGGGTCAGCTAGTCACTGACTCTCCCAAAATGCCAGTACTGTACTTGTCGGCGTAACTGAGAGCGAATATCTCCAGCGGGTACCTCCATTGGCCGAGGTGGTAGTGATACCGTCTCTTGGGTCAGCGTAGGGTCATCAGCACTGTACTTGTCGGCGTAACTGAGAGCGAATATCTCCAGCGGGTACCTCCATTGGCCGAGGTGGTAGTGATACCGTCTCTTGGGTCAGCGTAGGGTCATCAGCACTGTTCTTGTCGGCGTAACTGAGAGCGGATATCTCCAGCTGGTACCTCCATTGTCCGAGGTGGTAGTGATACCACCTCTTTTGCAGCAGCTTGATCCTCTAACTCAGGGGTTCTCAACCTGTGGTACGCGCTAAGGGGTACGCGGCGGGCCATCCTTCTTCTCGATCCACATGCGCAGTGAGCTTCGTGCCGTGACTACTGTGTGAGTTATTTACGGCGCGTGTATTTGAACTCCACAAAGAATTGCATCTTTTCTTTACCGAGCACAATTCTAATTTATCATCAGTACTCAATGACTTTGGTTGGCTTTTAAAATTGGCCTATTTGAGTGATATTTTTGGTAAACTGAACATTTGGAATAAGTGTATGCAAGGCAGTGTTTCTGATATGTTCTATGCTGAAATGAAAACTAACGCAATGATTGCAAAAATCACCTTTTGGGAAAAGGAACTGAAAAACAACAACTATATTTTGTTTTATTAAAATATCTTTCCTTATAAAATTACAAAGGTTAAACCATACTAACTAAATACCTTTTACATTTTTAATAACCATTATTACTACCTAAGAAAGGTTAGTAGGGGGTACGCAGGATGTTTAATTTTCTTAAAGGGGTACGATGGTTGAAAAAGGTTGAGAACCCCTGCTCTAACTCTATTCCAGCAATTCCCATGTGGCTTCGAAGCCACAGAGAGGCGATTCGTTTGTCAGCGCGGCACGACCCGGTTAGTAGGTCGTAGATGGCAGAAGAAGGCTAGCAGGGCTCACTGGTATAGCGAGGGGAGATTTTAAAATCACACTAAACCTAGACATCGAGGGTACAGCCCTGGGAATTTTTACGGCAGGGGTGATTGAGGGCGGCACTGCAGCTGCAAACGATACCGAAATTCGGGGACATTCATATCACGGTACCTCCTGCGAGCGTCGTGATATGAAAGCGAAAGCCTATCAAGAGTCTGATCTCCTGGATCTTGGCTTCCTTGGCGAATTCGGGGCACTGTTTTGACCGTGGAGAGTGGCTTCCTTGGCAGTTGGGACATATCGAGAAAGGTGTACACCTCTCACCCTCATGTGTCCCCTTGCCACACCCTCTACAAACGGCCTTCGCAGTACACCTGGTGGAAACATGCCCGAATCTCTGGCATTGGTAGCAACGCATAGGTGGAGGGATGTAAGGTCGAACGTCAGAATGGTAGGACGTGACCTCCGCCTTGTTAGGCACCACATCATCCTCAAAATGGAGAATGAAAGCGCTGATATCGACGCTATCCTCTCCAATTTTCCGGGTGATGTGTCTAATTTTGGTGACGCCTTAACCGTAATTCTGCCGAATTGCGTGCATTCCAGCAACGCTTCGGTTTGCTGCCGGCTAATGGTATGCAGCAGGAGCTGCCAGTTCCGGAGCTTAGAAATTCCATTAAGGTCTCCAAATTTCCTCTCGATTTCTTCTGCAAAAAGTATGGATTAAAGTTGCTTAAAAACTTCCCCGTCCGTCCAGGTAGCGAGGAGACATGTCCACAGGAAATCTCTCATTAAATTCATCCCAAGGTGTATATACCTCCGTTGTGATGCGGATACTACTGCAAGGGTACACGGCGCACCCACCTGACGGGATGGGGAATACCGTCTAGGCTTTCTGGTCAGATGGCCAAGTTGGTGGCAGTTCCCCAGGCAGCATGCACGTTTATTTCTAAGGGTCAAACCAAACCAAAATTGCGACCGGCAAATCGAAAGAGACCTTTGAAAAGCCCCCCCCCCCCCCCCCCTATTAGACGCTTTTTACGACAGGCAGGGGATACCGTGGATGAATTCTGCCCTCCCCAACCACAGGGGGTCCTACAAATCAAAGTATGTCGAGTCCGTAGTCATGCCGCTCCTATTAGTAGCCTCCTACGACAGGCACCAGTAGCGTGCACAATGCTGTTCTTTTTGCGACATATTGCTTATGTGTATGTAACTTTGTGTATGGGTATAACGCATACAGAATAATGTTCTTTGTCCTTTATTCCATTTTATTTTATAAATGGACGGCCAGAATCGATAGTAACCCCCCCCCCCCCTTCCACCCCCTGCTTCTTTCCTACTCTAAAGCCTTCCACTCTGATCCATGATTTCGAGTTACCATGTCAATAATGCTGATTTATCTTTGCAATAACTTATTGCCCGAGTTTGTGACGCACTATCAAAGTCCAATGCAGTCAGTTTTTCTGGTTTTATTAAAATAATTATAGCCTGAGGCAAATGGAATGTATTCAAGAGTTTAGTGCTTTTCAGTCGGTCAACACGAATGAACCCAAAAGAGCTGGGTTATGCCCTAATCCTGGAATAAATTACATGAGATTAATAAATACACTAGGATGACCAGTTTCGATCGTCAAGCGATCATCATCAGATCCATTACACTTAGGCTATAAAATCTATGTTTGAAAATACGGGTGAAAATATTTACAATACGTACCATTATTTAGTTGCAGTATGGTACTGCAACTGTCGGCTTCAAACCCCACAATAAAATGTATTGTTATTACTTTATTTAAGGACATGTTTCAACTTCAACCCTTTGTACTTGACTATGACTCGTAGGCGAGTTGACATCTGTAAGAGTACGGTAGTAGTTTTGGGCTGTGTGCTCGGTAGGGTACCAGCGAGCTAGAGTTGGCTATTGTTAGCGGCGATGGAGCGCTAGGCGGCCTGAATAAGCTAAATACCGTAATACAGTATGTCTTTTCTTACAATTCATGCCACGTAACGTCAATTGAGGGAGATTTTTTTTTAACAAATACAAATCTAAGTCGATCTTCTCGATTTTTGTTAGGTGCCAGGCATAGAAAGAATGAAAATCTCCACGATCTGCTCATGCTGTCATATACTGTAACTTAAAACATATCGGTACCGGTACATAAATTTAACGTCCATCATTTATAACTTTCAAAAAAATAATTTTCCAAAAATGTCAGGTTAAGGTATCGACTAAGCCTAAACCTGCAAGTTACGTTTTTTGTTGTACTTGATGACCGGATATAATTTTGAATTTGTTGAATTATCCCTTTCAAACTGCTGGCTGTCAGGATAATGCAACAAATCGAGCATGATCTTTTTACTATATGAGGCCACCCTGCTCATTGACCCTTAATTGACCTTGTGGTCCCTGAGAGGCTGAGACCTGTGGCGTTATTTATATCTTCGTAAGTGGAGTACTTTACCGCCGATTGACTCCCCCTTCCTGCAGTGTCGCCAGTCAGGCTGAGCTGAAATGACGAGAACGTGCGGTCTTGCGGTCCGTGGGACCACACGAGGTCACCTACGTAACTAAAAAAAACTGATTTTAGCCTGTGTTTATTCTGATGAAACGTGGCATAATGGACCATTATAAACCTGGACCAGTTGGAATAATGTGCAATCCATGAATTTTGAAAATGTTGTTGCTGATTGGCTGCAAGCGGATGAAGAGATACAAAAAATGTGGCAGACTCCGAAGAGCATATGGTTACCCATCTACAGTATGCTTCAGAAAAAGAATATTCAGACCAAGATGATGACGAATATATACCTAGTGATCAGGACACAGTCCCGAAGTAAGCGCATCAGACAATGAAGGCGCCGAAGCCGAAGGTGAGGACGCGGCAATTGAAAAGTCTTTCTACTATGGCGCTCGGGATTGCCCGCAATAGAAGAGAAAATCTACTGTAGATCCCAACAATAAGTGGGAGGAAAAACATTGACCACCACAAACGAAAATGTTGCTAAGTGTGTCCAGTGAAGAAGAGAACTATTATAAGCCCACCTGCGTTACGAATGAAAGCTACCAATCTGCTTAGCGCACAGCAAAAATGTTTGCAGTGGCTGCGTCAGGGACAAGAATTAGGGCATCTCGACCCCTTGCAGGATTCTTTTCTTTGTGTTTGGAACCAGTTTGAATTTTACTGTTATTTAGATGATATATTTGTGTGTTAAAGGAAATTACATTTAATTGCCAAACTTAAAAGTTGGTATTTTTTACTAAGCAAAGACTGAAGTCTTACAATAATGGTAATAATTTTATTTTTGTGCGTTTAAAAGTCTCAATATACTATATTTACGTCTATATCTTGTCTTATTTGCATCAGTATGAATGTAAATACAATGTTATTTTAATAAGCAAAAATAAAACAAAATCGTTTTCAAAATATATTGTCTTAAATTCCGTGGTCCGTGGGACCACACGAGGTTATTAGTGTGAGTTTTTTCCACGAGAGCAATCAAGGGTTAAATAGACTACATGTAGCGCACCAACATGTGTCTGTAGTTCAAGAAGGATCGATTGGAATCACGAACTCTAATCTAATGTAGACCTACAGGACCCAGGACGTAGGGTTTTGTGCACGAGCGAATGCGGTGCTGCTCTAGTTGATTCCTGGGATGCAGCGTTCCGAATTACAGACCAGTGCTGCTATCTAGCGGTATCATGCCAGACGTTCTTAAGATAGTCTCCTCGACGCTTGCGCAATGTGAGTGAGAGGAGGAGCGCTAATGATTCAAGAAGACAGCCTGCTCCGATAACCGTGTCCCTCGCTCGTTATTCCCATGACGTAGAGCCCTGTGCGGAAAACAAAACGTTATCCGTATCCGCATGGCTGTTATCCGCATCCGCCCGGCTGTTATCTGCATCCGCATGACTGGTATCCGCATCCGGACGTTTGTTATCCGAATCTACTGGCATTACAATAATATTTTTATGTTCGACCCTGGCGAAATGTAAATATTATATGTCAGAAAACTGTACTAGCCTATAATGAGGCTCATTATAGTCCAAGTTTTCATTATGATACAGTTTCTCCCACCAATCAGAGCTCAAGAAACAGTTGTGGACCAATTAGGCGAGTATAGCATCGCACCTGCGCTCACTTCCATAGCGCCCTATTTTAAATTTCATTGCGTGGCGAGTGTCATAGTGAGGTATTCCAGGAGGCCATGGTCAAATACAAGGTATTCTCTGCGTCTCATGCGCTCTGTTCAGTACATAAAACTGGTGAAATCTCGACAGATATTTATGAATACTTATGTTCGAACATAAAATAGTTATAATTATCGTCGAACATAAACAGTGGTATGCAACTCGCCTATAATGGTAATTAAGCCACTCGTATGAAAATTATAAAACTCACTACGCTCGTTTTATAAACATACTCGTGTCTTAATTATTGCCATTATAAGCTCTTGCATATCATCATCATCATTTCCCCTTATCCAGCTCCTGCCGGGTCGGGGTATTTATGGCACTTCTCCACTTTCCTCTTTCCTTCCACCATTCTTCTTCCACGATCTTGTCCCAGTCCAGATTTCTTTTTCTCACGCTGTTCTTCACTGAATCAATCCACCTTTTTCTAGGTCTTCCCCTTGCTCTCTTACCCTTGCACTTTGCCTCCAGCATCTGTCTTGGTATTCTATTTTCCTCCATCCTCTTTACATGTCCAAACCACCTTAGTTTATTCTTCTCAATTCTCTCATTTAGTTTTCCCATCCCAACTTCTTTCCTAACATCTTCATTCCTCACTCTGTCTTTCCTTGTCTTACCTATCATACTTCTTAGGAATTTCATTTCACTGGCTTGGATTCTACTCTCTTGCCTGCTCGTCAGGGTCCAAGTCTCAGCTGCATACGTTAATATGGGTACATAGTACATTTTATACATTACCTCCTTGCTTTTCCTTGGTACTTCCTTATCCCAAACAAGTTTTCTTACACTTTGATAGAATGCATTGCTCTGCTGTACCCTCCTGCCAATCTCCATGTCCAACCTACCAGTTTGCATCAATTCACTTCCTAGGTATTTGAACGTGTCCACAATTTCCAAACTCTGACTTCCAATTTTCACAGTGCCCTTTCCTTGTCTTTCCCCTCTTGTCATCACCATGGTCTTGCTTTTCTCTGTACTGATTTTCAGACCATACTTCTGAATATTTTCGTTCAGTGCATCTAGTTGCATAATGTACTATTAATTAGATAAAATATTAAAGCAACAGATTTAAAACATTTGAGGAGAAAATCGTTCCCTTAGATTTTGTAGGCTATGTCATGTGCTATGTTTAATATGAATGTTATACAGCTAGAATTGCAACGCTTTTCGGTTATTGTTATAGTCAATTATTGTGCTTAATGACATAATTTAAACGAGATTAGCGTAAATCATCATCTTACATCATTTTGTCATGAAAAAAACATAACGGAAAAATATGATGTCATAAACATCCGCTTCCTAGTAATTATATTCAACAAGTTCAGATTTTATTCTATAAACTATCCGCAAATTTAGTCCAAACATTATCCGCAGCTTATCCGCTATCCGCAAAGTCATGCAAATTATATCCGCATGGCGAACAAATTTTCACCGTGCGGATATACAGTAGTGCGTATAGCGGATAAGCTGCGGATAATGTTTGGACTAAATTTGCGGATAGTTTATAGAATAAAATCTGAAATTGTTGAATAGCCTATCATTTACTAGTACCCGGTTGATGATGACAATGTTTTTCGTTAATAATAATAATAATAATAATAATAATAATAATAATCCACCTCGAGGAGGACGTAGAGCTGACTACGGCCGGACGGGTCCACAGGTGGCGGATAGTGTCAAAGAATAATGAGCCTCGGAAAAGGACGCTACCCGAGGTGCGTCGGGGCACGTTTGGAGCTGGTGCTGAACCTGACAGCAGGCGAACCACCAGTGACATGATGCTGAACAGGCGGGCACATGTCGGGTCACCCGAAAATTCTACAGCCGACAACGCAGATAGGAGAACCCAACAGCCGTCATCTCCCCCTGTCGAAAGTGTTTCAAACATTCAACTGACCACTAAGGCAGGCAAACTGAGGCAGCGCTTAAAATGGACTGATGAGATGAACAAATTCATAATGCGCTCCTACTTTATTGTTACAAACTTAGAGAGAGACCTCACAACATATAGGAAAGATTTGCACAAGTTGTTTGTGGGGAATTTTCCTGACTACTCTTTCATTACAGAACAAAGAATTGCAGACCAAAGACGTGTAATAGTGAGGAACAATAGACTTCCTGCAATAATGATTCAAAGTCTTAAAGAGGAAGCAGCAAAAATTCTAGCTTCAGAATCCAACAATGAAAGCAGATCTACATTATTGATTCAAGCTGTTCAGGAAGTAACCTGCAGAAATGACACAGGGGAAGAGGGAATTATTGAACCAACTATCCCTACTAATATCTCGAGTTCTGATGAAACAAGTTCTATTGAACATGTGTTTAAAGAGGCAATGACAGAATTTATGGGTCTTAAAGTAGACTATCGACCAAAGCTGCCCAAACTCCCAGAAACAGCAAAGAGTAAATCTCTTGTCAGTATGACAAATAACATCCTAAAACAGTATGTGGAAACATCCGATAATCTAGAAGAAACAAACTCTCTTGTATATTGCGCAGCAGTAACTGTGATAAGGCTGAACAACCAGTAACTAATACCTTTGTCTGGAAGCTCTCGTGGAAAAGGTGCAGATGCAGAATACATTCCACCCTGGCAGCGTCGATTAGAAAATGACAACAAGGAACTGAGGAAAAGCATAGGCCAACTAACAGCATATTTAAACAATAAAACTAAACCCAAATCCAATCGAAAGCTGAGAAATATATTCAGAAAAATTAACAGCCATATAAAGGAATATGATCACACAGAAAAAATCAAGGAATACATTGACAACCAAAATCTAAAATTATGCGCAAAAGCAGCGAGACTCAGGAGGTACAAGGAATCACGAGCGAGGAAAATACAAAACAAACTTTTCTCCAACAATGAAGGTCAGTTCTACAGAATGATCAAACGAAACAAACAATCCATGACAAAAGCAGAACCTCCTAGCACGCAAGAAACTGAAGATTTTTGGAGAAGTGTATGGGCTGCGAAGTCACCGCACAATGAAAATGCAAATTGGATCAACGAAGAACGAAATAGCATTAATGTATATGAAGAAATGGATTTTGATACCATTGAAGAACGGCATGTGTATGATGCTATAAGGAGAGCTCAGAATTGGAAAGCGCCGGGCACAGATAACATTCACAATTATTGGTACAAACATTTCACGTGCGTGCACCAGAAGATAGCCCAGCAATTTACTTACCTCATCCATCATCCTGAGGAATGTCCTGATTTCCTTACTGCTGGAATTACATATCTAATCTCAAAAGATAGTGGAAATACTAAAGACCCATCAAACTACAGACCTATCACCTGTCTCCAAACACTTTACAAACTATTTACGTCCATAATTGCGGACGAAATATACAAGTTTCTCGACAAACATAACATTTTGGCTGAGGAACAGAAAGGATGCAAGAAGCTGTCGCAAGGATGCAAAGAGCAGATAGTTATTGATTCTGTGATAACACAACAGGCAATACATAATCAAAGGAATCTATATACGGCATACATAGATTACCAGAAAGCATTTGATTCAGTCCCGCATTCATGGCTGAAAGAAATCCTCCATCTGTATAAGATTAACCCTGCTGTAATTCACTTCCTGGAGGTCACGATGGATAATTGGAAAACAGTACTGTATACGAAGACAGACAATGAATGTGTCACATCTGACATAATAAAAATTGAGCGTGGTATCTATCAAGGAGACTCGCTAAGCCCATTATGGTTTTGCTTAGCCATCAATCCTCTCTCAAAAATTCTAAAATCCACCGGTTTCGGATTTGACATCAAATACTACAATAGGAAATACAGAATATCCCATCTCCTTTATATGGACGACCTCAAAGTATATGCACACAGTGGGACTCAAATGAATGCCATGCTAAATATAATAGATTCATATTCATCCGATGTCCGAATGACGTTGGGAGTGAAGAAATGCAAGCGTCTGACAATTGAAAGAGGTAAATATGCAACTTCTGAACCACATGAGCTACGCAAAGGATCTCTAATTGAAGGAATGACTGAAATAGAAACCTACAAATATCTGGAATTTGCTCAAAATACAACTTTGGATCATAAAAGTATCAAAGATGAACTCATTGGAAAATATACCACAAGACTACATCAAGTGCTGCGAACCAATCTATGTGCAAAGAACAAAATTAAAGCTATCAACACATACGCTATACCAACCCTAGTATATTCATTTGGGATTCTGAAATGGTCAGCAACAGAAATGGAAAGCCTGCAGAGAAAAACAAGGACCCTTCTCACTACTTACCGTTTACATCATCCAAACGCCTGTAAAGAAAGGGTCACTCTTCCACGAAAGATGGGAGGTCGAGGAGTACTGGATTTACAAATTTTGCTCCAGAACCAAATTAAAACCCTTAGAAGGTATTTCTATCAAAGAAAGGAAAGCAGCATTCTCCATAAAGCCATTGTACTTGCTGATAAACACACTGTATTGAACCTTCGTACATCCTCTGATGATCATATCAGCCAGCCACTACACTTACATGAAAAAGAAAAGGCATGGGGAGAAAAGACCCTCCATGGAAAATACTACAGCAACCTATCCCAACAGAGTATTGATAAAAACGCATCGTGCATGTGGTTACAAAGTGGTCGACTGTTTGGAGAAACAGAGGGATTCGCAATTGCCATCCAAGATCAAGTCATTGCTACAAAAAGTTACAAGAAATACATCATCAAAGATACCAGTGTAATTTCAGACAAATGCAGGCGATGCGCCATTCATCTCGAGACCATTGACCATGTCACTGCAGGTTGCCCAATACTAGCATCAGTTGAATATACAAAGCGGCACAATCAGGTTGCAGGCATCATTCATCAAGCACTCGCACAGAAATATAAATTAACTGAGGAGTATATCCCTTACTACACGTATCATCCACCATCCCTCCTCGAAAATGAACTGTGTAAAATATACTGGGACACTGGTATTGTGACAGATAAAACAATAGATCACAATCGACCAGACATCATAGTGGTAAATAAGGTTGATGGCACTACATTTATAATAGACATAGCAGTCCCCAACGACACCAACATCGAACGTAAACACAATGAAAAAATCTCCAAGTATAGACAGCTTGCAGAGGAAATCAAGATGATATGGAAGATGAATTGCGTCCGGATAGTGCCTGTAATCTTGTCAGTCAACGGCCTCATACCTCACACACTCCACAAGAGTCTGAAAGAATTGGATCTTCCGCCGACCATCTACAAGAGTATGCAGCATTCGGTCCTACTGTCCACATGCAATATTGTGCGATCCTTCCTGGCTAATGAATGAGTGATAATGAAGTCTTATATTTTGTATATACATGATATGTATTATAGTTTATATTATAGTTTTTATGTATTGTTGTAAAGCACTTGGTTTAACCCGTGCTTTAGAGTAACCCATGTTTGTAATGGTGAATTGAATAAATAATAATAATAATAATAATAATAATAATAATAATAATAATAATAATAATAATAATAATATCGTATGGCCTCGGGTGCCGGGTGCAAGCTTTGTTATTTGACACCCAGAAGGTAGCTTGCATGTCGACTTTCGTTGTTCCTTGAAGCACTACGAAATTCAAGGAGGTCAGATGTTAGATATCCAAGCTCCTTGAACACTATAGCGCTTTCTAGTAGAGAAATGAGGAACTTTGTGTTGGCGGAAACTCCCGAGATTAATTTTGCCATTATGAACACGGCCTACTGAATTCAAATGGGTTCTTTGACATGCCAACATCGTATGACATGCGTGTCGTATTATTGACGCCTTTCAAAAATCACTTACCACGGTCAGGAGCGAACCTGCAAGTTTGGAGTTAGTAGACCGACACGATAACCACTCACCCACCGTAGCAAGCTATGTTTTCCGTTATATTTTTTCCATGATAAATGATTAAGTTAATCTCATTCACATTAGGCCTAGGTCATTAATTAACACTCGGAACTGAAAAGGGTTGCAATTCTGGGCGTCTAAACATTCGCGCATAGGGGAAAGACTTTCGCCCAAAATGTGTTGCTTTAATGTTTCATGTTTCTAATAAATTAAGAATATTATTGTAATGGCAACCTCAGGAGAAGAGTAAAAGTCTCTGAGACAGCCACGGGACGTCGTTTCACGTTGAATCTGAACCACTGGACGCGATTTTTCACCTCGAAAATCGTACACGCATTAACCAGGAAACGTCCAACTCGTGGCGTAGTGACTAGCATTCGCCGAGGAGGTTCGGGTTCGATTCCTAGATCTGCCAAGAAATTTAATTCTAGTCTGTGGTCTTGAACGGGATACACTGAGCGACTTGAGGTAAACAGACTCCCACCTCTGACATCCTTGAAGTTGTTTTCCGTGGTTTCCCCCTTTCTACTCCAGGAGAATACCGGTGTGGTAGGCTGCTTAAATTAAGGCCACGGCAGCCTCCTATTCCAATCTCAGGCTCTATTACGAATTCACATGCTAGTACAGTCATCGCAACCACACGGCGCGGCGCTGCCTTGGTGAGGCCACGTCTCTGTTGTAATTGTTTCGTTTAGGCCAGGGGCTTGGACATTCCAGCCCTGTGTAGTTAGGGGGTGTCTGGTAACCTGAGTTACTGTGGTGTCGGTATTAATGTGTGTATTTTTAACTGTGGCGAGGATTGGGAAGGGGGTGGCCATGGCCTTATAGTAAGTTAGGAACCATCCCGACATTTGCCTGGAAAACCACTTCTACGAGGTGGGAATCGAACCCAACCTCTTCTCAGTTTTTTTTCTCACGAGGCTGAGTGCACTCCATTCCAGTCCTCAGACCAGAATGCAAATTCTTGGCAGAGCCAGGAATTGCACCCGGAATCCTAGTCACTACGCCACGAGGGGGCGATGGTTGGTTGGTTGGTTCCTTAGTTTAGGGGCTGCGACAACACGGTCATGTAGCCCCGTGTACTTTGGGTGTGTATAGAATCTGTCTGATAACCGGTGTTAATTGTGATGACTGTATTAGTGTGTCTGTTTTTTTAAATTCAAGTAAAGACTGCAAATTTGATTTTTTCAAATAGTTACTACTTTTGCCGCCAAACGCCACCGTCAACGACTACTAGGCCTAGTTCAGAACTTAGCTACTAGACGCCACCGCAGTCGGCTCTTGGCAACAAACGTAGCAACCTAAGAGCGTTGTTGCATTCTTAACCTATACAATTTAGTTTCACACAGGTGTAATTAGTGGAAAGTTCTTTAACATGCCATAAATCTATGACATGGGACCGCCGGCTTTACTCCCCCCCCTAAGGAAGGCATACTGAGGGATTTTAAACGCTCTTAAAAAATCCGACGGCTTCGGCCGGGTTTGAACCCGCTATCTTGGGCATAGAAGCTCAGCATGCTGCCGACTACGCCACGGAAGCCGCTGAGGGGGGCGATGGATGATGAATGAATTGGAAGGAATCTACCGTGGCCTATCTGCATATGCTTGGAGATGAAACTGGAAAACCATGGAGACCAATTTTTAGGCGCGTCGGTGGGACACGAAGATACTCTGGTCCCATAGACTATGTAGAACCTTAGCGCTCAAGGTTCATGGTGATCAGCCAGATTTCCTTGGTTTAGACCATGTGGCGCTAATTCAAATTTCAAGAAGGCACGTGGGCCTATTGTAATTGGCCTCACGAGGCTGAGTTGTACTCCTTTCAAGATTTAAACTCTCTAGTAGATCCGGGAATCCCACATGGAGTCACCGATTGTTATTATTATTGGCTTAGACTTTCACGGCCGGCCTATGTACGAGCTGTTGTTGTTGCTGCTGCGACATAGTGGTCATTTAGCCCCGTGTATTTGGGTCTGTGTAATTTTCGTGATATGGCTGTACTACTGTGTGTATTTGTAAATTGGGGATATGATTGAAGAGGCGGTCGTGGCCATAAGTTAGGAACCATATCAGCATTTTCCTGGAGTAGAATTGGGGAAACCACGGAAAACCACTTCCAGGATGGCTGAGGTGAGAATCGAACCCTCCTCTTCTCAGTTTTGCCGCACGAGGCTGAGTGTACCCCGTTCAAGTTGTCCGGGCTTGTACATATATATATATATATATATATATATATATATATATATATATATTATTATTATTATTATTATTAGTCTATCGAAGAACAAATAAACACAATAATGTACAATTAAACTTACCGTGTTCCATGGTTGTCCGATAGCGAATGATGGATGAACAATAACTCAATAAAGTGTGTGTAGCTCTTTTCTGCGGGTCGGGCATGAGGTGACATGGGTCCCTACTGCTCATGTATGTTAGTTATTGTTGTTTTAAGGGACGGAACTACGAGGTCATCTGCCCCTCTTAACACAGATTAAAATATAGACTACAAATTTAGAATGGAATTTAAAATTTGGAGGTGGATACCTAAAAGACCGAAAATTAATTTTAAAAAGCTAATAATTATAAAATATAAACAAAAATTACGGAAAAACAAAAATCATCATTCAAAACGAACAAGTCGTTGAGTCAATATTCACTGGAAAATTTAGATTGCTGGCCCTAACCCACTCTCACTTATAACGCGAATGACGAGATCAGCAGCCACCGCGTCATCGGCTAATATAAGTTTGAGTGTCATCTGCAAACCAAGGTTTCTTCGTAAGTCAGCAAGATCCACACACTCGGTTAAAATGTGGGCCACGGTGAAAGCGGCTCCACAGGTACAAAGTGGTACGAGTGGGTGGATCTTGTATGACCCATCTTTAGCCTACACAAAATGACGGAGTCCCTCCGTGACCGGAAAGAGCTTCGCCACACGCGAGTAGTTCCCTTGATCGCTCTCAGTTTACAGGGTAGTGGGTCAGCTAGCCACTGACTCTCCCAAAATGCCAGTACTTGTACGCGTAACTGAGGGCGTATGTTCCTAGCGGGTACCTCCATTGGTCGAGGTGGTAGTCATACCGCCTCTTTTGCACCTTCATCCGCTAACTCATTTCCTGCAATTCTCATGTGCCTTGGAAGCCACAGAAAGGTGATTCTAGTGTCAGCTCGGCTCAACCCGGCTAGTAGGTCGTGGATTCGCTGCACTAGGGGGTGTTGCGGGAAACATGTAGCAATTGACTGCAACGAACTCAAAGAGTCGGTACACACGAGAAAGTGGATTCGTGCATCCTGTAGTGCAAACTGCAGAGCTTCATAGATGGCAACGAGCTCCGCAGTAAACTACTGCGGGCTTCAGGCAAAGAGATTTTGGTATTTGTACCATCAATAACGTAAGCACAACCCACCCTCTCGTCCACCTTCGAACCATCCGTGTATAGAATACCAGCGTCCGGAAATTGGTGAACTATGCTGTGGATCTGCCTCCGATTAACGGAGGCATCCGTGTTCACCTTAGGACTTCGGTGTAGATCTAACCGAATTTCCGGACGTGGGACTTGCCACGGAGGCACCTCGCTAGGTGTCCGGATCAAACAGGGACCTACAGCCACTCTTATTTCAGTACACGAGCTATCGAGTCTAATACCAACCGGCCGAGTGGCAAGAGGCTGGTTGGCGTACCTCAGAGGGTATTAGGTACTGAAAAGAGCTCGATAGCTCGGATGTTGCGGCATTTGACGCACATTAGCAGCTTACGCTAAAAACATATGCTGGCGTCTATACTTTAGACGTGGAACCCCCGATTCGGCGAGTAGGCTGGGTATCGGGCTGGTCCGGAAAGCACCGACAGCCAGCCTAACGCCACTATGGTGGATACTGTCCAGCATTTTCAAGGTTGCCGGCCTTGCTGAACCGTATGCCGCAGAACCATAGTCTAGCCAGGACAGGACGAGGGCTTGGTAGAACCGTAGCAGCACCGCACGGTCAGCCCCCCACGTAGTGCCACTAAGAAACTTGAGCATGTTCAGTTTCCTGAGACACGCCGTTTTTAGTCGCCGTATATGGTGCTGCCACGTTAATTTGCTGTCAACATGGAGCCCCAGGAAGCGATAAGTGTCAACCAACGGCAACGCAGCCCTGAGATGTAGTTCAGGGTGTAAATGTAGACTCCGGAGCCGATAAAAATGGACGACGGAGGTCTTCGCTGCTGAAAAACGAAACCCCCGGTCGTGAGTCCGCCTGTCGACCCAGTTAATAGTTATCTGCAATTGCCGTTCCACGACTGCCGTACTTCCAGAGCTGTAATGGAGAGCTAAATCGTCTACATACAGCGAAGGAACTACCGTGGACCCGGCGGCGGCAACAATGCCGTTTATGGCAATCGCGAACAAGGTGACAATCAGCACAGAATCCTGAGGAACTCCGTTTTCTTGGTGATAATATTGCGAATATGTCCTACCGACCCTTACACGGAAGAGTCGGACAGACATGACATGACATTCGCAATGAAAGTCGGTAGATTACCACGAAGTCCCCACTCGTAAAGGGTGGAAAGGATCCCGTCGCGCCATGTGGTGTCGTAGGCTTTCTCGAGGTCAAAGAAAACCGTGACCAGACTAGGTGCTGCTTTCGGAGAAATGCCTCCTTATGGCGCTCTCAAGTCGCACCAGAAGGTCGGTGGTGGACCAATGAGAGCGAAATCCACACTGGTACTCAGACAGGAGACCTCTCTCCTCCAAGAACCACACCAGCCGAATGTTCACCATCTTCTCCAGCAGCTTACATAGGCCATTTGTCTGCCTATAGCTGCTTACAAACTTGGGATCCTTTCCAGCCTTGGGAATCGGTATCACAATCCTCTCTCGCCATTGAGATGGAAACTCCCCTTCAATCCATACACGATTGAAAAGGACCAACAGTTGTTTTCTACTGGATTCGCACAGATGTTTTAACATTTGATTATGCATGTTATCCGGTCCAGGAGCCGTATCCCTGCACAGTGCAAGCGCACTGCGCAGTTCCCATTCAGAGAATGGTACATTGTAGGACTCCGAAGCAGCAGTGGCAAAGGACAAGGGATGAGCCTCTGCCTCCCACTTCAGAGTCAGAAATGTAGGATCATAACACCCAGAGCAGGATACATCAGAGAAGTGCGATCCAATACTGTTGGCAGTGGTGAGATGATGGTCCGTGATGATGTCGCCATTAATGGAGACTCCGAGTATCGTCAATGATGTCGGGAGTCCGGAGATCTTTCGAAGCTTAGTCCACATTTGAGATGAAGGAGTATGTTGCGTCATGGACAACACATACTTTTCCCACATCGTTTTCTTACTCTCCCGAATCAGATATCGGGCTCTAGCACGCATCCTTTTGAATATGATAAGGTTCGCCATGGTGTTTTGCCTCCGATAGCATTTGTAAGCACGTCGACGATCCTTAATGGCTGCTGCAATTTTGGCTGTCCACCAAGGGACAAGCTTCCGGCAGGAGTTGCCGGATGAGGAAGGTATTGTTTCCTCAACAGCGGCCAAAATACCATTAGTTATGTGAATGGTATGATCGTCGACACTCTCAAAGGGATCTTCGGCAAACACCGCACGTGCTGTGAAATTTGGCCCATCAGCCCGACGGAGAAGCCATCGACCTTGTAACTCGATGGCTCTCTGGTTCGGAAGAGTAACGATAATCAGGAAATGGTCACTATTACAAAGGTCGTCGTGTACACCCCACTGTAGCAGCGGAATTAGCGCACGACTGCACAAGGTGATATCGACACTTGAATAATTGCCGTGTGCAATAGAGAAGTGCGTAGGTTCCCCTGTGTTGAACAAACACTGGTCCAGCCGCCTGATCAGTCTCTCAAAATCTCTCCCTCTACCGCTAGTGGTACCGGTAGCGGAGACCCAGATGGTGTTGTGGGCATTAAGATATCCTAGAAGGAGAAAAGGAGGGGGAAGTTGAGAGACTAGATCCACCAGCTGGTTGTAATCCAGTTGAGAATCAGGTGGGATGTACACGTTACATAGGTTTGCCATTACTGGCAACGAACTACGAACTGCAACTGCTTCTAGCTGAGCACGCAACGGCACCTCTTCACTAAAGAGGCTTGAGTGGACGAGAGTGCAGACGCCACCAGCGGCCAGAGCTCCGTCCACCCGGTATTTAGAGAAGAGTTTGAAGTGACGCATTGCTGTCTCATGCCCAGGATGAAACCTGGATTCCTGAAGACAGACAATGGTTATCGTAAACTGAGAAATTAATTGGCGTACTTCAGCGAGATGTCGAAAATAGCTATTACAGTTCCTTTGTAATAGTGCTAAAGTGTGGACTTAAGTAGAGGATAGGTGTCTACTTATGCTTTACCGTTTGCCAACCATCCCTATCCTTAGGAGGAGGTGATAGGGTAGGAGAGCACAGCTCAATCTCCACATCTCCGTCGGAGGACGAAGAAAATGGAGGGGGCGCTCTCTGGGTTGGCGCGCGGTTATCGTCGGACGTTCCCTGTCTCGCTCTTGGTGAAGAGTGAGAGCGGTGACGAGGGACCTTCTCCCGGTCCGAAGACTGGGAGTCCGGCCCCGGCAGGCGCGGATCTAGAGTTTGGTTTTGGGGGGGGGGTCAGAGAATCGATCTAGAGTTTGGCTTGGGGGGGGGGGGGGTGGAGGGGGGGGTGGCGGTGGAGGGGGGGGGGGTCAGAGAATCGAAATTGTTAAGAAAAATGGTATCACTAAAAACGCAATCACAAAATAACCAAACGTACAAAACCAGACCAATTTTTTTGCAAGCTTCATGGATAGAAATTTGATGCGTTTAGCGCACCAAAAATATTCGTACAAATTGCAACGGCGTGTTTTGCGACTTTTACATCGAGCTTCGAGAAAAGGATCAAGGTACGTAACAGTTTCGGCAAGTCGAGTTGGTACCGACAAAGGGAGAAAGTCACAGCTTAAATTGCCAACCAAGCTTGCAGTTTGGACGTCGGCAAAAATTTTTGGTGCGAAAAAAGACCCAGTTTCCTATCCGTGCATTACTGCACATTCATCGTGACATCACTATAAACATCGATTAGGTAATCACAAGGTTTGCTAAACAAAATAGACGAGTTGATTTTGTTGTATAACTAATAGTTTTTATACAAGAGGTTAGAAGTTGTAAATATGTACAGTTGTAACAGAACATAATAATTCCAATAAAGATAATTCAGTATTGAATAAAATGAAAAAAAAACCTGTTTTTCAGTTAAAATTCGGTAAGTTTTATTTGTCTGGTAATTGTGTTTTCGTTTTTTGAGTTTGCAAAAAAAGTTGGTCTCCGTTTGGGGGGGGGGTCATGACCCCCGTGACCCCCCCCCCTTGAATCCGTGCCTGGGCCCCGGCACATCCCGATATTTTTTTTTTCTTGATCGGCGTTGAGTCTATTTGGGGAAGTAGGTGGACCCTTCCCCCCTGAGGTCTTCACCCTGCAATACAATGCAGCACTTGCTGGCACCGCTCCACTGGTGGTAGTGGGAGCGGGAAGACCTGCAGAAGACTGTGCCGCCTTGTTTGCTGGGAAGGGGGGGGGGGGGGGGGAGAAGACGGCGTTTAACCGTGTCTCTCCTCTCCGCCAGCTTTTCCATCTTTTTAGACGGGCTGGTACGCTGGTAAATGTACCAGCCCTAGTCTGCGAAGGTTTCTTCTCCATGCGAGTGAGGGAAGTTTTCTTTACAGACTTGTACGGAGAAGTCTCCTTCTCCGATGGCGCCTGTTTAGATGGTTTAACAGGCGCATGAGATTTGGAGGTCGAAGAAGGTCCCGGGTCCTTCCTCGAGCTATTCATTTTAATTGTTTGCCGATTTTAATACTTGTGCTGTCGAGGGTTGTATCACATGAAGGACAAAACTTGCACGTGTTATCGTTGGAGTCGATACTGATGCGTACGATACTGCGAACACAGGAGCGTTCATATCACGATACGTTTTACGAGCATCGTGATATGAAAGGCTCTCCTGTGTTTTAATCTCCTGAATCTTCGATTTCTTAAATTAATGAATTCACAACAATCGCGAGATTTAGGAGCGTGGAAGTTCGAGCAGTTAGTGCGCACAGGTGGTGGTGTGCACTTTCCACCTTCGTGAATAGGCTTCCCGAAATCCCTGCATACAGCATTGGCTGTGCAGCGGAAAGACACGTGCCCGAACTTCTGACACTTGTAGCAACACATCGGAGGCGGAATATATCGTCTCACATCACAACGATAACATGTTACCTTAACCTGTTTGGGCAGTACAGAACATTCAAAATGAAAAATGAAGTCACCTGTATCTACCTGTTTGTCACCTTCCAAAACGCCGAAGCCTGGTGACGCCACATTTACTCAAGCTACGCATCAGCTCTGCATCGGAATTCAGAACGAGATCGCGGTGGAATATTACACCACGGACCTCGTTCAGCGACGAATGCTTCTCAGTCTTCACTGGGATCGTACCGAAATTGCTGCACTTGAGCAGTTTTTCGGTTTGATCACTCCCAGTTGTCTTGAGAAGGAGCTGACCATTGCGTAGCTTCTGCATACCTTCTAGGTCACCATACTTATCTTCGATCTCCTCGGCAAACACTATCGATTTGACAAACGCGAAGGATTCCCCGTCAGTTCTGGTAGCTTCCAGATAACGGGGAGCGTTGTCAACCGGGATCTTTCTAATAAGGCTTCATCCCAAGGTGTATATACCGTAGGATGTCTACTAACATCGAGAGACGGCTTTTTGAGGGAGCCACCCTGTGCAGTTATCCGTGAGCGCTTCGGCATCCCGGATGAAATCCTCCCTGAATACTGCCCACTCCGAACGGGGGACATCAATGTGGGCGTCACCCAGCCAAGGCAATACCTACCTGGCATAGCAGGTATTGCGCGGGGTCCCAGTGCCTCGAACAGGCACTTACCCCTCGGCATGCACAGTGATTTATACAGCTCTTCAGTATTCGGCCATACAGGGACCTTCGTTGTAATGCGGATACTACTGAAAGGGTACATGGCGCACCCACCTGACGGGATGGGGCATACCGTCTAGGCTTTCTGGCCAGATGGCCAAGCTGGTGGCCCTTCCCCTAACAGCATGCATGTTTATGTGTATGGGTCAAACCAGAACTGGGACCAGAAATCCAAAATCGACCTTTATAAGGCTCCCTCTAAGTCGCCTTTTACGACGAGCTGGGGATACCGTGGATGAATTCTGCCCTCCCCATCCACAGGGGGGTCTTAACAAAATCAAAAACTGGCAAGTTATTCGGCCATGTCGGCCCTATTAGTCGCCTCCTACGACAGGCAGGGCATACCGTGGGTGTATACTCTCCCGCACCCACACGGGGGCTACTCATGTATCTTCTTAATCTAAAAAGAATGTTAAGTCGTGATCAACAAGTGGAACACGTGGAGCAGATAACCTCGATATTCTCCTTTTAAAACAATGATCACCACTCTTGTATAGAGTCCTCAAGAGTTGAGCCACGCTATTTTGTTAAGCCCAGCAACCACGACATATAGGGTCATTATCTATGTGCGCCCCGATAGGCTATACACAGCAAGCTAAGCCGGCTTTGACTGGCGCAAATCGCGGGCGCGCATACCCGGTTCAGCCGGTGGTGGCGCGCACTTTCACACTTTTACCAAACATGTTCAATAATGTGTACTTACAGTGCTCATAGGTAGGCTACAGGGAGAGAAAACGAAAAATGCGGGATAACTGAAGAAAGTCATCGTGGCCCGAAATCGAACCAAGCATCTTTGGTTTCCTTCTCTTCTTACGGTGCGTGCCAGTCTATGCGGCTCTGCAGATAAGTTTGTGATTTTTATAGGCTATAGAACCTTTTCAACGTAACCACATTAGACTAAGGCCGAAGTTCTTGCCTAGTAGCCAAATGACGTGCATTGCTACCTACTAAAGGAAGAGTCTGGTTCTCAGTATGTACCGGTAGTAGGTAGTGACTTTAAATATCGAGGTCATCTGCCTCGTTCAGGTAATTAGCCTGCGTGGATGGCAAGAGAACACAATTCAGAAATCGATAGTAAGCTACATAATACATTATAATAAAAACAACTCTCCCACCATTCAGTAAATCGAACAGAGCATCGAAATGCGCATGATACCTAGCAACACTAGTACCGCCAAAATATGGGAAAATATACCATAAACTTGTAAATATTTGCACCAAGCACCACGAACTGAAGACAATTAACGAATTGAGCAATACACCGGTACGGATATTCCTGACCTAAAAAGACAAGGGAGTTTACCAAGTGCCGGTAACCCTATCATTAGAAAATAGGTCACCCGGATTTTCAAGCCAAATACTTTTATGCATGATATTCAGCAAACTACAAGTGTAGAACGAAATGAAGAAAGCTCGCTTGAATGGCAATGTTACTGTGAGCGTGCCGCTACCGCATTACGCACACTGTGGAATATTTAGCCATTCTAAAAATACAATGTACAAAAAGCAGAAGCGCTTAAAATCTACAGCTTAATATAATTGTGTTGTGTCCACTTACTTGATGTTTTCATATGCCAAGACCGCGTACCAAAGGGCGAACATGATGTACGGTATCGGGTTCTTTTTTCTTACGGCTTAACACGGAGAATTTTGTTTTATTGGCTCATGCCCGTGTCAGGTGGAAGAGGCACCGCACGGCTCGCTCACCTCTGACGAAACAAACACAAAATGTTAGGTTATGGTGCGAACTCGGCGGAGCACATGTACTGTAAATACCCTGCCTGCAGTCGCCTGTAGCCTGTAGCCTGCCTCGTCTAGCGTCTAGCCCTCGACCGGCGCCGACGCGATATGCGACACTGTAGGTTACTCCAGTGAAAAAATGAAACAGTTCATTTAAAAAAATATATGGAGAAATATCAATTAATTGTGTGTTCTATATTAGCTCTTTTCATAAAAGGAAGACCTGTCATTTATCAATACGGGGAACCCTGCTCTCTTGTATTGATCGAAAATGTTTGCAGGTGCCTGTCGGTCTGTACGCATGGCGCCCACGCGTATAGACAGCACACTGACCCACTTTATATTAGGCTACATTATGCGTGCGCAGTTAATTCCCCGATACAAATACGTAAACTTACTTTCAATCTAATTTTGGGGGGGGGGGGGGGGGGGGGGGAGGGACTGGTTACGATGTAGGCTATGTATTAAAAGCAGTAGAGTAGGCTATATTCAGATAAGTGTTACATTTGAAACACTTTTCATTAACACGAATTTCTTTTATCGCATATCTAAAACCAAGTAGAGCTGAAATATGAAGATACGGTATTATAGGCCTAATGCATTTAATTATTCGTTTTTTTTTAAGGGTATGGCTTTTAGTGCCGGGAGTGTCCGAGGACATGTTCGGCTCGCCAGTTTTGTAGCTGCTTCGAGACGGACACCCAATGGGTGAGCTACAAGTACCGTTGGGGAGGAAAGTTGGAAGGGAAGGGCGAGGAGTTGGAAGGTAGCGGCTGTGGCCTATAGTGAGGGACCAACCCCGGCATTTGCCTGGAAGGAAGATGGGAAACCACAGAAGACCATCTTCAAGGTTGCCGGCGAGGGGATTCGAACCTCCTCGCCTCCCGGATGTGAGCGACTGCTATTAGTCATGCCGTAACCACCACGGCTAACTCACCCGGAATTATTCGAGTATCTCAGCTTCTTCAGAAAAAGTTTCCTCGATGTTGTCAGAGACGTTTTAATGCATGGACGAGCTCAGTTATTACGAATCGCATAATTATATAGGCTATTATTATTATTATTATTATTACAGGTTTTCCATCTTGTTTTAATTATGCGGACCTATCTATTACTTTAACTGGGGGAGAGTGGGGAAGGGGGGAGGGGAGCGATTGATATTCTGAGATCATTCTATTTCTCTTTTCAGTAGAAATATTTACATACAACACACATTTTTTTTAAATGTACATTAGGAATTTGCAATTTAGGTTACTGGAATGAGTAAGAAGTAGATATATTAGTATACGGTACTTGACACAGAACATTGTATTATTTTTTATTAATAAATTATTTTGTTTAAAAATGTAATATATTTATTTAAACATAACTGCTCCCAAATTCCTCAAACATGATGTTCAAAACCCTTTAAGGTAGAGCATAAACCTTTAATGTGTGCTACTAATTTTGTTTGTGTCTTTATAAACAAATCACAATATCAATTACATTTTAACAAACGTTACTTGTTTATTAGTTAGTTATTGTTATTTTAAGGGGTGGAACTACGAGGTTATTTTCCCCACGTTAGGCTACATGTTTGAGGTTAATGCCCCGGAGTAGGCCTTTGGATTTCATTTATAAGAAGATTCAGTGAAGTAGGTTAACAAGATTTAGGGTTATGAATTTTGGAAATATTGAAGACATAACAAATATTTTCCAGAAAATCCATCTCGAAGGTTTACTGTTTCAGAACCTCCTGCCTCATGTGATGATCCTTTTAATGCTGTATTCTGTATTTTTGTCTTCCTTCTTCCTCTCAGGTAGGCCCTATCTCCTCCTAGTTTTCTGGTCCATTTTTGTTTTAGAGCTTTGGCCAATTCCACTCCGGCTCGAGTATGTTTACCAATACTAACACCCAACCGCTTTAGAATGTCCAGTTCTACATCTGGGCCACTATTATAATGGCAAGTAGCATTCATAACATAAAACTTCAATGTTTTCAGTCCTACATAACTATCTTTTGAACTTCTTGTCCTTATCATTTTGGGAGGCTTGGAACATCTAGGTCATCAGCACTTTGGTGTGTGTTGAACTTGTGTGAAGTGAACCCTATATTGTTCATGAGTATTAGAAACTGAACCAAGTCACAGTTTGTCATCATGAGCAGCAAGGAAAGGGGGCGTGGCGCAATGTACCGCCTAATGTTAACATCTCAAACAGTAGTGACGGTATTGTTATCTGAGTTACACCAAATTAAAGCTAATAAACAGTGAGTCCATTGAATGCGTGACTCAATTTAAAAAAAAGACGACTCTTTCACCATTGCTGGGTGTACACACAACTTAATTGTGTTTATGATTACGTCGGTGTGTTGTATTTGGTTTAAAATACAATCCATGGCTATATCTTAATAAATCAGTGAATAACGACCAATTAGATCAGCTTTGCTTCAAAAGAGACAAGTTTAAGATGGAAGTCAAGTTTAGACAAAATAAATAAATTGAAGTTCTTACCACTTCTACCAGGCATCTTGACTTGTAAATTTGTTTAAAAAATTGGATAAATTATACAACGAATTTGTCATTTCGGTATGCGGGACACCAAAATATCTTCTTAACATCTTGACTTGTAAATTTTGCTGTGCGGTGCACCTAAATATCTCCTTAAGTCTTGGCGCCCATTGTTTGTTTCCAGTCAGCCAATGGTTCTGGAAGCAGTGACAAAACCAAGGAATATCGAGGGGGAGAAGTTATACCACTCCTAACAATGAGCGTTTAGATGAGTTCCAGTGATGTCAGAAATGCTAAATAATTTAATGACCAATAAGGTACAATATGTTAGTTTGTTTTAAGGGGCGAAACTACAAGGTAATCTGTCCCTAAGGTGCAATATATACGTAACCTAATCAAAAGAGCATAACTTGGAGAAAGATTGCACTCTTAATATGGAATTCTTGACGTGATATCCATCGCAGTGTTAGTTTACAAACCCCGTCGATATCTGGATCAGAGTAATCAATCAGTACGGACACTTGGCTAAAAACAGAAGAACGGATTTTAGAAATACCTACATTTGAATACTCACCTCTCACACTTCCGTTTATAAGCCATTTGGTAGCAAAAACTGAATGTTGTGAGTATATTTTTTAAACTTGCTTCACACACATTTACTAGTTGAATTATTGCGTGTTGGGTATTTTTAATAATTTCAAAATACGTTCTTCTCAATGTAAACAAAATCGGCATGCTGCTCTCTCGCGGATACAAGGTAAAATAACGCCTATTCGTGACGTTTCAAAACCGTGACGAGAAAAATCAATGGTAAAATGCCCTTACTGATTGATTAAATATTCTGTCTGCATGATGGATATGTTTTGTTGTGTATAGTTTACGGTGGAAACCATGGGTATCGGAGCGCACAATGATCTTAGTTCGTTTCTTTCCAATCTATCGTTAGAATAACATCTGTTGCGCAAATCTCGCTCGCTCCAGATTTCCCTTCTCTTTCGTTGCCTCTCGGCAAGCACTTTCGTTGGGTTCACGGTAGATGGCAGGAGGTTCTTCATTCTGTGCTCGTGCCTCCCTGGCATCGGGAGAGCGTTGGTTCGAATCCCACATCGGTCTTCCTGAAAATGGTTTTCATGGTTTCACATTTTCACCACCAGGAAAATGCCAGGACGGTTCCTTTCAATAGTTCCATGGCCGATCCTTCCAAAATCCTTTCCCTGACGTGTCCTGAAAATAAACTAAAATAAATGGTCATTGACTACAAATGAAGATGACGAGGAAATTGAAAGAATGTATGAAGATCTAAATCCCCTGATAGAAGGAACAAGAGCAGAAGACAATGTAATCATTATGGGGGACATGAATGCAACGGTAGGGGAAGGAACAGAGGGAACAACTGTTGGGCAGTTTGGACTGGGAGTCCGAAATTTGAGAGGTGAACGATTGATAGAATTCTGCACTAGGCACAAATTAGTCATAACAAATACACTCTTCAACCATCCCAAGAGAAGACGATACACTTGGAAAGCTCCTGGAGACACGAGAAGAGCGCAATTGGATTACATAATGGTAAAAGAAAGGTTTAAGAACCAGGTTAAAAATTGCAGAAGTTATCCAGGTTCAGATATCGTAAGCGATCATAATCTAGTCATGATGCACGCGGAACTCAAATATAAGAACATCGTTACGAGAAAAACTGAGTATCTACAGGTGACAAAACTTAAGATGCCAAATATTAGAGATGAGTTCCAAAGAAGAACAGATGAAATTATTGAAAGAAATACTGACATATTCGAGAAACCAATAGAAAGTCAGTGGGGAATTCTGAAGGAGGAAACACTAGGAACTGCAGAGGAACTGCTAAAAAATAAAAATAAAAACAGCAGGAAAGCATGGATAAGTGAGGAAGTTGTAGAAATGATAACTGAAAGAAGAAGGTTCAAAAACGCCACAAGTGACGAAGGAAAACAACAATATAGAAGACTGAGAAATGAAATCGTTAGGAAAAGCAAGCGAGACAAAGAAAAATACTTATGTGATATATGTGATGAAATAGACACCGATTTTAAAGCAAATAACTTAGAAAAAGCATATGGAAATGTGAAGCAATTTTTTGGTGAGAAGAAACAGAAGACATGTGGTATTAAAGATGAGAATGGACAATACCTGTATGAAGAGGGAAAGGTTGGGAAGAGATGGAAAGAATATCTAGAGAGCCTCTATGGAGATGAAGTTATGAATAAGGAAGTAATAGAGGAAGAAGACCAGACAGATGCAGAGAATAGAGGTGACCAAATACTAAAATCGGAATTTAAAAGAGCACTGAAAGATTTAAAAGACAAAAAAGCACCAGGTGTAGATAAAATCCCTGCAGAAGTATTAAATAACTGCGGAGAGGAAGCTGAAGATGCAATGTATGGAATGATATGCAAAATGTATGAAACTGGAATAGTACCAACTGACTTTACTAAGTGCATAATAATTCCAATTCCAAAGAAGGCCAGAGCACAAAATTGCGATCAATTTAGGACATTAAGCCTGACAACACATGCATCTAAAATTCTTACACGTATTATACTTAGGAGAATAGAGAACAACCTTGATAACTACATTACAGATGACCAATTTGGATTCGGAAGGGACATTGGAACAAGAGAAGCAATATTAACTCTAAGACAAATAATTGAAAAGAGAAATAGAAAAGGAATACCAACATATCTAGCATTCGTGGATCTGGAGAAAGCTTTTGACAACGTGAATTGGAATATACTGTTCAAGTTACTAAAAAAAAGTGGGAATCTCTTATAGTGATAGAAGAATAATACATAGTTTATATAAGAATGAAAGGGGAATAATAAGATCTGGCAATAACCAAGAAGAGGTTGAAATAAGAAAAGGAGTACGACAAGGATGCTCGCTATCTCCTTACTTATTTAATTTGTATGTCCAAGATGACATAAATAGGATAAGAGAAGAGATTCAAGTTGGAGTAAATATACACACATCAAAAAAAGTTTTGCATCACCTCGGTTCCAAGAGTTCCGGAACCGTTAAATACAAAGGGAATAGAGATCAACACAAACAACATTTCAGCTCGTTTTATTGCTCATGAGACCCACACATTGCATGTTGTACCATCATACAGCTAGACTTTCAGCATTTGTGGTCCAGATTGCAGTACACACCACTACCTCTAATACCCAGTAGCACGTCCTCTTGCATTGATGCATGCCTGTATTCGCCGTGGCATACTATCCACAAGTTCATCAAGACACTGTTGGTCCAAATTGTCCCACTCCTCAACGACAATTCGGCGTAAATCTCTCAGAGTGGTTGGTGGGTCAAGACGTCCATAAACAGCCCTTTTCAACATATCCCAGGCATGTTCGATAGGGTTCATGTCTGGCGAACATGCTGGCCACTGTAGTCGAGCGATGTCGTTATCTTGAAGGAACGCATTCACAAGATGTGCACGATGAGGTCGAGAATTGTCGTCCATGAAGACAAATGCCTCTCCAATATTCTGCCGATATGGTTGCACTATGGGTCGGAGGATGTCATTCAGGTATCGTAAAGCCGTTTCGGAGCCTTCCATGACCACCAGTGGCGTACGTCGGCCCCACATAATGCCACCCCAAAACATCAGGGAACCACCACCTTGCTGCACTCGCTGGACAGTGTGTCTAAGACGTTCAGCCTGACCAGGGTGCCTCCAAACACGTCTCCGACGATTGTCTGGTTGAAGGCATATGCGACACTCATCGGTGAAGAGAACGTGATGCCAATTCCGTGGGGTCCATTCAGCATGTTGTTGGGCCCATCTGTACCGCGCTGCATGGTGTCGGGGTTGCAAAGCTGGACCTCGCCATGGACGTCGGGAGTGAAGTTGCGCATCATGCAGCCTATTGCGCACAGTTTGAGTTGAAACACGACGTCCTGTGGCTGAACGAAACGCATTATTCAACATGGTGGCATTGCTGTCAGGGTTCCTCCGAGCGGCAATCCGTAAGTAGCGGTCATCCACTACAGTAGTAGCCCTTGGGCGGCCTGAGCGAGGCCTGTCATCGACAGTTCCTGTATCTCTGTACCTCCTCCATGTCCGAACAACATCGCTTTGGTTCACTCTGAGACGCCTGGAAACTTCCCTTGTTGAGAGCCCTTCTTGACACAAAGTAGCAATGCGGACGCGATCGAACTGCGGTATTGACCTTCTAGGCATGGTAGAACTACAGACAACATGAGCAGCGTACCTTCGTCCTGGTGGAATGACTGGAACTGATCGGCTGTCGTACCCCCTCCGTCTAATAGGCCCTGCTCATGCATGGTTGTTTACATCTTTGAGCAGTTTTAGTGACATCTATGAACAGTCAAAGGGACTGTATCTTGGATACAATATACACAGTCAACGTCTATATGCCGGAGATCTGGGAACCGAGGTGATGCAAAACTTTTTTTGATGTGTGTACATGGGGAAAAGATTGACATGCTCCGATTCGCAAATGACATTACTTTAACAACAGATAATGAAGATGATCTTCAACAGATACTTCATGTAATGAATAACATCCTTAAAAACGAATTTAACATGAAGATGAATAAAAATAAAACAAAAATACTCGTATGCTTTCGGAACCAGGAAGATCATAGAAGAGCACCAGCAATTTATATCGAGAATGATAGAATACAACATGTGAAGGAATATAAGTATCTGGGAAGCTTGATAACGTATGATGGAACCAGCAAACGAGAAATTTGGAGTAGAATTATTCAGGCAAAGATCGCCTTTTATAGAAAGAAGAATCTCTTCACATCCAGAAGTATAGACCTAAAAATAAGAAAAAGACTGTTGAAGACATACGTGTGGAGTGTGGCTTTGTATGGTAGTGAGACCTGGACAATAGGGAAGTCGGAAGAGAGGAAGTTGATGGCTTTTGAGGCTTGGTGCTGGAGAAGAATGCTTAAGATCCGTTGGATACAACATATGACAAATGAAGAGGTTTTCAGAAGAGCAGGAGAAAGTAGAAGCTTTATGAAGACCCTGAAAACAAGAAGAGCAAATATGTTGGGACATATTCTCAGACATAATAGCCTGCCAGCAAGAGTCATCGAAGGGATGTTAGAAGGGAAAAACACTAGAGGAAGACCACCACTTGCATACATCACACAGTTAATGACAGACACGAACACAAAATCATATCGTGAATTGAAGAGGATGGCGGAGAATAGAGAAGATTGGCGAGTTGCTGCAAACCAGCCCCAGGGCTGTTAAGAGAAGAGGGGCTGCATTAATAAAACTAGACTATTACTTAGGCCACGTCTCGCGAGCACAAAGTGCGGTGCATTGCTTTGCTTGGGATTCATATTAGCAGGAAAGAGAGACACGGGGAGTGTCTACATACTGACAGGGCCGGATTTAATAGTATGCCGCCTATAGGCTGAAGTCCATTGGCCGCCCCCTCCATAGTTCATATTTGCTTAACACATTTGTTTTATACAACAAAAGGATAGAGTTCGTTGGCGTTTTCATCTTTTTTAAAAATAAAGTTCATTAGTTTTGATAAAACTACAAATTTAATGGTTTACATAATAAATTATACCGTAATGAAATTAGTTATCTACTTGCTTTTTTCTTTTGCGTAATTGAAGAACTGAGTTCAATTTGAATTAAGTTGTCCTACACGGTGAAATAAAATTATACAAAATGTAGTTAATTACTAGTTTATTTCTGGAAAAATATACAAACTTCTCTAAAACAACTCACCCCACGTAATCTCGATGTTCAAATTTACATATCGGTATATTTCTTACGAGATTTATTAATGGCAAACTTGTTAATAATGTCCTCATATGAATGTATTTTTGTTGTATTTGCCTCAATACAAAGTAATGAAAGTGAGTTTAACCGTATTTCAGAAATACTAGTTCGCAGATAGTTCTTAACTCTTCTAAGGCAGGAAGAACTGTGAAGGACTAAAACATATTTTTAAGTAACTTGTATTCTTAAATTCGTACGGAAAATATTATTAACGTCTGAAATACTTAATTTTAACTTTTGAATAAATTACCAAACTGCCGCCCCTGAAAATTTGCCGCTCTAGGCTCCAGCCTACTTAGCCTATTTAGAAATACGGCCGTTTATACTGTAAGTGACTTACTGCAGCATACTTGGATGCCAAACATGGAAGAGAGTTGTCGATTGAAAGTAATAGTTGCTGTTTATCCGCATTATTAACGCAGCGAAAGGCGGTCATGCTGCTTCAGAAAGGGGCACACTAAAAATCCCTTCTAAATGCACTGTCGCCTGCTCGGGTATAGGAATAAATCTGGTTAAGCATTTTCTTTTACCTTAATGCAACAGGAAGGATTGCTTATAAGTAGGCTTGCCATACGTCCCGGTTTGACCGGGACAGTCCCGGTATTTTGCTCTTGTCCCGGTGTCCCGCCCGGTTTTATCAATGTCCCGGAAAACGGTTGTAAGACGTAAGAAGTAATGAATTTAAGTGTTTAAGAATCTTTTATGAATGGGTTACTTTTCAACAATCAACATCTTTGAATATCGCGCACAGCGTCAAAGAGGTCAGAAGTAGACTATAGTTAACTCAATAATTAATTCCTTTTTTAGTTTGACAAAAAAGTTTTTTGTAATTGTTTTTGTAGTTAGACAAAAATTTGTAGTTTAAAAAAAAATAAGAATTAGTAATTGTTTAATTAAACACTTTTATGAAGTATTTTAAATTACATTTTATTAACACTTATTTCTAGATGGTAGACCTGAAAAAAATATCATTAAAAAGGAAAAAATATATATTTTTATGTAGCAAAAATTCTTTATTTTTATTTTTAAAAGGTGTGTAGAACTAACAATTTAGGGTGCCAGATTCTTCCCTCCCGTCACTTGTGAGGCTTAAAAAAGGCTTAAAACTCACCATTTTGCTTCTAATTTTAAAAAATTCCCGGCGGAGGATCCCCGAACCCCCGCTCTGCTAGGGAGTATTCCATACCTTTCAGACCCCCCGGTAAGACCATCCCATATTAATGTGTCCCGGTTTCACTTACCAAAAATATGGCAAGCCTACTTATAAGGAACTTTCTAATATTTTGATATTTCTAATAATTTTGAGACTAATTATATAGGCCTACCGTAGGCTTCAAGTAAAAAGGAAAAATACCCGGCTCATAAATTGTAATTCCTTGAATATTGTGTGCAAGGAATGTGCCAATTTGTTTATTGACAAGTGTGTTAATGTGATAATAATAATATCGTATGGCCTCGGATGCCGGGTGCAAGCTTTGTAATTTGACACTCAGAGGGTAGCTTGCGTGTCGAATTTCGTTGTTCCTTGAATCACTATGAAAGTCAAGGAGGTTAGATATCTAAGCTCCTTGAATACTAAAGCGCTTTCTAGTAGAGAAATGAGGAACCTTGTGTTGGCGGAAACTCCCGAGATTAATTTTGCCATTATGAACACGGCCTACTGAATTCATATGGGTTCTTTGACATGCCAACATCGTATGACATGCGTGTCGTATTTTTGCCGCCTTTCAAAAAATCACTTACCACGGCCAGGAGCGAACCTGCAATCTTGGGGTTAGTAGACCGACACGCTATCCACTCACCCACCGTGATGATATATATATATTTTATGAGGAAAAATAAAAATCTGTTCATAAACGTAGTTGGAGCGCTAAAGCGTGAATGTTAGACAGCCCATTGGCAACACTTCATTTCATATTCTCAATTTATGTCCATCACTCTCGTCTTTAAATAAATATACCTATAGCTGGTTGGTTCCTCAGTTTAGGGGCTGCGACAACGCGGTCATGTAGCCCCGTGTACAATCTGTCTGATAACTGGTGTTAATTGTGATGGCTGTATTAGTGTGTGTTATCTGTAATTCAGGTAAGGACTGCAGACATTGAAGTTTTTCAAGTAGTTGCTACTTTTGCCTCCAAACGCCACCGTCAACGACTACCAGTTTAGAAGTTGGTTACTACAAGCCGGACGTTTGTTTTAGACGATTACCCTTGACCTTGAAGCTTGCGGGTGAGCCTGTACACAGTCACTTGCTTCACATTTGTCACCACCGATCTGATGTAATGGAATTCTAGGCTTGAGTACGTGCTGATGACAATACCGTGCAGACAGTGTAGTCTACGTCGAAGTATTGTATGACGGAGAAGTACACGTTACATAGTTACGAACAGAACGCCATTATATTTGCCAATGACTGTACTTCAGTAGTAGCGTGCGATAGTTTTGTCCATCATCTGACCACATGGGGCAGCTGATAACAACACAGGTACTGTGGTAACTCGCCTCCAGGCTTCCATTATGATTTTTCACTCGCCTAAAACAAACGTCCGGCCAATATACGCCACCGCAGCCGGCTCCTGGCGACGAACATTGTAACCTAAGAGCGTTAGTCAAATTTGTAACCTATAATTTAGCTTCACACAGGTGTAGTTAGTGGAAGGTTCTTTAACATGCCATAAATCTATGACATGGGACCGCCGGATTTACTTTCCCTCCGAAGGAAGGCATACTGAGGGATTTTTAACGCTCTTAAAAAATCCGACGGCTTCGGCCAGGTTTGAACCCGCGATTATATACATATATATATAATTAAATAAATAAATACCGTAAATAAATAAATAAATAAATAAATAATAAATAAATAAATAAATAAATAATAATCTATCCAGGTATAAATGCTAATAAGACTTTCTTTCCAGACAATTTATTTATTTCCGTATACGAACTTCGATTGATATTTGAAATGTGGGTTTGGAAACGGGATTAATAAGGCCCGATGCACACTAGTGGTGAAATGACGCTATGACACGGCGCGGCGTCCTTGACGTCACCAGCAATTCCCACGTAGCGTGGAAGTGACGCGAATCAATCACCCTCGTATACTCATCAGCGAACTTCAAATATGAAGTGATCATGGAAGTGATTAGAAGGAGGCGTGGCGTCTTGTTTTTGCGTACAGTACATGGTGTATGGTGTATAAGATCTACTTGAAGACGGCACTGGGAGCATCCATTGGTTGTCAAACGACTCCTCAAAGGAACATTTTGTTCACAGAGTTGAGAGAAGATGATGTAAAGATGTTTAATTACTTTCGTATGAGCATCAAGTCATTTGATGAATTGGCGCACAGAATACATGACATAATCAAAAGTGAAGATACTGTAATGGGACGGTCAGACCATATCTTTCAGTAGCATACTTTCTGCTTTTCCTTTGCTGCAATGTAGCCTACTTCTTACAATACGCTGACCGATGTTTTGGGTCATTTCTTGTTGTAATGTAAACCCTTTCCCTATTAAGCGCAATCCACATGGTATTGTATGATACTGAAGTATGCGGTGGTAGTGCTTCTGGGCCATACATCCTTCCGTGAACGCACTGCCAGGCCTTTCTCCTTCACATCGCCGAACAAATATCCTCCTTCTGGTTCCAAACATCTCGAACTTCGATTAATCTGTGTATCACACTTTCTTCCACTCTTCAGGTGTCCAATTACGATGTTTTCTAGCCTATTCGAGTCTCCCCTTTTTATTCATGTGCTTCAGAAGAGGTTTCCTTGCTGCCACACGTCCTTTCAAGCCAGCTTCACGCAGTCTCCTTTTTACAGTTGCAACGGATATTTGTTTTTGGTTCATGTTTACTAATTCTGCGCGAATTGGTGGCGCTGTTTTGAACCTATTTCTCTTACTAGTAATTCTGATGAATTTATCGTCTCTTTTCGTTGTTTTACGAGGTTGTCCTGGTCGTGATCGGTCCTTGCTACCTGTTGTCGTCTGACGGTGAAGGGTGTATTGCACTCCTACTATGGACATTTCGGAATTTGGCGAATTGATTAACCTGCTTGTCTCAGTGCTACAATTGCAGCACGTTTTTCTATGGATATCTGCACTCTTGGAGCCATAATAAGGATGTGCACGCTGTCAACTGTCACAAAGGAACTGAACTGCAGGAACCAATTAGTATATGAACAATGCTTGATGTACACTGCGGACATCACAACACAAGAAGAAACAACAGCGGTGCATCGAACGGATCTTCAGTCGTCATGTAGACAACATTCTTCTGGGGTAATTTTGCATCTAATTGAACACAGCCACACAAACCTGACATGCTTACAATTGTCGTACTATTCTTTCGCTTACTAAACCATGACTATAGACCGTATCTACAGGGAGTTAGATGTCAATTGTTAGGTGTATTGAAATTAATGGTCGGTAGTGTACTGTGCCCGTTTAGACCGAAGTCCAACGACCACATATGCATGTTACCGAAAATCAGCTAGCACGAGACTCAAAATATCTCAGGGCGCCATATGGGTGAATATACAATAACAAAACAAAATCTAACTTGCTTCACTGATTTTCGGTTCGATGCAGCAATAAGGATAGGAGGGAGATATGAAAATACACAATTTCTAAAAATCTCATTTTATTTATAATATAATAATATAATATCGTATGGCCTCGGGTGCCTGGTGCAAGCTTTGTTAATTGACACCCAGAGGGTAGCTTGCATGTCGAATTTCGTCGTTCCTTTGAACGCTATGAAAGTCAAGGGGGTTAGATATCTAAACTCCTTGACACTACAGCGCTTTCAAGTAGAGAATGGAAGAACTGTGTGTTGGCGGAAAATCCCGAGATTAATTTTGCCATTGAACACTGCCTACTGAATTCAAATGGGTTCTTTAACATGCCAACAACGTATGACATGAGTATCGTGATTTTTGTCGGCCTTCAAAAATCACTTATCATGGCCAGGGGCGAACCTGCAATCTTGGGGTTGGCAGTCCGACACTATAACCACTCACCCACCGTGGCAAGCTTATTTATAATTAAAATTTATGATTAAAAATGCAAAAATAGCATTATGATGCATGATAAAGTTTTCACACATATTGCACACAAATAGAATTATCAACACATATGAAAACACTATGAATTTCAACTAATGCCAAATTATCAGTCCTATGGCATTGTCCAAAATTTATCAAAATTATTTACAACAGTAGGTTGTTCTGGGCAAATTTAATCGTCCAGCCTGAATCCTACTGGACTATTTTCACTCATAGAATATTTACATTAATAAGCTGGTTCACTTGTTAACTAAATTCACTTGATTGAATAAGTTCAATCGTTTAAATAAATTCCTTTCACTTTTCCAAGAATCATAAATTTCACATATTAAATCAGTATTTTAATTATCAAGTCATTGAGTCATCATAAGAAAACAAACATTTGTCGGACGAGCATCAACAAAAACCTTGTTTAAACATTTGAGCATGAATTCGAAGAACTTCGATCATATGAATATTTATTAAATCATCTGTTCTCGATCCGATAATTACAATCATGAATAACATTATTCATTAAACTATAAATTCCATTAATTAAACAATTAACCGAAATATATTATCCATCTGACAATTAAATCACAAATTTGACTATTTCAACATTATCATTCAGATCGATGAAAAGATCAATCTGACCATTTCCATCATATAACAGTAGCAACAAATTATTATCACCAATAAATTATTTATATTCATTTAAATATGAAATATTTACTTCCACAAAATTTAATCATTTGTTCAGATTTGGAACTCCTTTAAGATCAAAATTATCCGTGAGATGGTGAGTGGCTGTTTATAACAATGACAATATTAATTCAAGCACCGGCCCATTCCACTAATGTGTTCGACATTTATCTGATCACATTCATATTCGACCAACGGCTTCGTCAAAAACTAAAGATTTGTTTATAACAAAATCGGTTTGACAAATACACATGTAATAACCATTGGGGTTTCTACTTCAAAGAGAGTGTGATTCGTATTATACTTTTCCCCCCATTTTTTATATAAGCCATCTAACCATCACTATGGTTGACGCTACACGTAACACCATATTCATTCATGTGATATTATTTCACTATTTGAATGACCAAAATTCACCCTTCACTACGCATAATATTTTTCCACTCATTATTATTATTATTATCACACAATTTTTTTTTATCAAGCCACCGCTTGTTTTCAACACGAAGCTTCCTAGCTCCTCCAATAAATTTATTGCAAATCTTACCATCACATTAATTCACATTATTCTTAGATCGTGTCGACTCTGGTCAACATTGTCATATAGTGACATTCCCATATAATTTATTAATTACACAAATGCAAGAAACCCCTATTTGATACAGGCTTCTTATATTCATTTTCGATAACCTTCCGCGTCTTAACATGCCTTAATTCCTTAACGCAATTGTAAAATGCTTCAAAAACCATTCTATTACTTCAGAATGTGGGCGTGCGCAAAACCACTAACCATCGGATAAATAAACTATCCGAAGTAGTTAAGCTGTTCCAAACTTCCAAAATTATTATCCACATCATTATAAAATAATGATTATTAGAAGTTACAAAAAATCAGAAAATGAAATTATTATTATTATTATTATTATTATTGGAAAATTGATATTATTATTATTGCCATCTTCCAAACTGGAATTTGTTTGACAAAACAACTTGAAAACAATCAAGCTCGACTTCGTAGATGAAAAAAACTAATCCATTCCTCAAAATAAAAACTTAAGATCGACAGATCTTACGGCTGATGACCGCGATGAAAAAATAGAAAAACAAACTAAGATGCTCATGATGCTGTCCATAGACTCATATCGTAAAATCAGTGCCTCTGAACACTGAAAATGTTCTAACATTGGCCTCGATTGCCTCGTAGCCTAGTTTGCCACAGCAAACAGAAAATAGTTGTGTGTTGATATTTCTTTTGAAAGGAGAAAATCCAATTACCATAGACTATAATAATTTAAATGTAGCTTACATTCTTGTAGATCTTGAATATGTCAACCTCCTGGTTGGTTCCATATTATTTCCATTCTTCAGTCCTATCCGACCCGTACGTAAATCCGTGTATCTGCCTCAATTGCTACCCGTAGTTAGTTTAACAGCTAGTTGACTGCTAGTTCCATAGCTGACTTGAAATACACCTGAACTGCAATGTCCATGTTGAAAGTCTCAATAGCTGCTGCTATTAGAATAAAGGGGATTCGATCTCTCAGATCCATGGTGATAAACCAGATGTAGCTTCGATACAGCTATGACACATACAGTGGGTTTGATACTCTTAAAATCTTATTTGCATTTGGTTCAGATCTGATGTTCCTATTGTAACTAATCCTATGGGTAAGGTTATGCACCTTCCATAAACACGTCAGACACGGCTGGTCCCTCGTAGGCTAATGGTATCCGATGAATACTGTAATGTTGTCGTGGCTGATCTTTTAAGCTACCAAGACAAAGCTTGTCACTGGTGAATTGGAAACAACAACGTTCCAATAAAAGAAGTATGGCTTGTAGACAAAGTCTACCATATGTCCAATGCAACAAAAATTTGACTAAGTGTCAACTGCATTTGAAGCCTAACACTCGAATTCGTTTCACTAAAACATTCAAAGTTTCACAATGCGTGAAATATTCTAACACTTGACCATGACTTGGTCCGACGATTTATAACACTTGGCGTTGAGTAACTGCTTTCAAGCATTCGAAGATAATAACGTGACTATGCACAAAGTCGAAGTCGAAGTCGAAGTGAAGACAAGTGTGCTGCACTGTCGATACACTAGGAAGAAGTGATATATCAGCTCTGCTTGAGCTCCAATTTATAGTCGCTCGGCGCTCCACGCTGTACTCCACGTCACAAGCTATGTCGTCACAGCAAAGAAAATCCTGAACAAATAATTGCCAATATCTCGGCTCCTATTGATCCGATTTCTTTCCAAGATAGTGCATTCTTCTTCTTTTCTTAGTGCCAGAAAACTGATGTACTTCCCAAATTACAAAAATATCGGGGAATAATTAATCCAAAATATTGCCTCCTTGATGACATAGCACGCATCACAAGCCTCGCTAGTGCCTGCAGATTCTTTCCAATTCCTTCGAGAACAAAATCCGCGCGCGATCCAAACATGTGCCTTGGACCTAAAATATGGACTAGTGGATAAGGGCACAGTACTGCAATCGTATGTAAATATGTGATAATGTGCTTATTATGGAATGGTTCGTTTGTGTGATGATTGCTCAGTCGACCGATGGCACTATGTCATTTACTGTAGATGTTGAAGTACCGTACCAAAGACTCAAACATTAAAAAAAAATCTTTTCTATATGCATATTTGGACTTTTCTGAACATTTTGGTGTATAATGATTTATATAGATCAATTATTGTATATTTTAATAGTATTTTAAATTTTACTTCACACAACATTTAAGACAACATGTCTGCAACTCTTTTCAGCACATCTTTATTTCGCACTTTCTCTACCCATTTTATCCCTTCCATTCTCCTCCATATCCACATCTCAAACGCCTCCAATCTTTTTCCTTCCTCTTTTCTCAATGTCCTCGTCTCACCTCCACAGTGGCGGATCCAGAGGTTCACCTCGGAGGGAGCACTCTAGGATTTCAGAGTAGCAACAGAAAATATGTAAGAAAATTACTAAATTTTTATTTAATCTACACACACTACACATAACATCCAACCACCAGATTTTATAATTCTACAAGAAATTCATTATATTAAAATGGTTTATTGGTTCAGTTTCAAGTCATTGCCATTATGTAAAAAATAATAATTTAATTCTACAGAATATGTACATTTCCACATTTTAATGCACATTACCCAGTCTAATATGTATTAAAAACATTTGCAATCATAGTAACTATCTGAAGACAATATACATGTCAACTACACAAATGTTACAAGATATGTACTGTACATAGTACCAACATTGTCAGTCACTGAGTCATTACTAGTTCTATTTGGTGACTATCCTAGGCAAAATACCTGCCTATTAGAAAATAAAATCCAGGCAATCATTCGTTTACCCCCTTAGAGAAACGTTCTAGAACTTTTTCAACGTCAACATTTATATCACGGTGAACAAATAACAGACACAAGCCTTTCAACTTTTCCTCTGTCATTCGCATTCGTATCCATGATTTAACAAGTTGCAGGCAGCTAAAAGATCTACCTGCACTTGCAACACTGTCGATGTAGCGATTATATTAACAGTATTGCCATTACATACTATACGGTATGATAAAAAAAACATTGACTACATTCATGAATGCATGCAATACAGCAAAGATTTTACTTGCAGTGCAGTTTGGAGAAACAATCATTTTTATCGGCAATATCAATGTAGCAGACAACTGATTTATCGGGGGAGGGGGCACTTGCCCCTGGTGCCCCCCTCTGGATCCGCCACTGACCATGACAACTGTTGTGCCTTGGTGTTTGGAAAAGTCAGGGAGAGTCTATCTTTATATAACTTCTGCGACCACCACCAGAGTGCTCGTTAACGGGATATAACAGTACGCTTCAGTAGTGTCGAACTTAAGTACGTAAAGGGAAAACGCAATGAGCATCTACGGCTAGACCAAACCGTTGACGTTATCTTGAACACTCGGCAACTATTTCCAACGTACAACTATTACAAACGGTAAAAGCGAATGGTTAATGGGTTAAATTGTAATGTATTATCGTGTCCCTATTGTGTAGTAATCTACATACGAAGTACGTCCAGAAAGTAAGTTCCGTTTGGTAATAACATTAAATTGTGTACAGATACAGAAAAATTATTTATTGCACAAAATTCTACAACCCTTAAACTACTTTTCCACATAAATGCCGAAATGTTGCAGGCATTTGTCGCAGCGTGGTACAAGTTTTTGTATACCTTCTTCATAGACGTGTGCCGCCTGTGCCTTCAACGAGTCGTACGTTCCGCTGCAGCGCAGTTCCGCATATGCGCGGTAGACGCTCTCTATCAAGAAAAAGAAACGTGCGCCATTTGGGGAGCGCTGTCAGCCACGTACGCGTTGTTGTGCAAGTTTACTCGTACAATGTCGGTGTTGATTGAAAATCCCGCCGCTTGTGAAATCAGATCTGTGATTCCTTTTCAGAATGCTAGGAAAGTGAAACCAATTGAAATTTATCGGCAAATTTGCGAAGTGTATGGACAAAATGCGATGAGTGATTCAATGGTGAGAAGATGGGTCCGACAGTTCAGTGAAGGACGTAGTGAAGTGCACGATGAAGAACGAAGTGGGCGTCCATCTTTGGTTACAGAAGAACTGGTTCACGCGATTGATGACAAGATCCGGGAAAAATGCAGGTTTACAATTAGTGCTCTCGCTATGGAATTTCCCCAAATCTCACGATCTCTAATTCATGAAATTGTTACCGAAAAACTGAACTTTCGTAAACTTTGCCGACGTTGGGTACCAAAGATTCTTACGGAGCAACACAAAACAAAACGGATGGGTAGTGCACTTCAGTTTTTGACCCGTTACAATGAATGCGGCGAAGAATTTCTGACACAGATAGTCTCAGGAGATGAAACTTGGGTTTCTTACGACACCCCTGAAAGTAAGCGGCAATCAATGGAATGGAGGCACACTTCATCCCCAGCAAAGGTTAAGCCGAAACAAATCTTGACACCTCGGAAAATGATGTGCACAGTGTTCTGGGACTGGAAAGGCAGCTTACTCATTGATTTCATACCGCGTGGTCGAACAATCAACGCAGATGCTTACTGCGAGACACTTAGGAAATTGCGTCGCGCAAACAGAATAAGCGCCGAGGGTTGCTGTCAAAAGGTGTTGTTTTTCTTCACGACAACGCACGACCACATACTGAAAATGTGACGAAAAACCTCCTACAGGGATTTGGCTGGGACGTGTTTGACCACCCTCCGTACAGCCCTGACCTCGCTCCTAGCGACTTTCATCTGTTCACACATCTCAAGTCTTTCCTTGGCGGTCAACACTTCAACAATGACGAAGAGCTGAAAGAAGATGTTTCCAACTGGTTGAAGACACAGGCGGCAAACCTCTATTAAGAAGGTATCCAAAAACTTGTGCCACGCTATGGCAAATGCCTGCAAAAGTTCGGCAGTTATGTGGAAAAGTAGTTTAGGAGGTGTAGAATGTTGTGCAATAAATAATTTTTCGGTATCTGTACACAATTTAATTTTATTACCAAATGGAACTTACTTTCTGGACGTGCCTCGTATATGTTCTGATATCCACACGATGACATCTTTGCGTGTTTCAATCAACTACCGGTAATTCGGAGTAATGTTTTACCCGAGAGTTTAGACAATTCCACAAGAGGTCTTAAGTGAGTTGTATCTCTATGGCGTTTGTTCGATTTTTTCAGACAACTATTCTCATTCCGAGACTATTGAGACTTGGGTGAAGAAAGTTATAATTCGAGGTGAGCAGTACATAGATATTGTTTTGGATCCCTTGTTGGGGGGGGGGGGGTAGTTGGGACCAAACACGATTGTGTCGCTGTACTAATTTGGAAGGCTATTCCTAAATGAGAGCAGCTTCCCGTAATAGGGGGAAACTACTGGTGTAGTGTGTTGGTGTTTTAGTGTTCAATCTCTTGGGGCTTCCCTGCAAGATGTAAGTGTCTGCTAGGGGATGAATCTCTAAATACAGGCTACTGTACTGGCCTGCCAGCTGAGCCGAGTGAGTGATACAATAAACGTGCTAACTCAGCGGCTCGACGTTATGTAGTCGAGTCGCGTGCTGGGAGCACAATGGGGCCTGACGAAGCAATTACCGGCTTTGGCGGTCACGGGCAATTGTGACGCAGGTCAGGAGGGGTATAAGGACGTGAAGAGGAGTGTAATTAGTAATGCAGTGTGTAGCTTACTGACCAGTGTTTATTGGTCAGTAAATGTAGTTTTGTACGTCCCTTTTGGGAAGTCTTAGGCAAATAAAATACAATTTGTGTGTACAAGTTTGGGTAGGTGTATACAAGAGTTAAAGGATTCCGAGCACGACTGAATCTCACCTGGTGATGAAGCTGGAACGGACGTCGGGCGAAGGCCGCTGGCGACGCACAGAGTATAACAGATAATGGCTCCAGTTAGGACTCCACTTCTTATACTTTCCGGTGCTGCGTGGTCAGCATTACGTCACTGTACCTGCCCTAGATAGTTGTTAGTGTCAATGTTTGTGTATGTGTTGCAAGTAGTTGGCTAACCTCCTGAGCTAGGTGGCCGCCACTTGCCGTGTATGGATATGTCCTGGACTTATGGAGTTGCCAGTTGGGGTAGTTTTGGTAAAATATGGGGGTGGCTCTCAGGGGGTACTGCCCCCCGGGGCTGTACATGACCCCCTCATCGATTAGTTCACGTCCCCGCGAACTGGAAGTAGAGTGGGCGCGTCGATGTGATGGTTTGTTCTTGATTGCTCGTTGTACTTCTTCTTCTTCTTCTTTTCTTCCGTGTTGGTGTAGGTGTGTCGATGTTGTGTTGATGTGAGTTCAGCGTGTGCTCAGAGGGGTAGGTTTTGGGATATACATGTTATACATAGTAAATTTGGAATAGTTCATTTTTGAAAGTTGACATAGTAATAATAAAGGTACAAAAAATGCATGGTCTTGACGTTATATATATATATATATATATATATATATATATATATATATATATATATATATGTATGTTGTTATTATCCAGGGAGGAAAAAAACCATGGCTGGACGGATGGTTGTGCCGTCCGGCGCTGTATGGAGAAAAAAATTGCTCCCTGCAGTGTATTGTTTAAAAGATGGAAGAGAATAGAAAAAACAGGTGTCCCAGGGTATAAGTTAAAGGGATATATCATAATGGTTTATTGTTCTTGGGATGAAACGGGACACCTTCACAAATTTGGGCGTTAGTAGAGTAGAAAGGAAAAAACAAAACAGTGTATTCAGTGTTGAAATTATGGCAGTGTTGAATGGCGTGACATATTGCAAGTTTATGTGCGTAGGTGTACACTTGAGCATTAGTATATTTGTGTACGATTTGGATTTACATTTTGTTTTACAAGCATGATATAACATAAAATAATAATCTTACTACTAGACCGCTTTGCTCATGAGCCTGGTACCTTGTCTCATTCTCTAGGCCTTCTGTAGCGCTCTCCTCTGTCGACTCATTCTCCCTTCACTTTGCTATTCGCTGAGCTGTAGGTACCTCTCACCTGTGGCTGTGGGTTAGTGGTCATGCCGTTAACCTTACCTTTCGCAAATTTTCCCCGTGGGTGGAAAAATTCACCTTGGCAGCGAGGGTAGGTGCTCACAATCTCTGCACCGCCCCTGGCTACCGTATATTGCTCATTATTCAAGCGTATCCATACGTGTGTTTGCGTCAGCGTCGCTCGGTGCCCCACGTCACCTTACGTCGCTGATCGCGGCGCCGTCACCTTATTGGCGCGACTGAAGAACGATGAGGAGCATTGTGTTTGTGTGATAGAGATAAGGGTATGTGTAATCTGGTGTGGGAAATATATTTACAATAGGCATGCTCATGCTCCTTGCATCTGTAAATCAAGAAATATATTAATGGCAACTCTTTTTCTGTTTTGTACATCTGTGGATGCGTTGCTCCCTGGTTTTCCTGTGTTTGGGAAAGTGGATTAGTTATTAGCAATACATTACAATACATTACATGTATATATAAAACATTTTCTTGGCAGCGCATAATTTATAAAACTAAGCGTGGCGCCACTGAAGTCTAACTTACTTCTAGGTTATCCTATGTTAACCTAGCTTAGCCTATGTATTGTCGGGCTTACCCTGGTAACGGAGTTTGGTCACCAGGTGCCGAACGGCTTTATCTTAATACTATTTATCTTAGCGTGTTGTCGGACTTACCCTGGTAACGGAAATTTAGTTACCAGGTGCCGGACGGCTTTATCTTAATTTAGAAAAAAATTGCCTTAAGTTATGTTAATTAGTACTTAAATGTAAGAATATGCTGTATGTACATGCCGAGTGGTTTTGCCTTAATCTAGTGCCGAAATATGCTGTCGCTGCTGTTTTACAACAGCGCTTATTAAATTTGCTTAATTCTAAGTTGCGTTCCAAATGCAACTGCCTTACATGATAGAATTTTGATCGGAGCGATCGCCTGAGGCAGTTTTACCTCCTCAGGGCACCACCCGTGTGTATTTTAGAAACACCGGTTGTCTCTAAAACCACCAGGCCCGAAAGCCCTTCTAGATTCCCCTCCCTTAATACTAATTGTCGACATTATATTAATATTAATTAGTAAATAGTAATTAATAAAGTCCTGGGCGACTGCGCTGCTGAAGAGCAAACGCCTCGCCCGGCTGTGCTGTTCATTGCTGTTGTGCTTGCCTATGTCGGCATCATTTTCCATGTACCATTTGTTGATATATTTATCATTGGGTTTGCCCACAAAAACCCCTGTGAGAGCTCGCCGCGTTCCTCATTTACATCTCTGGCCGCCCGGTGCGTGACCATTTAAGCTCTGGCGACCTGGTGTCGTCCATTTATGTGGGCACGGGACCGAATGATCGCATTCATTCCATATATATTATTCATTATTTCTTGATTATCATTTATTTGGTCGTCTTCACCCCGTCACGCGGGACGAGGACTTGGCGAATCTAGGATTGGTCCCGCTGAATCCTGAGATTCTTCTTCACTTCTGCGAGTAGAATACTAACTTCCCGCCATAGAAGCTCTACTTAACTTACATACTAAACTAGGAGTCTAGTCCTAATGTGGTCGTCCCTAGGTTCATCTCCTGAGTCCGGTGTGGAGCTGGCTAATTCTCCCCCCGTCCGTCAAAAAGTCTCCCCTGCAGGTCTTGGCTTCGACGACCGTGGCGCATAGTGGGTGTAACTTTCCTCTGCCGAGGGGGTAGGCTAGACGCACCCCCGGTTTTGGCGTTTGCCCGCGCCAGGCCATCAATGCTTCAACCTTACGTAGTTCCGCCTGTTATGTAGTCTGGGTTAGGATCTGTTGGCGTCTCGCCCCGTCCTTGCCCTTCTGTGGAGCTTTCGCTCCCTCCATTCACATCTTATCACCATTCAGTGTGGTGTCAGATTCCTTTTATTAAAAAAAAAAATATAAGTGTGGTTTGTGAATAATTTTGTGTGTGTCATGTAATTATGTAGAGTTTTTAAGTGTCCTGGGGTTATAGGATCTTCTAAATGCATTGTCTACTTTAGGCCTGTTCGCCATGTCAGATGTCCAGCGTTGATGCCTTGTGGAATTTCCTGGAGGCGTTAGTAGGTTTCCATGGCGTTGGGTACCTTGTTATTGGGATCCGGGGGTGTTATCTGCTGAATGGGCTTAAAGCATGGTAGGAGAGGGTCGCGCATCGTTGGACTCCATGTTAATGGTGGCCGGGAGCCGGTGATGCTGTCAGGATGTTTTCACAGTGAGTGGATGGGGTAGGTTTTACCCAAGTGTGCAAAAATTTTCAGAAGTGCCATGCAGGTGTTGATAGTAATAAACCCTGGTGTTTGGGTTGGATATTCCATGCATGGGGATGGATATGAGGCGTATCCGCTCTCATTTGAGGATAAAGTATGGTTTGGGGTGTGATAGTCCTATGTCCCTTGCATGCGGGATTATTTAGTAAGAAAATATTTGTTAGTTTAAGTGTGGCCGCATCTCTTTATATCGAGATGTGCATTACGCTTGCTATTCTTTCCGACACACCCCTAATACTCGGGTGTAGGCATTTGTGACCAGGGTGTAGCGTACCCGAATGTTGGGTAGACGCATGAAGCCTATTAACCCCGGTGTATATTTTTGAATGTAGTCTATCTGTTTTTATGTGTTTGTGTGTCTGTGTTGGATGGCGTTGTGAGTGACAGGGTTATGTAAGGAGAAGGGTGGTAGAATGGTAGCCCGTAGGTGGTACATTGGCCATTCTGATGGCACTATCCATCTCTGCTCCTGTCATCCTCACTTGGTCAATATCTGTTTCCTATCCGCTCCTTAGGATGGGTAAGTGCGGTGACGCTGTGACTTCACGGCCTAATCTGGTCTCTTATCTGTAACGTTAAGGTAGGAAGTGATTGTAAGTGTAAATGGTTATGTCCTGATCGCCTATGATGGTTTTTTAAAAGAGGAGAAAAAAAACAAGAAGAGAAGTTATTAGGGAGGGGGTTTGTTCCCTTATGGACGCTGTCTGTGTCCGCCCTTAATTATGGGGCGTGTGTAGGCAGGAAATGTCCGTGGCTGTAATTAGCGCGGCTGCGTGTGTGTGGTTGCTTACCGCTGCAGCATGCTGGCGCGCGGGACATGCGTTGGCGCGTGGGCCGTTATGGGATAAGCCTTATCGTGTGTCGTGTGGCTAATTGTCAGGCGGCGCGTGTAGCCTGTTATCGTCCTTGTAAACATGCTCCTGTGTTCCTAAGATAAATCCAGCCTATAGTATCTGTACATTGCTAAATGCCAGGCCTATCGTAATATTGCTGAATCCTGTGCCAATATCCGTGTATACTGTATGTTATTGTTGGTATAGTTTTTGTTTTTGTATGAAAGTGTCACATGGTCGCGTGTCATTGTCACTTCCGTTATAACAAGAGTGTCTATCGACGGCAGTGTTGCAATATGCTGGAATTCGCAACTCAGTGTTTTATTGTGTTTGTTTATACGTCCTTGTATACAGGAAGTCTCTGACGTTACGTATGGCGGCCGACGGAACGTGACTTTTGCCAGTGTCCGTGTGTTGACATTGTTTGACATTCTGGGAGGGCCAATGTGTTAATTCGTCCTGTTTTTGCTACCGATGTTGTGTGGACATTTCTTCCGCAAGACCTTTGCCTTGTGTAATTATCTATAATTTGTGTTTAGGAAGTCTATTTCCTATGTTCGGGGTAATCGAAATTTTGCCATGACTTTTGGCCGTAGAAATGTGGTGTTACCTGTTTTGTGTCTGTGAGATTGGCGTCCCCCGTATTTTAGGTGTTGGGCGCTATAGTTCAAAGAAAAGTGTGTTGTGGTCTCCGTGGAAGTCTGGTGCTTTCGGTACGGCCCCTATTGGTAGTCCCGGGGTCGCTAATGCCCTTAAGTAGGCTGTTGTAGCGAGTACCTTGGCACGAATCTATGCTCCTGTATGTATGTTAAAGAACCCCCCTGTGTTCATAATTGTGTGGCTCAACTGTTTATGTACTTGTATAGGAACAATTTCCGTCTGAGTGGGAGTGAATTTTCCCCTGTAAATGGGTCTATCCGGTGTCTAGTCGCGCTGGCTGAGTTTTCTGACTTGTCATGATGAAAACCCCGTGTTTTGCATGTAAGTGATTTTTCGTCGGTCGACAGTCGTCCGCTTTTATTGGGCATTCGGACCCGCGATCCCGTGTAATGCTCCGTGTTTCATGTCTGCGTTGTCTGTTGGGATTTGTGCGTCCCTAGTGTGGCTTCTGATTGTGTTTTCGCGCCAAAAATGCCATTGTTTAGCTTCTTTTTTGGCACGTTTGTATCGTGTTGCTATGTGCTCGCCCCTGCCTCGGTCTAAGGCCTTGGTATTACAATTTCTGTACTGTATGTACCATGGCGCGCGTATCGTGTGTTTGAGACACGCGTGTGAAAATATGCTTTAGTGTGAATATTTTGTGCCATTCGGGACTACCCTCGTATCCTAATTTTGGGAGTTATCGGGTTTTGAAACTGGCGTGATTGACTGTGTATGTTACAGCCAGAGCAGAGCGCTGTTAGTTTGTCTGGCGCGCGCGAAGGTCGGCGGCTCATGTATGTGTTATCGCTGAGCTGGCGATAGTATTAAATTACAACTGTGTAGGAAATACTTTGCTTGCTTGTCGGGCGGCCCGCTCGCCACATGTGCCAGGACAATGTGTGTAGGTTTGTTGACACGTCTTTCTAATGTCTGCATATACAGCGTGTCTTTGGTTCCCCATAATGGAAAAGAACCTTCCTCTGTATATATTGTGTCCCCAAATTTTGTGTCGTAAGCGTGGGGAGAATATATTCTTGTTAGTGGTGATTAGATGTCGTTATGTATGTGTGTCTCCGGGCCGCTAGTCGCGTATTTGGTGACTAGGTGTCGGAGGTGGTTTTATTATTTTGTGCGTATGAATTCCCGTTAGTGTGACTATCCCTTATTGTTCTATCCTCCAATTGGATAGTTACCCGACCTTACATTCCTGGTATTGGGAAGGTTGCGGGTGCCTTTTAGGCTTGTGTCTCCGGGACAGATTTGTCAGTGTTACTGATGTTTTGTGACAATTTGAGCTTACTGTGTGCCTTTCAGAAATATGTGGGTTTCCCCAAAGTCTGGGATTTTACCCTATGGTGTTTATGTTTAGTTTGAGCGCTGTTATGGGGGACAAGAAAAATTCATGCTATAGGCAGTGTAATAAATAGCGTATACCTATGGATCAAATATATACAGTTCAACTTGGATAATTCGCACTTCACGGGATTAGTAAAAAAAAATTGAGTTATCCAAAATTCGAATTAAGAAAGAAAGAGTCAAGAAAATATATTGTATCACGTTTACATGGTGATTTACGTTCACTAAAGCAAATTAACAGACGACGGTACTTTATAAAGATTGTATCGTAAATAATTTCAAAAGTTTCAAATGGAAATAAAACCTGAGTGTACTATTCACCTATTTAACGATGTTGGTAATACAGTAATCTAGTTACGTCTCAGAGAAATCTACTATTTTTCCAAATAGTTTGCGATTCTTGACCGTTTTCTGCAATTAAGTCTCTGCGTGTCTGCTGTTTACAGGGGTGGAACCTGTCCTCTGTGTATGAATTGCAGTGTTTCCTGCATGTAAAATAACCTGCCTGTATGTATATTTGTGATGCAAGTGACATTAGTGTATGTTATATACAAACTCTGGTGTGTATTTAAGACATGTACGTCATGATCTGTGAGTAACTGTACATATAATATGAATCTTTCTGTGCGTGTATAATCCTGATACATATGGGAAAAATTATGTCTATGGGAGCCTATGGTTGTTATGTGGGCGTGTGACTTATGTTGTTTATGGAGTGTCGTCCGTGGAATTGTCTATCACTGTGTCTACAGCCATGGCTTCAATTTTATTATGCCATGTGAGTTGACGTTTTCCCGGGCCGCTTTCTATTATTGGAAGAGTGGATTTTGTCATGGTAAAAATTGTTATCCACGTCCGGGCTGCATTACTCGAGAAGGTGAATATTTTCGCCCTGTCACTAAGGCATAGGCTACTGATACCCATTGGGGTGCTTCTTTACTATTTTCTGGAGGAGTTTGTAGTAAAGTAAGTCTGGGCCTACGTTCACCGTAGTGCCTCGATACTGGCCTGAGTGTGTTTGTGCCTGAAGGGCTGTGTTGGCTCTGCGTTCCCTTATGAATGTCGGTGCGCATGTAAGCCCTTCTGTCGAACTGGCCTTGTGGGGTAGGTAATAAAACCTCTCTTATGCCCCGTGTATTGTATGTTTGTGGCTGGTCAGTGTGCCCAGGCGTGCGTTTGGAATTGAGGGGCTCAAGGCAACACCCTCTTATGCACTTGTACTGGGGATGCAGATGTCGGTGTCCGCCTCCATTCTGGCAAAATTGCCCTCTGAACTAGCGGTAAGGGTCGTGTATTCGCTCGTGATTGACCTGGTAATGTGTTGGAGGGCAGCCTGACCGATTTCCGGCTTATGGCCACGGTAGACTCCTTCCCTTGTGTTTGCCTATGTGTGTAGGTTTGTGTAGGCTCAATGTGCTGTGGCATGGGCTCTACGTCCTCAGCCCATGACATGGTTACCTCCCGGTCTCTCCCTGTGTTACGGTGTGTGCCTGAGAGTCCTGGCGTCAACTCCCTCTCGTTCGTCCGTTCTGAGGGGGTTGGCGTAGGTTCTGCCCCTCGGTCTGGCGAAATTGCCTCCCGAACCGGAGCTGAAGGACGTGTGTTCATGTGATCTTGGCCCTGTAGTGTGTTGGAGCCTAACCTGGTCGTCTTCTGAACTGTGGCCACGGCTGTCTCCTTCCCCTGTGTGGCGATACCGGAAATAGCCGCCCGAGTGTATTGCTTTAATTAGGGCTTTTGCATGCTGTTTGTATGCCTGTGCGAGGGTGTTCTGTTTCATGTGTTCGCTCTGGGCGCGTGTAATTGTCGGATCTCCCTGGCCATGGCCATCTGTTTGGCTAACATGTAAATAATTACTATGGTCATCCCGGCGTTCCATGCTATAGTGGTGGTTGTTGTTGTGTCTAGGTCATACCAGTATTTGTGAAGTGCTGGTATTTGTAGGGGCTGTCTGTGGTGTTTAAAGGGTGTCTCCGTGACGTTAAATGTCGGAATGACCGACGACCAGTTGGCATTAAGTATCGCCGCTATGTTGTCATACAACAACGGCTTCGTCTGTAAGGGCTCAAAATCGTGTAGTTGTAACTGTATTTGCTTCGTCCACGCCACCGGTAGTGTGTGGGTTATGGCGAGTTCCTTTACCATTTTCGCGTCACACGGAAACGCATGTGGTATTAGGATGTTGCCGCCCTCTATGAGTTGGCAATCGCATGGGAGGTGTATCTCTAGAGCCCCTGGCGGTGCCTCCGTGTGTGGGTGTAATAGGGTTGTCCTTCCTTCTGGGCATTGGATACCCATCTCCGCCGTTGGGTTTGTAACGACAAACTTATCCATATCAATCTGTGTGATAAGGGCTGTCTGCGATCCTTCGTCGCATCTGTATGCGCAGGATTCTAATATTTTATCGGTTGGCGCGTTGTTATAAAGATTGACGGCGCAAGCAGGCTGAATTTTGGCCACTTCTTGGAACCGCGGTATGTAACAGAGCGCATTTATCTGCTTAATGCAGTCATGTAGCGCATTCCCTGTTAACACGCGAATGTCGCGGCCGTTAACTGCTAGCAACGTTGGTTCGTGTGTCAATGTGCACGTACCCCCTAGCCACTTATATGGTATGGGAATGTATTCAAATAGGTTCCACCGCGCGTTTTCCTCGATTATGAGTATGTTAATTTTTATGTGTAGTCTGTCAGCATGATATATACACGAGCATATTGGCTTCGTGTAGTACCAGCTTCTATGTTCGATGGAAGTGGCTAGTTGGTAATTATGTTTCCCGAGTTTGTGTTGGAGCCTTGTTAAGTCCTCGCGCAGAGTGTTTGTATGTATAGTATTTTCCGGGATTTTGTGTTGTCTGCATGCCATTAAATCCTGCTGTTTGTGCATGCTCATGATGGCATTGTAAATACTTATGGCGTTTCCCATAGCCATCTGAGCCGTGGAAGCCAGTATACTGTCCTGCGCTTCTTTGCCTGCTCGGGTCGCATTCGCGAGCGTTTTCAATTGTTCACCAATTGTGGTGATGGAGTCGTGTACCGTGTGTGTCCAATTGTTTAACTTGAGTGTGGTCTCGATCAGATCCTTATGGTTCGCGTGTATCATTTTGCTTAAATTCTCTGTGTAGCTCGCGATTTGCTGCTGTGTCATTTGTAATGTTTTACTGCCTTCCTCTGTAGCAGCGCCACAGCAATACTGTAAAAAATTGCCTATGAACGTGAGTTCTCTCCTCTCCCTCCCCCGTATGGTCTGTGTGGGGGTGAATGTTCCTTGGAGTTGTTCTGTAGCGCCGTGTGTGTTAAGTGCCTGTTCAATGGCCTCCCATAGTGAGTGTATTTGGGACTTGTGGTCGTCCCCTGTTATAGACGGTGGTACCGGTACATCATAAGTGATGGGTATATTGCCCTGATAGACTGTCTGTCCCCGTATGTGCTTCCAATGCACGCCGGGGGTAATTTTTACCCTCGGCCCTCTTGGGGTTTGCTCTAGGGCGCTTGTGAGTATCCCGCTAACCATGAGGGTGAGTAGTAACGGAAACACGCTCATACGCCTCATTGTGCTTGTGATTTTTATACTGTGTATATATATGTATATAGGCTTTTGCTGTGTGATCTCTAATGTAGTAAACTTCTGATTCTTTCGGGGGGTGGGGGTGGGTGTGGGTGGGTTGATTAAAATTTCCCTTGTGTTGCTAAAGTGAAGGGAAAATTAATGCTTTCTTTCCAAAAAAAAATTTTTACTTTCGCTTGGCTGTGTGCGGTACGGGTCATTCTACCACGGGGGCTCGTTGTATGAGTCCCTACCCTTATTGTGCGTGGTAGTCGTGCCTCCACCAATATGTTTTGGATCCCTTGTTGGGGGGGGGGGTAGTTGGGATCAAACACGATTGTGTCGCTGTACTAATTTGGAAGGCTATTCCTAAATGAGAGCAGCTTCCCGTAATAGGGGGAAACTACTGGTGTAGTGTGTTGGTGTTTTAGTGTTCAATATCTTGGGGCTTCCCTGCAAGATGTGTCTGCTAGGGGATGAATCTCTAAATACAGGCTACTGTACTGGCCTGCCAGCTGAGCCGAGTGAGTGATACAATAAACGTGCTAACTCAGCGGCTCGACGTTATGTAGTCGAGTCGCGTGCTGGGAGCACAATGGGGCCTGACGAAGCAATTACCGGCTTTGGCGGTCACGGGCAATTGTGACGCAGGTCAGGAGGGGTATAAGGACGTGAAGAGGAGTGTAATTAGTAATGCAGTGTGTAGCTTACTGACCAGTGTTTATTGGTCAGTAAATGTAGTTTTGTACGTCCCTTTTGGGAAGTCTTAGGCAAATAAAATACAATTTGTGTGTACAAGTTTGGGTAGGTGTATTCAAGACAGGGCCCTGCGTAGCTAGTGCCTGTAGTATGTTCTATCCTGCTGCTCCCTTACGGGCAGTCTAAGAAGTAGGCCACAAGCGCGTGACGTCATGTTCTTGCCTCTCCCCACCTGCCACTCGCTACATGTGCGAGCGAGCTTTGTATAGTATGGCGTAGTGCCCTGCAAGCCTGGCAAGTGCTTTTAGGGCCGTATGACCTTGCCTCACACTGTCAGCACTGTCTACGCTGGAACTCGTGATCCTCTCGCTTAATCGAAACGTACCACAAGCTTTCTCTTCTCTTTGAAGCCTATCGTTATCTCTAAACGACCTGTTTTGTTATGCCAAAGGTTACTTCACATCTGATGGTGGGGTCCAGCATTAATCTTGTATCCTTCTTATGGCCAATAATTATTATACCCATTGTATTTTTGCTTCTAACACGAGAAAGACACGAAAACATGGATCGCGTAACATTTCTGAAATGTTTTACAGCTGCATCTTAGATCTATTTCGGTGATTCCTAACGTTTGTAGTAAATCCCCTTCTTAATTATGTTTTTGAACGTGAGCTAGGGTATCAGGCACTCCGCAGTGTTTGCAGCATACAGAGTCCTGGCTACGCCCATGGAGGTCTCACACAAGAGCATCCTTTGCTTCCACCTATTTGTACTAGGCTACTCCCTTTCATGTCTACTTCTGGATTAGTCAATCTCCATAAGATATGGTGATTGGATAGTTTCTGTATTTTCGCAATCAACCTGCAATTTCATTTTGTGTTTACCATAGATCCGCTTCAGTCTTAAGTATCGGTTATTTATATTCCCTTGGTTCCTAAATAATTAATCACCGTCTTCATCGTTATCACCATTTACATCATCAACACCGTCCTGACAACCTCCTTCGTTGTACGAGCACAAATTACGCACTATGTCATCATGTCTTCAAGCAATGCATGCTCTCTCTGGTACAGTCTCCCTACATGATGCTTTCTATACTTTGGATGTTCATTCACTTAAAATTTCAAAATTAGCTTCGAGGTTTTCCTATGCCCAGAACTTAGAATGCAATAAAAATCAAATGTCTTAAATACCATATCTGGATTAGCCTAGATATACATATGCAATTGGATTAACTCATGAGGGCTACTTATAGCATTGGCCTTTGAGAATATTTTACGGAAGCTATTCTAACAACTCTACGCAGTGATGTGCTCTCAATTCGAATTGCAGAGTAAGAATGTATAAAAAAGAAAACTCGTGCCCACTGGCCGGCGCAAGTCCTCGAAATGAGCACCGCTTGGATGATTTACGTATCATCGATACAATTTCAGTACCCCAAACCGAAATTCAATTTCGTGGCAGGACAGGGAATCAAACCCGGGCCACCGGGGCGACAGCCAAGAACGTTAGCCGCTACACTACAATGTGGTCTCTTTCATTGTCAGCGCAATCAATTGCACGATACCATGTAATTTCTTTACTGGGCGAACTATAATAGTACACATTTCTTCGTATTTTTGGCATTGCATAGCCCCTGGTATATTAGGAAGACGGTTCGCGTACCATAACCCTAAAGTCGAATAGTTCCAAGAACTAACAAACAAAACAGTCTTAGGCACTCCACCGAAAGAAATACAGACAAGCTGGTAGAAAGACAGACAACATATTTTGTAATTTTTATAGCAAAATAGGCTAATTGTTATATAATGAATAGCACTCTTGGTCTCCATAGTGTTGAAATAATGAATATTGTCCTAAAACTTGAAGGTTTGAAGGATTTCGTGTCTTCTTGCTTATTTTGCCGTATATCTTATGTGTAGGTAAATTCCACGAGGTATTTTTTCAGGCCATGTTGAATATAAGAATTCTTTTTTTTTTTTTATCGTTTACCCTCCAGGGTTGGCTTTTCCCGCGGACTAAGCGAGGGATCTCACCTTTACCGCCACTGGTAGTGTCCTGGAGCTTGGGACTCTGAGTCGGGGATACAACTGGGGAGTGTGACTAGCACGTTGCCCAGGCGGCCTCACCTGCAAAGCGAACAGGGGCCTGATGAAGAGATGGGAAGAGTGGGAAGATTTGGCAAGGAAGAGGGAAGGAGGCGGCCGTGGCCTTACGTTAGGTACCACCCCGGTATTTTCCCGAAGACGAAGTGGGAAACCACGGAAAACCACTTCGAGGATGGTTGAGGTGGGAGTCGAAACCCCTCTACTCATTTGGACCACCCGAGGCTGAGTAGACCCCAATCCAGTCCTCATACCACTTTTCAAATTTCGTGGCAGAGCCGGGAATCGAACCGCGGAAGTCCTGGGTGGCAGCTAATCATGCTGACCACTACACCACTCGAATATAAGAATAGAAGACATAAATGACCTTAGATTGCGACGGAATATCTTTCATTTTAAAATCGTGATGAATTTACTAACGCATAAAAAGATGGTATATTGGCTTTCACGGCCGGTGAATTAAAACTCAGCATTCTTCTAGGTTTGTGCCGTGTCTTGTGTGGAGTTTCGCCTAGGACACCAAGCTGGCTCATCGGCGGGCTCTTGGTGTCCCCGCCCGGACCCCCACAGGAGTGACGAATTGCGCGCCACCTCCCTTTATATTAGGTGCAACTGCACCACTTGACTGCGAGAACTAAAAGCTCAAGCAGCCTTAACCTCCCTATGAAGGCTTCCAAAAAGATGGTATATTGGCTTTCACAGCCGGTGAATTAAAACTCAGCTGAGTTTTACTAACGCATGTTTCTCGAACTCACATATCCCTGAAGAGCATCAATCTAGTCATTTGGTGAATTCAGAATCTTGTTATTGAAATACAGTTTTATAGTCCTAATGTAGTTTTTTTGGTTCTACCCATAATTATTCCGGTTGCTATGAGGTAGGGGATGTGGTGAGACAGTTTCCTTGTTTGAATGATTTCATGACGCCAATCTCATGAGAGGAGTTAATGACAAATAAAATTAATGAGGTAATGTATGGAGTGGCTGTGTGTGGTCTTTCGAGTTTGGAGTAGTCTGACCATGCACGTTAACGTGTTTAGCTACCTCGGCTGGTTTGTGACATTATGTCAACAAATTAAAAAATGTATTTTAACTCTCCTGATTCCATACCAGCCCCTGATTCTATTTTAGGACTATTATATCTCGCTGCACCTGCTACATCACCCAAAAAGTATGCAAATTTCTGTATCCTTGCTGCAGATCTGGTTCATGTGCGTCCAAATATCATGTCTTATATGTCTACGGTTTGATTCATTAATGTGTGACTCTCCCACTATGCTATTTTTGTCCTCCCCACGTTATGAGCACGGCAGACCACACGCATATGCCACAATGTTGGCTCTAGTGCGCCTAGTGTGCAGGCTCCGTGCTCAGTACTAAACGTACTTCAGTACCTGGTCAAATGGACAGTGCTTGTGCGACTAAGCGCTGCAGTGCTAGTGTGCTGTCGTGCTGCACTGCTCAGAACTGGACCGAGTAGGGCTGCGCTCGGCCGGCACGAGTAAATTTTCCGATAGCACTGCTTCACCTTGCCCATTGCACGGCCCTGATTCAAGAGTTAAAGGATTCCGAGCACGACTGAATCTCACCTGGTGATGAAGCTGGAACGGACGTCGGGCGAAGGCCGCTGGACGCACAGAGTATAACAGATAATGGCTCCAGTTAGGACTCCACGTCTTATACTTTCCGGTGCTGCGTGGTCAGCATTACGTCACTGTAGCTGCCCGAGATAGTTGTTAGTGTCAATGTTTGTGTATGTGTTGCAAGTAGTTGGCTAACCTCCTGAGCTAGGTGGCCGCCACTTGCCGTGTATGGATATGTCCTGGACTTACGGAGTTGCCAGTTGGGGTAGTTTTGGTAAAAGATGGGGGGTGGCTCTCAGGGGGTACTGCCCCCCGGGGCTGTACAATATATTACTTCATGTAAGTCTAAATTATTGATGCATATTTTTTTCGGAACCTAGTCTCCTCTTGTGATATCTTTCATGCTCTTAGGTGAGTTAAAATAATAATTTACACGAACTGTGAAAAGCACGATGACATGATCTTAGCTATTGGATGGGCATTTATCGCCACCATGTTTTTTCTACATTAAGGTCTGAGTATTGTAGGCCCTAGTTGGTCTTGGTATAACTGCCGTAGGTGTGCACGAACCAACAGTCTACAATGTACTGCCTGTTCTAGTAATCTTATTTTCGTATATATTTAGAGATAACTTCTATTAGCTATTTGCTAGTTTTGCTCGATTGATGAATAAATAAAACAGACACAACATATTAGTTTCAGCTCTTTTCACGTTTTGTTTTACGTAACGAATTCGCCGCATTGTATATTTTATTGAAAGCAAAAGAGCAGAGGGTTGCCACCTTATACACAATAAAATGACTTGTTTAGCCAACCTCAACAAACCCCCAGTAAAAGTAGATTTTTTAAACATACATATTTGTCAAAAAATAATAGCAAATAAAGTCAATAAAGTAATATTCAAGGTAGCAGTCTTGATGTGTCTTGCTTTACATGACAAGCTGATTTCGGAATTGTTGATATTTTACCCTGTTGATGGCCTTAGTAAAGATGTCTGCGTGTTGAGTTTCTGTGTAGACATGCTTTGTCTAGAACCATCCTTTGCTCAACTCATCACTGACAATATTATATTTTATGTTTAGAGTGAGCTGCCCAGACTTGATCATATTAATGGCACTCATAATTATTGTCCATGAACGGTTGGCATTTTGTTGAGCAGTTGATGAACAAATGTGGTGATGTGCTTCAGCTGTGCTACACATTTTGCTGCAGCCACATACTCAGCTTCAGCCGATGATAGTGCCACTGTAGTCTGTTTCTTGGAGCACCTGGCGATAGGTGCATTTGCATATTTTATTACAAATCCTGTTGTGCTCTTTCTATCTTGATTTCCTTCCAGGTCAGAGTCAGAAAATGCTTCAATTTTCAATAGATCTGCTTCTTTTGCAACATACTTAATCCCTTTTGTGGCAGTGCCTTTTAAGTATCTTATTATTCTTTTAAAATTTATGACATCTTCTTGAGAAGATCAGTGGTATGCCTACTTGCATTATTGACAGCAAAACTGATGCCAGGTCTAGTCTTGGTAGACAGATACAGTAAGCTGCCAACGGCCTCCCTATAAGCAAACTCTTCTTTTAAAGCGGATGTTGTCTTTTTCTTCACTATTGGTGTCGACTTGGGTTTGGATTTTCACAGCTTGAAGCGTTCTATTTACTGTTCAGAGTAGTTCTTCTGAGATAGTGAGATTCCATCTTGGTGAATCTCTATGTTCATGCCTATATATTGTTTTGGACGGTCAAACACAACAGTTTCAAAAGTTTCCTTCAGTTTTTTCAGCAGTTTGTCCACTTCTTCTGTTTGGCCCATAATCAATCCGTCGTCAACATGAAGGGCAATGAATAGGGTCTTCTTCTTGTTAGTAAAGACACATCTGTCAGATTTTGTTTGTTCCAGATGTTCAGCCTTTAAGAAATCACTTAGTTTTCTCTATCACATACGTGGTGCTTGTCTCAGATCATAAAGTGCTTTCTTGAGTGCATACACCATGCCTGGATGATTAAACCCCTGTGGTGGTCTCTTGAATATTTCTTCTCTGAGATCTTCAGACAGGAAAGCTGACTTTATGTCAAATGTCTTGATCACATATTTTCTTATAGCTGTTTATGCCGAGTAGAACTCTGAGGGACTCAATTCTCACAACTGATGAATATGTGTCACTAAAGTCTAGAGAATTCTTTTTCTGCTGACATCCCTTAGCTACAACTCTAGCACGATATCTTCTCCGTAGAGTGGGACGAAGTCGATCAAACATACTTTTTTTTTTACATATTACAGTATGAAGATGACGGAATGCAATTTTGAAAACGCATATATATATATATATATATATATGTAATGAAGCTTCATCAATCTAATGCTTGCATAACAACATGACAACTTCCGTAAATTAATAAACTATTACTGTTTGAAGTGTGATTGCAGGTTTATTTCAGCCTAGAAACGACTTCACCCATCATATGGGGTGAAGTCGATCATCATTTTAGTTTTTAAAATATTTCAATCATGATTTAACATATAGAAATGGTAAAATTATTACATTTTATTAATATTTAACGCTAGCGAGCTTACTCTCTAAAACATACAATATAATTCGTAAAACAAAGATTCCCTATCACTTAAATCTCGATTAATGTTATGTTCATTTCTGCGATAGTCTATGGAAGAGGTAGCGTACTCTTTTTAAACTCTTTGAGAGCAATTTCATTATTTTCTTTGCAAAATCGAATTACATTCAGAGACAAATGGCTTGACAAATTGTATCCAATAATAGCCTTCTTTTCCTCTACATTTCATACATTAGTACCTTTCAGAGGAAATCCCCTCTCTGAGCACTTAACTAAACCTTTAATCAAACAATTTTCATCAGTGGTATTCAATGCAAGTTGTCCTCTAAACGTTCAGTGTGTTTACCTTTGACCCAGTAGTATTGTGTTTACCTTTGACCCAATCATTTAGGATAGCATATCATTCAGAGGCTTTTCTGATGCTTATTCCCCCCCCCCCCCTTTTTTACTCTTTGCACAGCATTGTTCAAATACTGAACATTATAAAATCGTTTCCCAGCAGCGCCTGGCTTCTTCTGATATATTCGTACCATGATCGACTTCACCCTACCAAATGTAAACATTCGGTATAATACATCATTGCTTGCATGCGGCATAAATTAGGTGTGGTCTAAAGGGCAGCACAAGATCACAACACATAAACTTATCAAATGAAGTCGGTGAAGAAGTTGAGGTACCGTTTGAAACCGGCGGATGAGTTTGTTGACCAAAGTTTTGAAAAATATTAAAAATGGACATTGATTGAAAACTTAACCACACTTAACGTATTATGGTTATAACATACAAATAATATCATATAAATAGCACGGAGCTTCAACATTCCAAATAAATTTAAATCGTTACTTCTCCATTTACATACACCAGGCCTGGATGATTAAACCCCTGTGGTGGTCTCATGAATATTTCTTCTTTGAGATCTTCAGACAGGAAAGCTGACTTTATGTCAAATGTCTTGACCACATATTTTCTTATAGCTGTTATGCCGAGTAGAACTCTGAGGGACTCAAATCTCACAACTGATGAATATGTGTCACTAAAGTCTAGAGAATTCTTTTTCTGCTGACATCCCTTAGCTACAACTCTAGCACGATATCTTATATCTTCTTTTAGTTTAAATACCCATCGGCTAGTTATTATTTTGTTGCCGTTGGCATATTTTTCTGGAACCAGTGTCCATTTATTTTTTGGAGACATTCTTTTTCTTCCTGGATGCGTTTTTCCCACTGTTTCGTTTCATCGCTTTCCATGCAGTCTTCATACGTTAGCAGAGCTTCATTTTCTTCATCTTCAGAGTCCATATCATAATAATTGTGCCAGGCAGGCGTTATTCTCTCTCTTCTTGATCTTCCTTGTTCTTCATCCACTCTTTGGTTTTCTTGACGTACTTTTTGGTTTTGTTCCTTTTCTTGGTGTGGTTGTTGATCCTCTTGAATTTGATCCTCCTGTTCTTCTTCCCCATCATCTTCCTCTTCTTCAATACCAGAATATTCACTTTCTTCTGATTCGTTGTCTTCTTGTTCTTTGTTATTCATTTCATCTTCATTTTCATCCTCATCAAAATCTTCCACAGTGACAACTGATGCTGGAGCTGTTATCTTCTCAGGCTCATAGACTTGGTATTATGTCATGGGAAGCGTAGATTTTCTTCGTTGTTTTGTTGAATATCTTGTAACCATTTGTTGTGTATCCCACAAATATTCCTTTTTTGCTTCTACTGTTGAGTTTCTTGTTCTTTCGTACTACTTTTGAGTACACTTCTTGTCCGAAGATGAACATTCTCGACAGGACTGGTTTCTTGCCATACCATAGTTCTGCTGGTGTCTTCTCACAGGTGGAGGATGGACCCCTGTTGAGGAGATGCTGCTCATTGGACGGCATGTCCCCACATCAAGCATCATAGCTCTGAGTTTATTAAGCAGAGTCCTGTTCATGTGCTCCGCTTTCCCGTTCTCTTCTGGAGTACGAGGAACTGTATTATCCAGCACCTTCCATTTTTCTTGCACCATTGTTTGAAGAAATCACTGTTGTACTCGCCGCCATTGTCAATCCTCAGTTTGTGCACTTTCATGTTGAATTTAGCTTGATCTGTAGTGATGTATTCCTGCAGATATTCTTCAGCTTCATCCTTTGTCTCTAGAAGGTACACCTCCAGAAAATGAGTGTAGTCAACTAGCACTGTCATAAAATATTTTTTGCCGATGTATGTTGGTGGATCAAGCTTTCCACATACCGGTACATCACTATATATTATCACCAATGGACGTGTAGCTCTATCTCTCACAGTATTGAAAGGAACTCTTACTTGTTTAGCTTCTGTGCACACAACACACTTGATTTCTTCACATTTTGACAGGCTGCTTGGTAGTCATTGGCTGAGTTCTGGCAGTTTCTTCAGATATCTTGTACTGATATGGCCCATCTTCCGATGCCACATCGTGGCGGTATTTGTTTCTTCTTTCTTTGTCACGTGAGCTTCCAACTTGTTTTTCATATCTATCACGAACAGACCTATTTAATTTTTACTGCTTGTCATTAACACATTTTCATTCTTGTCAAATATTTCAACTTGGTTGCCTTTAAACAGAACTGTTCCACTTCCATTTGTGACACAGTTCACTGACAGTAAATTTCTACTGAGCTCAGGCACATATGAGACATTCTGAAATATAATACCTTTTGTTTATTAGATTACATTAGATTTTTATTAAATCCATTTGATGAATTACATGTATAAAATTATGGCTTCCTAAATGGCCTTAAAGGAAGCCATGAAACAATACATTTTTGAAATAGGACACGTCAGAATTACATCTATAAAATAAAAGAACTAACAGGTATATATTACTAATTCTATAACTATTTATAACTTATTATAATAACAGATATTAAAGGATGCAATCTTATTGGACAACTATTTACACCTTACTCTATTATCATAATATGAAAACTTAATTCTATAAATACAACAACTTACAGCTAGGTATTACAATTAAAATAGAAAATTAAAATATAATTATAGATTTCATCGCTCCTATACACTAAGATATTCAACTACAGAGTAAACACAATGGCACTGCAGATAAGCTTTCAACATTCTATTAAAGGTTTTTATTTTTGGGGCAAGTTTTATATACTGGGGTAGTTTATTGTATAATTTGACTCCTGTGTGAAAAGTTCCTTTTTGATATATGATTATGAGTGTGAAATATGAATGTTTCGATTTTGTCTTGTGTTATGCCTATGAACATCATTTTTTTTGTTGAGAAAAACATCTTTAATCATTAAATTCTTTTTAAAAAGCATAATACTTTCAAAGATATATATGCATGGCAGTGGGAGAATGTTTAAATCTTTAAACAGAGGTCTACATGATTCTCTAGTGTTTACATTTTCCATAATTCTAATCGCCCTCTTTTGTATCCTAAACGTGCTTAGTACATCTGGTGACATACCCCAAAATATGACTCCATATCTTAAGTATGAATGGAAACAAGCAAAAGCAGTATTTCTTAATGTGTGCGTGCTAGTGCAGGTTTTCAAAATACGTAACGCAAAGCACATCGAGTTCAGTTTAGTATTCAGATATTGTATATTTTTATTCCATTTCAAGTCATGTTGTATCCATAGTCCTAAAAACTTTTGTTTCTGATTTATTTTCTATTTGATGACCATTTAATGTTATATTGGGCTTCGCAGGATTCCTATTCTGTATAGTGTGGAAATTTAGACATACTGTTTTTTTTATAGTTTGTTATGAGGCGATTATCTTGTGACCATTTGGTTAACTCTTCCGTAACGGAGTCAGCAGACTGCTGTAAGACCTGTTTAGTTTCACCTTTTATTACGAGTGTTGTATCGTCCGCAAACAAAATTTCCTTATGTGAATAAACGTTCTGTGTTATATTATTGATATATAGAAGAAAGAGTAGTGGGCCCAAAGCCGATCCCTGGGGTACTCCAAATTTATTAATTCCCTCATTGGACAATGTTTCATTAAGTAATTTGGTTCCATCATCCTTGTGTCTCAAACTTACTATTTGTTTACGCCTTGTTAAGTAAGACTCTATCCATTTATTAGCTAGACCTCTAATACCATATTGATTTAGTTTTGTAGAGGGGGATTTTATGGTCAACAACATCAAATGCTTTCGATAAATCCAAGAATAGGCCAGTTACATGTTCCTTATTGTCAATTAATTTCAGTATACTATTACTACCTTCATAAATTACTGTCTGTGTAGATTTCTCCGTTCTGAATCCATGTTGTGAGTTTGATAGTATTTTTTTTCTTTAAAACTTACCAGTCTCTTGTACATGTTTTTTCCACAATTTTTGCAATACCAGTTGGTAAGGTTATCTAATTCATATTTTGAACCATTTTTGAACACTGGAATTACTTTTGATAACTTCAAAATATCCGGGTAAGTTCCTGAGGGAATTGAACTGTTTATTAAATGCGTAAGTGGATTTATTATATTTTCTGCACATTTCTTTAAAATTGCATCAGGGATGCCATCAATGCCAGCACAGAATTTATTTTTAGCTGGTTTATGATTATTCTTACCTCTTCACTTGTGACATGATTTATAAATAAAGAATCACTGCATTAGAATTTAGTGCATTTACCTGTGATTTATTTAATAATTTTTGTGGAATTTCCAGAAAATAGTCATTAAAAGTGTTTTCTATTTCCTCTGGATTATTTATCACTTTATTATTTCTGATCAGTGTAATGTTCCTTTGTAGTTTAGCAGATTTTCCAGTTTCTTTCTTTATCACGGACCACATAGCCCTGTTTTTATTAGATGATTGGTAAATAAAATTATCATTATGCATTTTCTTTGCCAGTCTTATTACCGTATTTAATATGCTAGTGTATTCTTTGTAGTATAAATTGAATTCAGGTGTTGTGTGGTATTTTTTTAATAATTTGTGTAGAAATTTCTTTCTTTGACAAGAATTTCTAATCCTTGTTGTTATCCAATAATTGCTAGTTTTGTTATTTTGAATATTTCTTTGTTTAAAAGGGAATGCTGTTTCTAAATAGTGTTTTAGGGTACTGTTAAATGCATTAAATTTATTATTTACATTTTCTAGTTTAGACACTTCTGACCATGTTTCCTTATAAGTCATTGAAATATGTAACATTTGTTTCAGTGAATGGCCTGCACTTTGATTTTATTCCATTATCATTATTATTTTAAGAAACGGCCAACTCACCTGATCACCTATTACAGAGGTGGTCGAATATCTCAAATCGACTACTGGCTTCTCAGGCGGAATGATTTCAAGTTGGTAACAAATATCAAAGTCATCCCGTCAGATGACATCGCTCCCCAACACCGCCTCCTTGTACTAGATCTCAAGTTTGACACCGTACCCACGAAAAGACCTCGAACAACGGGACCTGAACGCATTAAGTAGTGGAAGCTACCGGACCATAGGAACGAATTGGTGAATGCCCTTGGATCACTCACGTTCGATCCAAGCCAACCAATACAGATCAACTGGACTAGGATAGTCGACTGCCTTCACTCGGTTGCAGCTGAGACGTTGGGAAAATCGAAACATGGGAGGCATTTTGTTGACAAACAAGTATGGTGGTGGAATGAGGATGTGCAGACCGTGATCAAAAAGTAACGGCTTGCATTCAATACTTGGCTGACCTCACGTCTTACCAGCGATCATCTGGAATATAAGACCCTCAAGTCTGCAGCAAAGCGAACTGTTGCAGCAGCTAAGGCCCAACATTATGCAGATGTGTACAGCCAGCTGGGCTCACCTGAAGGAGCCAACAAGATATTCCGGCTTGCAAACGCACGTCATCGGTCTTCGCAAGACATTGGTCACGTTATGCACATCAAAGATCAAGACCACCAAATTCTGAGACCCATCTGCTATTCTGAGTCGTTGGGAAAGACACTTCTCAGAAATAAGTAACGAAGCGTTCCCTCATCCACCTATCCAGAGTGCGGTAAATGTCCTTGGACCAGTACCGCTAATAACTATGGCAGAGGTTGTCAGGCAGTCAGAAAGATGAAGAACGGGAAGGCTACAGGTCCTGATGACATTCCAGCCGAACTATGGAAATTACTTGGTCAGAATGGTATTGAACTACTGACATCTCTGTTCAACCAGATTTTGGAAGAAGGTGTAGTGCCTCAAATTTGGACCACGAGTACCACGGTGCCTATTTGGAAAGGCAAGGGTGATGTCAGTGAATGTGGCACCTATAGACCTATTCGCCTCCTCTGCCACACGATGAAGATCTTTGAGCGAATCCTTGACAGTCGACTGCGAGACATTGTCCAGATCACTAGCAACCAGTGTGGATTCGTGAAAGGATGTGGAGCAACTGATGCTATTCACGCAGCACCGCTCCTCATTGAGAGATACCGTGAGAAGAACAGATCTATTCATATCGCCTTTTTAGATCTCGAGAAGGCATTTGATCGGGTTCCATATGAACTGATTTGGCATGCACTCCGTTCACATTGTGTTCCTGAAGAATACGTCAGCTGGACACAACTTCTGTATCGTAAGTTCAGTAGTGTTGTGCGATGTCCCGCGGGAATCACATCTCCTTTCCCCCATTCAAGTCGGTGTCCAAAAGGATCAGGCCTGTCACCACTTCTGTTTATTATATGCATGGATACAATAATATCAGATATCCAATCACAACATCCATGGACGCTTCTGTATGCTGATGATGTCTTATTGGCTGCAGAAGAACGCAACGTTCTTGAAGAGAAACTGCAGGAGTGGAATACGAGGCTGGCTGAGAATGGACTGAAGCTGAATGTCCAGAAAACCGTGTATATGGAGTGTGGGTCACCGACGCCTGGCACCATCCTTGTAGGTAGTCAAGATCTTTAAAGAGTCTACCAATTCAGGTACTGTATCTTGGCTCCTTGACTCGTTCAGATGGTGACACCCTCCCTGATGCCCGAGCTCGTGTGAGTGCCAGTTGGTTCAAATGGAGGGAGGTAACTGGAGTCCTCTTTGACCGCAAGATACCCCCCTATCTTAAGGCCAAGATTCACAAGACCGTCGTGCGCCCAGTCGCCCTCGACGGTTCTGAATGCTGGCCGGCCTCTGTTAAACACGAGCAAGCCCTGCATGTTATGGAGATGCCCATGCTTCGTTCGGTGCTTGGTCTGACGCGACTTGACCATATCAAGAATTGCGATGTCCGAGGGAGGATGGGAGTTGCGCCCATACAGGATAAAATGCGGGAGGCTCGTCTACGCTGGTACGGCCACACCATACGCAGTCACGAACAATCCGTGGCTAAAACTGCCTTGTGCCTCAACCCGGATGGCAAACGTCCTCGTGGGCGACCTAAGAAGAGGTGGCTTGATCGCCTTAGAGAAGATATGCGACAAGTTAATCTGTGTCGGCATGATGCCCTTGACCGACAGAAATGGAGATTGGCATGGAAAGTAGCGGACCCTGCTCCAAAGCGGGACAAACGCTAGGAAGATCATTATTATTGATTGTTTCGGGTACTTCAAAACTCAGTATTTGTCCATGGTGGTCACTAAAACCCGGACAATAGACTTTTATTGAATGGTGATATTTATCTGTATTTATAAAAATTTGGTCAGGAGTGGTTTTACTAAATTTTGTTTTTTTTGTTGGGGTATTCACTGTAGGTTTCAGTCCATAGGAAATATTAACTGTATTAATAATTCACAATTTCTATCACATTTTAAGAAATCCACATTTACATCCCCACAAATTATTATATCGAAATTTACTTTGCTCATGTTATTGAATAACAATTCTAATTCAATGTCTCCTACAAGTTCAGTGACCATAGTCACTCCTTTCTTTGCAACTTTTATATTTTGAGGCTCAGTTGTTCCCCTGTTGGTTAGCAGCGCATCTCGTTTGGTCATATGGCTCGTGCATTCAATATCCACAACAAACTCTTCAAGAAACTCTTCTCCAGATTTTTCTTCTGTTGTATGACATTCTTTTTCAACCACGTATTGCCCCTTTTCTCTATTTTGAACCCTTTATCTACGCATATTCTCTCTGTGGCAATTCCAATCTGGATGATTTTCTAAGCCACAATATTTGCATGGTTCGAAGGTTTTACCTGCATAGCAGTCAGAGGTTTCGTGTCCACCGTTATTACAACTTTTACAGAGGAGATCACTTTTTCTGAAGCTTGCTGCTGTTGCTTCTGTTTTGGCCTTCCCTGGTCTTGCCTGTTAGGAGGGCAGTTGTTAGCTTTATGTCCAAACTTGTTGCACTTCTAGCATTTCACTTGACTTTGATTGTTGGATTTCTTTTCAGTCTTGAAAGTTACTTTGAGTTCTTCAGTTCTATTTGATTCTTCTTGTATGATAAGTCTTGAAATGAGATTAGGCCTATGCAGGGTTCTCTCAGCAGCGTGTGTGGCCTCCCACACTACATTAAACTATCTGTATTGGTCTGGCAGACTGGTGATCATTTTGGTGATTACCATCTGTTCGCTAATGTCTTCTTTTAAGGTACGGTTTGGCTACAGCGATGATCGCCGGCGCACATCGCTGGCGATGATCGCTTGGCGCAGAAAGTCAGGAAAGCGGTTTCCCTAGCCGGCGATCATCGTCCTGCGTCCACTGCCTCCTACAACAGAAGCAGTGTCACTTCAATCAGCTCTCCAGTAGCCTACTCTTTGCTTATAGGCTACAGGTGCGTGGTGTAAATAATAATCAGCTGATTATAGTCTGAAAATAATACAACATTGCCAGAATGACCGTAAGCAGAGTGCAATAAGCGTCAGTATTGTTTCTTTTAGAGGAAGAAGAGATGATGACCGAATTAAGTATAATATGTACCATAAATGAAACGAAAGCGATTCCAAACTTATAACTTGTACAAAACTGTACCTTAATGCACTGATTCATGAACTCCTGCTTAATGACCAAACAACGTTTAAGGAGTACTCAAGGCTTTCTCTTGATCAATTTGCTTTTGTGTTATATTTGATTGAAAATGATTTAAAGACAAATCCTACCCCATTTGTTCCAAACCCAATAGGTCCAGCAGATAAAGTGTCTGGTACTTTAAGGGAAGTTATTTTTCTCCTCGAGGGTAGGGCGTTCTGCCTCCGCTCCACATTCAGCACTTGATCTGCTGCTATTAATTTACTTTAGGGGTTAGGGTTATCTTGGTCATCGACCCCATATACTTGGGCATGTGTGTTTGATTTGTCCGATAACCTGTGTTTCTGTGGTGACCAGTAGAGTGTGTAACAGTAATTAACAGGGTGAGGAATTGGTGTACAATTTAGGCATTTGCCTGCAGGGCTATAGAAAAACCGAGGGAACAGCATACTCAGGATGTTTGCTGTCTGCTCCGGGACTGGAACCACTGGTTTCTGTGCTTTCTGCAGCTCCCCAACATAATAGTGATGAGCGATTTTTGGTGCACGGCTACGCAGCGGGGTATTTAGCAACTGCATACGAACCTAATTATCCTTACTTCGATGTTATTAATAAAGTAAGATATTTAAAAGACAATAATAATAAAAAAAACAAGATTTGTATTTTTACACCCGCAGGGATGACAAGAAAGCTTTGTTAGCCAATAAGTCGATAGCAAACATATTTTTGTCTCTCTACGAATACGGGCTATGAAATCATCAGACCCGTGTGGCTTCGGTGGCGTAGTTGGTAGCATGCTTAGCTTCTATGCACAAGATCGCGGGTTCAAATCCGGCCGAAGTCGTCGGATTTTTTAAGAGCGTTAAAAAATCCCTCAGTATGCCTTCCTTCGGAGGGGAAGTAAAGCTGGCGGTCCCATGTCATAGATTTATGGCATGTTAAAGAACCTTCCACTTATTATACCTGTGTGAAGCTAAAATGTATAGGTTAAGAATGTAAACAACGCTCTTAGGTTCCTACGTTCGTTGCCAAGAGCCGACTGCAGCGGCGTCTGGTAGCTAAGTTCTGAACTAGTAGTCGTTGACGGTGGCGTTTGGTGGCAAAAGTAGGAACTATTTGAAACATTCAAAAGTCTGCAGTCCTTACTTGATTTAAAAAACAGATAACACACACTAATACAGTCATCACAAATAACACAGGTTATCAGACAGATTCTACACACACCCAAAGTACACGGGGCTACATGACCACGTTGTCACAGCCCCTAAACTTAAGAACCAACCAACCAGTGTGTTACATGATAACCTGTGTTACGTGTGTCTGCCCTAAATAGCATGTATTAAAATATAAGTGAACAAATGAGCACACTTACTACTCTTGCTTTTCATTTCATCGCATTTCAGTGACAAGCAACATAATATTCATTAAAATATCATCTGTTTCCTTTGTGAAATTACAATCATGGAAATCATGATACTGTGATACCCAAAGAGATGAGAGCTTTATAGTGTTATTCTTTTGTTCACGAGAAATGAATTGACGCCTGCGCAGATCGCTGTAAGTAAACCAGCCCCATTTGTTTACATGCAACGAAGATCGCCAGCGATCATCGCCGTAGCCAAACCGTACCCTTTAAACTGGAAGTTTTATCAAATTTTACCGTGAGCAACAGGCATTAGACTCCCGAGTCTTGCCACTAGATTTCTTACAATACAATACATTACAAAACTCTTTATTTCCAGAACCTGCATCATGCAGAATTGGATACGTCACACAACATACTCACAGTTAAATTTACATATTTACAACCTTTTTTTACATAATTAAACAATTACATGTTTCTTTAAAATTCACTTAAAGAATACAACACTTTCTGGGCTAGGTATATCTTGAGAGACTTTCTGAACTCAGTTCCAGTCAATGATTTTAAGTGTTTTGGAAACTTATTGTGGTATATAGCTCCTTTTTTGAAAGGATCCTTTTCTGCATATTGTTTATTTACCCTCTTTTGAAAATAGTCATTCTTCCCTCTGGTTTCATGATTGTGGACATTGTTGATTGTGACAACTTTATGTTGATTTTCCCTTACAAGCAAGATAACTTTGAAAATATACAATGGAAATATTGTTAAAATATTATGCTTCTTAAATGCAACTCTGCATGATTCTCTCGATTTCAACCCAAACAAGTATCGTATTACTCGTTCCTGCAGTTTAAATATTCTCTCCGTATTCCTATTTGCTGCCCCACCCCATATCTCAATACCGTATGATATCTGTGAATGTATTAATCCATAGTAGACTGTTAATTGATATTCGCTGCTTAAGTATATTGAAATTCTCTTTAAAACGAAGGAGTTTTTGTTAATTTTTTTACAGATTTCATTTATTTGCTCTTCCCATGATAATTTATGATCTATTGTAATACCCAAAAATTTTGTTGAGGCTACCTGTTGAATATCATCAGATCCACAGTAAAGATTTCGATCTACTTATAAATTAGTTCCCTTATGCTTGTTAAATATTACAAAGTTGGTTTCTGAAGGGTTTGCATTGAACACTATCTCATTAAAATATTGAGTGACAAGATCAATACTATTATGAGTTTCTTGAATAGTAATTGTTTTATTACAGTTCCAGTTGAAAATTGAGGTATCGTCTGCATACGAAACAATCAAACTATTTTTTGACTGTGGTACATCATTTACATAGAGAATAAAAAGGAGGGGACCAAGGATTGAACCTTGAGGTACACCTTTTTTAACTAAACCAGGAGTGGATTGGAACTTGGATATATTTTCACCATTCTTAAAAGGAATTTCTGTAAATTGCCATCTATTATTCAAATATGATTTTAACAGTTCCAATGCTATTCCCCTTATACCATAAGCCTCTACCGTATCCAATAATAATTGATGATCTACTGTATCAAATGCTTTTGTCAAATCTACGAAAACCCCAACAGCACATTTATTATCTTCAAGAGAAGCAAGCAGAGTTTCATAAAATTCTGCAATGGCATTTATAGTTGATAAGCCCTTCCTGAAACCAAAATGATTCTTATTTATTAAATCATTCTTATCAATAAACTCAATTATTCTATGGTAAATCACATACTCTAAAATTTTACAAAATGTAGAGTTAAGGGTGATCGGTCTGTAGTTACCTAGTTGATGTCTGTCATCCTTTTTAAAAATTGGTTTAACAACGGATAGTTTTAGTATATCTGGGAAGATGCCCTTTAAGAGACACATATTTATCATCTCTGTAAGAATGTCTAGGTTTGGACCATAGCACTGTTTCAACATCCAGGGTGAAATTTCATCCCAACCATGACTATGTTTATTTTTTAATTTTCTGACTATCGTACGTATTTCATCTTTGGTAGTTGGTTTCAGGAAGATTGACTTATTACATGTGATTTGCTTTATACTGCTATTACCACATTTATTTCCTACAGCATTATGATCATTACATTTTGCTCTATTACTGTTTACATTCACACTGTTCCTAACGGATTGTACCCGTTCCGTTATGGTATGCGACGACCCAGCTGACATAGCATCGCACACCAAGCGTTACGGCACACACACACACACACACACACACACACACACACACACACACACACACTGAAAATATGATAAATAAAATAAGGCTTGTGTTGGAATCCAGGAAGAAAAAAACTAACAAAAAATCAGCTATGGGTAGCACGAGACGAAGTGTCTCCGGGTCGTTTACGGGTGAAAGCAACATCAATTATGAATGCAAAGGGCGCCATCCGCTTGGATTCCCTTTAATCACAACCTTCCAGGATAAGCCTTAAGTTATTAGGAAGGGACATGAGGAAATATAGCATTGTGACAACACCTAAAACAAACTAAAAATTTATTGATACCTTGGTCTGGTCAAATGCAAGAAAAATATAAACCCAAGGAGAATCCTACCTAGGAATATGGCGGATACGAAAAAAAATGATGAACTGTTCATTGCAATTGCAACCATTTCCCCTAAAATCTAAGTTCACATGAAAAAGAAAAGAACTAAAAGTCTTTCTTGGATGCTCAGGGTCACCGAAGCACTTAACACTAGAACACACGACACTCGTGACCTCTGAGCCCTATCAAAGTTAAATCATTATCATATATTGCATGTGAACTGGTAACCATTGTCTAAATACACACATATACACCCTATATAAATCTTGTTATAGTCTGTTCACTCTCATTACTATATTTACAAAATTTGACAACATATTTTAATCCAACTGGATAGTGTTCGAATGTCAATGGTAATCAAATTATTTCCGTCATTATTAAAACCATCTAAGAAAATCGTGTCTCCCACAAATCCAACCCCTCGTCCTCGTCGTGGGAGATGGGCAACGTAATTAAGTAGGGGATTGCCTGTAGGGGTGAATTACAGTGGGGACTTTGTGTGCCTCAAGACCGCTACGGTAGCTGTGAAGGCCCTACAGGAGCCCTGAAGAAATTACGGCTAACGGGGCTCTGGTGAAACAACTACTGCCTTGTAGTTTGGAGTTGGTTCTTCAAAGGCTAAGGGAAGAAACCCTGACAGAAAATCAGCCTGGTGCCTCAGGCTTAAGGTGGCAGCCCCTCCAAGGCACTCGGACGCAGTGGGTTAATCACTCACTCCTCTTAAATAAACTGATTACGGAAACTGAAGCGAAATTACAAAACCGGACGGATAACCTGATGACGACTTTTGGCATGAAGAGGACTACGAAAATCGGTTTCTGGAATGTGAGGACCTTGATGGAGAAAACCAGACTGAAACAAGTGACACGGGAGATGAAGAACTATGGGCTGGATATCCTAGGATTGAGTGAAGTGAGGTGGCCAGGATTTGGTGAAATACAGACAACAGATGGAATTACATTTCTCTATTCTGGGGGCGATGATGAAGAACACAGGGATGGAGTGGGGTTGCTGCTCAACAGAAATGCAAAGAGAAGCCTTATGGAGTGGAAGCCAATTTCTAGTAGGCTCATGTTTGCTAGGTTCAAGACAAAGATCAGGAATGTGATCATCATCCAATGCTATGCGCCTACAGAACAGTTGGAGCCAGAGAAGAAGGAAGAATTCTACCAAATGCTGCGAGATGTCACAAGACAAACAAGTAAGAAGGACATTCTCATTGTTATGGGAGACTTCAACGCGAAGGTGGGCTCAAACAATGAGGGGTTGGAGCAGATCATGGGTAAACATGACCTTGGTGAGATGAATGACAATGGGGAGAAATTTACGGAATATTGCGCCAGTCAGGATTTGGTGATGGGTGGCACGGTATTTCCTCATAGGCGGTGCCACAAGGTCACCTGGGTGTCTCCTGATCAAGTCACAGAAAATCAAATTGATCACATCGCGGTGAGCAGGAGGTTCAGAAGAAGCTTGGAAGATGTTAGGGACAAGAGAGGAGCGGACGTTGGTAGTGACCATCATCTAGTGGTTGCCAACTTCCGCATGAAGATCGTCGCAGTCCGCCGAAAGTTTAACACTCGGCACAACAAGTTTGATGTGGGCAAGCTTAAGAACCAGCAGAGATTGGACCAATTTAAACTGGAGCTCAGAAATAAATTTCAGGTGTTGGACTCCGAGACAGAGAAGGACGTGGAGACTGTGTGGAGCGAGGTAAAGAATATCTTCGTGGAAACCAGTGAGATGCAGCTCGGTTACAAGAACTACCTGCGGAAAGAATGGATATCCGATCAGACCTGGGACAAGATAAATTATAGGAAGGAGATTAAGGCCAAGCTCAACACCTGCAAGACTAGGCAGCAGAAGGCTCTCACACAAGCAAAGTATTCAACAGCAAACAGGGAGGTAAAGAGGAGTGTACGGAAGGATCATAGGAGGTGGATTGATGAGCAGGCGGAGAAAGCAGAAGAAGCGGCAAGAAGGGGGGACGTTAAGGAGCTCTATGGCATCACAATGATGCTTTCGAAGAAAGGTTTTAATAAAACTAGGCCTGTGAAGAGCAAGACGGGCGAAATCCTCACGACGTGTGAACAGCAGCTGACAAGATGGAGAGAACACTTTGTGGAGGTTCTTAATAGAGATAGAGGACCAGAAAGTAAGCAGCGAGGAGAAGATGAAGAGGAAGCAGAAAGTGACCCAAGCATCAGCCTCGACTGCCCAACTCGGGGTGAAATACGGACAGCGTTGAAGCAGATGAAATGCAAAGGAAGGAAGGAAGCTTGTAGTTTAACGTGACCATTAATCTTGAGATCATGAGCCACGGGACCTCCTTTTTACGTGGAATCCGAACCACAGGACATGGCATTTCACTTCGAAAATCTCACATGCATTGACCGGGAATCGAACCCGGACCGCCTTGGTGAGAGGCATACAGCTAGACCGCTGAGCCACCACGCCCCCATGATGAAATGCGGGAAGGCACCAGGTCTGGATAATATCCCAGCGGAAGTACCGAAAGCAGACCTGGATATTACGATCGATCTGCTGCACCCGCTGTTGGAGAAGATCTGGAAGGAGGAGAAAATACCAACCGACTGGAAGAAGGGGTTGATAGTCAAGTTGCCGAAGAAAGGGGACTCCACAAACTGTAACAACTGGAGGGGTATCACCTTGCTGTCCATTCCAAGCAAAGTGCTGGCGAGAGTCATCCTGAATCGTATAAAAGACTGCGTAGAAAAGAGGCTTCGGAAGGAACAGGCTGGATTTCGACAACATCGCAGCTGTGTGGATCTCATCAACACCCTCCGAATTATCCAGGAGCAGAGTGTGGAGTGGCGGAATACCCTTTACCTCACATTTGTTGACTTCGAGAAAGCCTTCGACTCCGTAAATCAAAGAATCATGTGGAAGACCCTCGAGGAATATAAAATTCCAACAAAGATCATCGGAATCATGGAAGAGATGTACGAAGGGTATGAGTGCCAGGTTCTTCACGAAGGCAAATTAACAGAAAAGATAAAGGTCAGTTCCGGAGTGAGACAGGGGTGTGTCCTTTCCCCCACTCTGTTCCTGTTGGTCCTGGATAGTGTGATGAAGAAGGTAATGGGAGGACGGAAGAGGGGTATTCAATGGGGTATAAATGACAGGCTTGAAGATCTGGATTTCGCAGACGACATTTGTCTTATGGCACAATGGTACCGAGACATAGAAGATAAGCTGGGGAGGTTGCAGAGAGAAGCAGAACGTGCAGGACTGATGATCAACACCAATAAGACCAAAGAGATGAGGATAAATTCTGACATCACGACTAGTTTGACAGTCAACGGAAAGGACATTGAGCGAGTTGAGTCCTTCCTCTACCTTGGAAGTATAGTCACAAATGATGGGGGAGCAGAGGAAGATGTTCGAAGCCGTATCAGGAAGGCAAATGGTGCCTTTGTCCAGCTCTACCCCATCTGGAGAAATAGAAACATTTCCAGGAAGACCAAGCTCCCCCTTTTCAATAGCAACGTAAAGTCGATTCTTCTCTACGGCTGTGAAACATGGAAAGTCACAAAACCGATCAACAACCAGCTACAGGTGTTCATTAACAGATGTCTGCGTCGCATCATGAATGTGAGGTGGCCGGACATAATCTCAAATGAAGATCTTTGGACCATCACCAATCAACAACCGATTAGCATCCAGATCAAGGAGAGGAAATGGCGCTGGATTGGTCACACACAAAGGAAGCCGGACGGAGCTATTGAGAGGGCGGCGCTAGACTGGAATCCTCAAGGCGCCAGAAAGCGAGGTCGACCTAAGAAGACCTGGAAGAGGACGATCGAAAATGAAATTGCAGAGGTGGACACGAACTGGAGTCAAGTGAAGAGAATGGCCAGGAACCGTACTGCGTGGAGAAATTTCGCCTAGGCCCTATGCTCCGGAAGGAGCGGCAGGAATTAACGTAACGTAACGTAAGAAAATCGTAATCATAAATGTCACCTGTTATTATCATCATAATAATGTATTCATTATTATCATCATTTATTTTTATTCAGACTTCACCACCAATTAATTTATGATTAATTTTATTTAGCAATATCAGATCAGATTAAATTATTATTAAATTATGTATATTTATTCAGACTAGATTAATTAAGATAAATTTATTTAAATTTATTTAGATAAATTTTATATCCAGATCATATCAATACATTTCAGAAAATCAGCATGAGATGTTTCAGGCTCTCCAGAACCCTCAACAAAACAGCTTTCGGAAAAGTCATCAGATTTAGACGTCTATCAGAGTGCACGAGTATGTGTGTAATCAAAATCCCTCCATGGATTGAAATTATCTTGTACTCAAGAACAAATTAACTGCCATCATAAATGCCAAAAATCCACAAACATCAACTCATTAAATCATTAGGCTACTCAATTAAATTCAAATACAACATCATCACGAAGATTCCGCAAAAAACACTCAGCACTCGGCTGGACCGACAAATATTATAAACTGGGTTCGCTCGAACTTATCAGTTACATCAACTAACAAGTCCCAATACTCACACAACAAACTAGCAAATCCACATGAATCCTAGCACTCAAATAATCGTCCTAATCCATGAACTGATTCCAATAAATAAGAGCTCATGACCTCCCAAGCCTAATGGTCAAAACTGTGTTAAATCCCTCAGAAAAACAACATGTCAATCGCTGAAATAAGTCTGAACATGCATCGAGTATGCATTAATTTCATGAATATTATTGATCTGGATAAAATCCCCCAAGAAATACATATGCCTGTCTGTTAAAATACTACCAACGAACAGGACAAAGCTCCATGCTCCACATGGCGTATTCACTGTCTGAAATTCACATCTGAATCAAAATACCTTATTAGAAGAAAATAATAATCACCTGAAAAAAATCAGATTGTTTCAAACAATCGAAGTTCAAAAGGACTGCTGAAATTATTAAATCACCATGCTCGAAATAAATCAAATTGCATAATGACAAAGCGTGGACTAAAATCTGACACCTGCTTACCAGCAATGAATGTAAAACGACATTCGACCAAGAAAAAAAAATCTAGTCCAAAAAAACTCATTGTAAAAGACTAGCCATGGTTCTAAGCTGATACTGCATAAAATCAACTATATGCCTTCATATCCACGAAGAAGAAAATAATCTGTTTTACACATATATGAACAAATACGATAATGCTTGCCCCATTACATGTGTGTGCCCATGTCTACTTCACATCAAGGAAAACTACTCATGTACTCTTACGATACCTGGTGGTTGAAACAGCTGCATAAAATCCAATTTTCAAAGATCGGCGAGTACCCTAACATTCGCGAAGACTTCTCGAATGATCGACGCATTCCCTAATATTTCATGAGGATCGTCGACGCCGGATGTCTCACTTCGAATGGGTACGCCCCTCACTCGTGGTTAATCTAAGGACCGTCACTTCGCTCAGCCATAATATCTCCTTTCCGTTTAATGCCCCATATTAATGTTGGAAGTGTCCATGTTGTAACAAATCTCCATAATGTTCCGCAAAAATAGTCGAATACTCATGATGAAAGGTTGTCTCATTATATCGTCCAATGTTTGCCACTGTTCCAGAAACACATGATGAAAAAACAGTGTATTAATGCACTGAAGGTTTTATGTTCAAGTGCCAGAAGGAAACTTTATGCAAAATGGGCGAATTATTTTCTAACACCCTGTGGTTGTGTAAGTGTTCACTTCGTAAGCATATGGAATAATGTTCAAGTCCGACGATAATGTCTGTATCCACTTGACTGATCTACAATTCATGGTAAAGTTCCAACACTTCGTGGTTGCCTGTGTTCGTTTGACTGGAATAAATGTTAAGTCCCAACACCTCATGGTCGCTCATGATTGTTCGGATATTTGAAAATTTATAAGTTCCGACACCTCGTGGTTGCTCATGATGTTCGGATATTTGAAATTTTATGAGTTCCGACACCTCGTGGTTGCTCATGATGTTCGGATATTTGAAAATTTATAAGTTCCGACACCTCGTGGTTGCTCATGATGTTCGGATAATTGATGAAGAACTATGTCTCGGAATGTAATGCGTAAGTCTCACTAAGTTATGAGCTTGAAAATGCATGTTCCGTCATATTTCAGTACCAATGCGTTTCAAATGCCCGAGAACCGAACTAGATTTTACAAGACAATACATATCAGCCGGCTCTACTACGCAATTCAAGAAGTCCATACCGCATGCTGCCACGAACTCGTTTCAAAACCTCAAGTTTCACGCCGCTTACACAAAGTTCTATATCACATGAATACCGTGAAGTTGTAAACTGTTAACTAGCATGTTTTAAGTCTCGGATGATTTCACTCATGCGCACAGCCAAAATACAAAACAGTAGTCTTCGCCACAGGTTCAAGTAACCCTCTGCTTCTGCCAGCTGGTCAAGGCTCGGTACTCACCCCCTTTCTCGCCGCCCACATGACCGACCAGCCCTGTGGTAGGTTACGTCACGTCCTGACTGACGTCATATGCCGAGACTTGAGCACCAAAAACGTAATCCTCCATGTATTGCTTATAATGGAATCCAAAACTTGTAAGCAATATAAAATAGAGTTCTCTCTCTCTCTCTCTTCAGATATCCCTGGAGTCATGGAAATAAGGAAATAAAGCGAATAAATGACTTCCTTGCTTATCATGATCTTATGATGCGCTCTCTCTCGCCAGATGTCCAAAGAGACCAAAATTTCCATTGCTATCGCCTTCTCCCCAAATACATGCAATACATACGTCAGCGTAGCCGATAGTCCCCAGCTCATATCGGGTACAGGGTGGCTGAATGAAATAATCATTGAATGCTGTTACTACTTGTAAAGGTGCATTAACAACATTGTTATTGATATTTATCGAAATATTTTCCCATGTGTTGCTTTTATTAAGACCTGAAATATCTTTAGCTATTTGCCATACCTCTTTGGCAAAGTTGTTGGAATTTGTTATTCTATTTTCATATTCTTGTGCTTTAATTTTGTTTATTTCTTCATAATATTCTACTTTAAATTTTTTATAGTTATCTTTATAAAGCTTCAATCCTGTTTGCTTGTAGCTATCGAAAACATCAATCATGTTTTGTTTTTCCTATGGCACAGATCAGACAGTTTTGTTGTTTTAGTGCTCTGGTGATTCCTATTTATTCTCTTAACTAATGGGCGGGATAAATTAAGACACACTTTAAAAATAGAACAGAATTTTTTCCAGGCAGCATTTACATCCCTAATATGCCTCGCTTCCCCCCAATCAACATTACCAAGTACTTCGGTGAGTTTCATTACATTATTAATAGATACATTTCGAGTGTACTTCCATGTAGACTGATTTAATTGAGATTCATGAGGAAATGCAATTTTTAATTCCTGGCCACGATGGTCAGATACAAAATTTTCCACAACAGTGCAATTACTTAATTCGTCTGGCATGTTAGTAATAATCTAATCGATTAATGTTTCAGAATGTTTAGTTACCCTAGTTGGCTCCTTGACAAGATTATTAAGGCCAAATGACAATACAATGTCTTTGAATGTCTCGAGGGACCTGTCATGTGCAAACCAGTCTATATTGAAATCACCGACTATGGTTTGGCTACTTTATTCAGAAGTAAGTCAAACTGTCTTAGGAATATTTCCTTATTTCCACTTGGGGCTCTATATACTCCTGCTATAAATATTTCAAAATCATCATTCAGCTGAATTAAAATACCTGCAACATCAAAGTCATGATCCCTTTCATAGCTATTAATCCACCCTAATTCCTGGTATCTAACATTTATTTTACAGTACATACTCCCCCACCTTTCATTTCTTCTCGACAGTAACTATTGGCTAGTATATAATTATCTAGATGCATGGTTTTTATTTCCTCCCTCTCACACCAATGTTCAGTGAACACAGCAACACTGTAGTTTTTTGAATTTATGAGGTTATTTAAATTATCTACTTTATTACTTAGATGTTGAACATTCTGATGGTAGATATGCATCTAATAATCAATATTGAACCCTTTTAATTTACTATTAGTGGTTTCTGAATACACCTGCTGAATCTGTTTTTCAGATCCAGCTTCTTCTAACAGTTTCCCTGGTTCTGATACCCACGTGCCCACTGTAATGTAATGGTGTCTACCTTTTCCTTTAACTTCATGTTAATAATTTTACTTATTTCACAACTTAAGACTTCCTTACCTAGCTTATTCAAATGTTGACCGTGTCTAGTATGCATGGCTCTATCCAACCTACTAACATCTAGCATATGAACATTGCGAAAATGTTTACATACCTTCGCAATCCCTACATTCGTGTCTTTTATTACTACATAAAATGCGCACAAATGTGCATACATAAAGATTTATATCCTATGTACAATGTTTGATACATTTAGATCTAGTCTTTGCTATAGTCAATGATTGACTTAGTCCTCTTATGACATTTAGTTAGGTGGTATTTTTCACAATGTTCGTTGCATAGTACGCATACACATGTATTGTTTGGTTCGTGAAATTTGTCATTTCTACATATCTTGTGGTGATAGCCGTGCACTGAAAGTCTAGTTAGCACCGATCGCAGTTCTTGGTTCGCTTTTGCCCATCTCCTGTCAATCATGGCGTCTGTAGCGTAAAAGTCTTCGGGTATTTCTTTTGTTTTTTGTTTCCTTAGCTCTATTAATTGAGATACTTGCTTGGTGTGAGGTAGGAGCAGCTTGAGTTTCAGGTCCTCTATGTAGAACGTGTCTTTTACAGCTTCATTTACCCAGGATTTCTCCATTAGATCATAACTGTAGGGAAGGTTCACAACTACGACGTTAGTGTGGATGAGCGAAGATAGAGTTCCTTTCAGGGAGCTGATCACATTTTTACCTTCATTTCTTGAAACATCATTAGAGCCGCCAACGATCACCACAAAATCACTGGAAGATAACGAAGCTGTTCCACTTTTTGATCCACTCACAACTGCAGTAAATGATGCCGCGGGTTTCACTATTGAAGTGACTGCCATGTTACCACAACACGCCAAGATATTCGCTGCTGCTCCGCGTCCGTGACTGTCCGAATAAATCAACACTTTGCCTACTTTCTTCTGTTGTTTAGTAGGCTTAGGCACACTTTTTTCACTGATGTGTTATCGTCCCTTACTTCTTGGAGTCCCCCAAATGAGTTCTTAAGCGGCACACACACACTATTGTCCACGATCTTAGGTCTAAAATTTGGCCTAGTTGGTCCAGTACCACGTTTCACAACATGAGTCCACTTTTCACTTCTTTCGCCCTGGTCTATACTTAAACGTTCATTCTCTTCAACAAGTCTTCTCACATCCTCCTTCAGTAACCTGATTATTTCATCCTTAGACGCTAATTAATTTTAAGTTCCTGATAATCACAGTCGTGTTCACAAGTTGTGATGCTTTCACACGCGGCTTCTTCAACTAGCTTTGCTTTGACCATGTCACCACTACATTCGCGTTTTTTTTACCTTTATCGCGCAAGATGAACACAAATTGGAGTCCGTTCCTATATTTTTGCACCTCGAACACTACAATTTACCAGTAATTTTAAGCTTATTTACTACAGCACTATTTGCACAGCTTTCACCAGGCGCCATGTTGGATATATTTTGCATGAGGGTTTTGTTCTTATCATACTTGTATCTGCAAAAAGATGACATTAACTGATACTTCTGCTGTTCGGTGTCTCCGTCATACTTTTGGTAACAGTTCTTTCGACATAATAGCAGTCAGTGAAACATTTCTTAAGCCCTCAATAGGGGATGCTGCAATTTATCTCAGTGGATACGTCTTTCGTAATGATAGACTTCTCAAAGGTTCAGGTGGCGTTGCCGTTTATGTTAAGGACACTATAAAATGCAACATCGTCAGCAAATCTCCGGGTGAATACAGTAAGAAACTGGAATATTTAATACTTGAAATGACCCTGCCAGACTTAAAGATACTCTTTTTTTGTGTATACCGTCCACCAAGAGCTGGCTATTTAGACTCATTCGTGAACGATATGTACACACATTTACTGAATTACAAATATATTTTCGTTGTTGGAGACATAAATGCTAGATTTGGCAGTGGTACTGCACCATTATTCCTAAAGGTCTTAAGTACCGACATGGTTACAGTATTTTGGGAACGCCCTGTAACTTTCTAGCTAGCCTCTGAAGTCTATCATAACAGCTGGTCTACAGCGAGCAAAAGTTATGCTATTAAGAAAGAGATCGGCAGAGCTCGTGTTTCCGACGAGAAACCCGAAGGTCATCGATAATAACCATGTTGACTTTGTCTAACATTATATCGATCGATTCACCTGAGAATGATTAATACAAATTAAAGTATATTTAGCGCTATATGCAAGCAGTTACATATGTCTGTATGTATATGTCCATGGCAGAAAGCTATTATTAAGCAAATATGAAAACAGAAGATGATCTGTTAAGTCACTGCTGATTACATTTCGACTGCGATATATTTTATATCGAGTCGTGACGTATTGAGGAGTGGGGGAGCGGATGTGGTGCTCAAGCGACCTCGTGCGGAGAGCAAGTACTAGAGAAACCGACAGCGTGCAGGTTTGAGCCTGGAAATAGTGAAAGTGAAGTCGCCTGCTAACGGGATTTTAAAAACGTGTGACCGTGCTGAAGTGTATACGCTAGTTCGTTCAGCATTCTACGTGAAGTAGACACGTGCTTAATGGGGTTCAGACATGGCCTTAAACATGTATTAGTTTATCTTTGCGACCGTGTATCTACAGCTACTAACGGGCCATGCGGGAGAATACTTTCATAATCCCGACCGCCAGCTCGGCTGTATTGTGTCGTAACACTCTGCATATAAACCTTCGTGGAAATGCAGCCTAGACTTGATTCAAACTCTTCACAGTGGCTATACTTCTTTTAAAAAAGCACATTCTTAAGCAAGGTGTCAGAGGGAAGGAATACTATGAAGCTTACATCCATTACGATGGTAGGCTAGATTAAAATAAGAATACTGCATTAGCAGGGTGTAGCGGGGACATGTTGGTAGCAACTTTCATTTACCATGAAGTGTGCAAGCGACTCTCGTAATGCAAGGGGCCGCATGGACTCTTGTGAACTTGCTCACATTCGCGTTCATATATTGGAACTATTTAGCGGCTGTTCGAGTTCACCCTCGCTTCGTGACGAGTTGATAAACTGTGTGCGGTCCGGCCATCGGTATTCGAATATGTGTGGGAAGATATCGCCAGGATATGTTGGGATCATTTCGACCGACCGGGTGTTGTTCGAGCCTAGGAGGACTATGGTTCGTTCTCTGGAGACCCAGTTGGAGTCCGGCATGTTTTCTGTTGGTCTGGAGCTTAGTATGGCCAACGATATCTTTTTTTCCTCATCCAGATTCGCCAAAGGTACAGATCACTTCAACTTGTTACAGTAGCGTAGCGTGAACATTTTGAACTACCACACATTGCCATATTTGATTTTGTAGATTAAATGGTTGAGTAGAAAGTGCAGGTTCGATGTTTATTTCGAAGCTGACCTTCTATGATGCCAGGATTTTGACTCATAAAAATGAGTGCATCCTTTGTGTATTTTGATGGATAAATTTAAAATTTCAGTAGTATTTTACAGTATTTAAACTGAGATGCTCATTCTTATTTGTCGAGAAATCAATGTAGGAGGAAGATCTACAATATTTTTTTTGTGTAAGAACATTTTAGTAACACATTTTCTTTTTGAGAACTCTGACTGAGTTTTTCATATTCTAGTGTATTGTTCTTTAAGCACTTTCGTGTGGATCATCGTATTCTTTGAGGAGAATTTTCCTTTCCGTATTATTATTACGATATTAGGAAGTTTTCGGACCCTGTTATTCTGAATGTTACTTCGAGTCCTTTGACTATTTTTCTTCGGTTTATTAACAGATTTAACTTGTATTTTCTGAGCGTGATTTTCGAAATGGATTGCCTAATGGATCATTAGTCGCTTAGCCTTTGTTGCTAACCTAGATCCATGCTGTAGGACTAATCCATCGACATTTTCGCGTTCGGGAAAATCAGGGAAGATCTTATTTTGAGATTGGATTTATTTTTATAAATTGCTTTTTCAACCTCAGTTTGAGTGGTTGGGAGTGTTATACTTTTCTTATTTTATGAAGTTAACACTGGATTAAATTGATATCATTGCCTTTGGTGCAATAGTTTTTCTCTATTAAGAGGGTATTTGAACGACATCCAAATTTGCGAGGATAATCCCAGGAATGACTTACTATAAGTCATACGTTTAAGAATTAAGAATAATGTAATACATCAATGTAAGGCAAGTTTTCTAAAAATAGGTGGAGTATTTCTGGAATCCACTGGGCTTTGTTAGTAATCTGTTACAGAATCATTTTTTTTTTGAACACGAGTTCAGGCTTTTACTATAAACAGCTGATTTTCAGGATTGTGGATTTATTACAGTAAGGCTCCTATTATAGGTGCATGTTTGATTTTAGAGAGGCATGTATTATGAATAATTCCCTTGTGTTTAAGTATATTGATACAGTGCTTTGCGAAGCAAATTTTTCTTGTTGAGGATTGAGCCAGGTGTGCCAATCAGGATTAGATTGAATGGGGTTTTAACCCAGAGAGGCGTTGTTTTTAACCTAGTATGGTTAATATATGGTCATAGGTGACTTTATCGCTGTTATCGTGAAAATGCCTGTGTGAAGATTAATATTTTTCTGAGCAGTATTGTTGAGAATCTTGAGTGGATATCCAGTTCAATATTTCCAGTAAAATTAATATAACGACTTTGCCATAGGATGTTTGTTTAACAAGGATCACCGATAACTATTTAATGCTGAATCTATGATTAATTTTTGCTTAACTTAACTGTTCGGCAGAAATACCCTGAAATTAGAAATGAAGCAATTTTAAGCAGAAATGAATGTCGTGACATTAAGTCAGTGGGAGGAGAATAATCGAAATTATTCTAGAATTTTGTGTAAATTATATTCTGTAAATATGCCATATGAATTTCATCGTTTAATAACAAGAACATATAATGCTACTGAAGATGTCGTGTAGGATTTTTGGTTATAATCAGGATATTTTTGTATAATATGTTCTTTCAGTTAAGGAACCGAAATGAATTTAATTTATTCAATTCTTATAATATTTTTTTTGTGAGTGCTTATCCTATGGGATTGATCATTATTATTATTAATATGCCTTATATTTTAATCAACTAAAAGTCAGTTGAGATAATGGGTAATTCTTTTTTGAAAGTCTTTCCCATTTTCCACAGTTGAAAGACAATCCAGTATAATCAATGAGATTTTTTTGATTGGTCGTGGTATCGACAAAAATTGATATTTCTTGTCATGTTTATTCTTGCAATAAACTAATTTATTACTTGGTTTTAATTATTGCGTGATGCTTTATAGAGGTGATGGAAGGGTGTATTAAGGGGGCCATCGCTAGGTATTTTAGGGTTTACCACACCTTTGAGATTCTTTCTTCCTTTTGAAGAATTCTTGTGTTTTGAGCTAGTCTTTTCTTTCTCTGAGCCTTGGTCAGTCTTAATACATCCTGTTAGGTATTCGAGTGGCCCTATTATCCCTGTGTCTGTTGGTAGAACTTGGGGGTCTTTAGAGCCGGGGAATTTTCAGGTTCTACGATCCAGCTGCTATCCAGGGATTCAACAGGTATTGGTAGGTAAAAGGGTACAGTACGTTTGAAACGGAAAGTATTCGTGAAATGTTGAATGCCTACAACCTTGAATGTTTGCCATTCACTGAAACCTTCCACACCGCTACCTGCGATAGCATTCTTGATATAATATCTTCCAACTGCAATGATCTTGTTATAGAATATGGCCAGGAGCTTGCTCCTGGATTCTCAGCGCATGACCTCTTGTACGCTGTATTTTCCTTATCTGCTCCAAAATCAAAACCCAAGACATACCTAGTGCGTGATTTTAGTAAATTTAGTTCAAGTGATTTTAGTGCGGATGCAGACAGTATTATAAAACAATCAACGTAGATGAAAAGGTCAGTCTCTTTAACCAAAACATCCACTTTCTGTATGACAAACATGCCCCTCAGAAGATAGTAAACGTTAAAAACCATTCAACTCCATGGTTTAACACAACAATTAAAGACTTGATAAAGATTCGCGACAGAGCCCGCAAGGAATTTTTAAAGACAAAACTTCCAGACGACTATGAAAATTTCAGAATTCTACGGAATAACACAAAACAAGCGATAAGAAATGCTAAAGTAAAGTACACATAACCTCTTCAGACACTGTGAGAATGTTGCAGCATCCTGGAGAGCTGCAAAATCCCTTGGAATTTGTGCCAGCCCCCCACCCGATATCCAAATGCCAGTTTCTCCCTACGAGCTGAGCGATCATTACTTACACGTAGTTCCCAACAGTAACACAACAAGAATATCCCAGACCGTAGAGCATTATAGACTTCTTCCGCCGCCAAACCATGAAAAATTCTACTTCAAGTGCATATACCCAGAACAAGTAGTGAAAGCGATCAGGTCTATCCGTACTAAAGCCAAAGGTCCGGACAACATTCCAATCTCCCTTCTCTCAAATTGTCTCGATATATTCCTGCCTGCCATTTTACACTTGTTCAACTTCTGTTTACAAAACGGAGTATACCCGACGCTCTGGAAGTGTGCGAATATCCGCCCAGTGCCTAAAATACCTGCTTCTTGCAGTGATTTCAGGCCCATCAGCATACTTTGTGCTCTAAGCAAAGTTCTAGAAAGAATAGTGCATGAACAAATGTGTGGATATTTGACCGAGTTCCACATCCTAAATCTTCATCAATCTGGATTTAAGAAAGGTCATAGCACAACTACCACGCTCTTAAAAATAACCGACGACATACGCTCAGCAATTGACCAACGACAGCTTACAATCCTATGCCTCTTTGATCTCAGCAAGGCCTTCGATTGCGTAAGCCATGAGTTGCTCCTTGCGAAGCTGCACTCTATTGGTTTATCGTGGAATGCATTGTCCTGGTTTGAATCGTACCTAGCAGGTCGGCAACAGAGGGTGGTCTTCTTCGATGGCTCCTTATTGAATTGGCAATCAGTAAGAAGTGGTGTACCACAAGGGTCAGTTCTTGGACCACTGTGCTTCTCGCTTTATATAAATGATATGTCCAGTGTATTCAAAAACAGTCTCTGTCATATGTACGCTGATGACCTTCAGGCCTACTTCCATTTCAGTCCCTCTGATGCTCCTCACCATATACAACTTTTCAACGAAGACATCGCTCACCTCCATGAGTGGACCCAAAACCATAACCTCCAGTTAAACATTTCTAAGACTCAACTTATATGCATTGGCTATACTAAACTTCTTAACTCTGTCGATCTTAACTTACTCCCTCCGATAAAATTACTAGACAGTGATATCCCCTACAGCAACTCTGTGAACAACCTAGGAGTAATTCTCGATAGAACCTTATCTTGGGGAGAGCATACCGCAGCCTTAATAAGGAAAGCTATATCATCAATGCATATCTTGAAGCAGAATATCCCTTACACGCCATCAAAAATGCGCAAGCTTTTAATCCAAACATTGATACTCCCTGTCCCTATTATCGAATATGGATCAGTAGTGTATAACGATTTATCAGAAACACTCAACATAAAATTACAGAGAGTTCAAAATGCATGCGTTCGTTACATCTTAGACGTCAGGCGTGATGTACACATCACACCTTATTATGTGCGAATGCAGTGGTTGAAACTTCGTGAACGTAGGCAGCTGTCAATTGCTATCCTAACCTAGAAAATATTGTGTACAAAAACCCCTGGTTATCTCTATAATATGTTTAAACCAATGAACTCCGTCCACAACAGAGGAAATAGATTTACTGATTCCACTCTACAGATTCCCGTCCACCGTACAACTAAATACAATAAATCATTCCTTTGCACAGCTTCACGGCTCTTTAATACATTCCATCTTCACTCATTTACAAACTCTGTTAACACTACACAACTCAAGAAATACCTAATGTCAAGATTCCTGAAGGAATACGAAACACCTCAGTTGTTGAATTGGTAAACCTCGTAATATAAATAGTTCATACAAATTTTTTGAAATATATCCGTGCCATACAGCTTTTTATGATATTTGTAATATCCAAGATACAACTTCCGTGGAATTGATAGTAGTTCGAGCAATCATGTCACTCATGTACTTGTTTCAATAATAGATCAAAGCATAATTCAGATAAAGAATGTAGTCCTTTTTTAACGTACTATTTTTATCCAATAGATTTAATAATACATTATGTAGGTTATTTGTTTATTTATTGTGTTCTAATTTGCATTATTCATCTTGTATAAAATGTTTGCTAATTGGTTTATTTAATAATAAGTGTATTCTATATTTTGCTCTGTTAGTTATTAAGCTAGGTTTAGTTTCTTATTACAAAATCTCAGGCCAGAACATTGTATACGCTACATAAAGGGGCTCTTCAGCCTCAGTGGCATTTCTTTATGAATAAATTCAATTCAAATTCTCTCTTGTGTAGTTTTGTTAGGAGATCGGACATCGATTTTGATGTTTCACAAGTTAGCACTAGAGGTTTCAAGGAGTACAGTAATCTATTGCCTTGAGAATGTAGTATCTAACTTTGGCATCCTTGGCCTCCCATTGTTCCAACTCCTTTGCCTTGTCCGTATCTGGTTTTGTAGCCGTTCATTTCAGGAAGGGTGGGAGATACTTGGATTCGAGCAGCGTTGTTAAATCTAGCTCCCATAAAATATAGTTTTCTGCATTTTCAGTATGGTAACACCTTTTAGCTCACCCACGCTATCTTCTTCGGTCATCGTTGGCTCGGACGTCGGTCTTGCTATTTCTTATTTCTTGATTTTCTCGATCCTCTTAGCTCAATGAGCGTGTCTGAAGCCCATAACCTGTTGAAGTAATCGTATGCTTTTATATTTTGAGATAACTTCTATTAGATATTTGCTAGTATTGTTCGATGGATGAATAAATAAAACAGACACAACATATTAGTTTTCAACTATTTTCACTTTTTGTTTTACGTAACGACTTCGCCGCATTGTAGATTTTATTGAAAGCAAAAACTAGCGCTTAAAGACAGCCCAGCGGGGCTAGCGAAGAGACCCGAATACTCACGACTGCAACCGATCACCCATCCTCCTTCACGCACTTTTGACACGCACCGGTACAGACATCATGATGATCCTTGCATGGCCCATATTCTTTGGCATGGCCGGACAACCTGACTCATAAAGGCAGATCGTGGTAAATTGTTCGTGTCATTATACACAAGTAATAAGTTTTACTCGTGGATAGAGTGCAAAATGAGTAAAAGCAAAGTATATTGCTCAGTTGACGGCTGTAAGTCGATGTATAAGAGGGCTGCGGATATAAGTTTTCATCACTTTCCAAAAGATGCAAATAGCAACAGCCGAAAGGTGATGATACCAAATAAATACCGGCAACAAGAACGGGTTGGAATACAGTTGGCTTTTAGACGTTGGTGTTGAAGATGGGGAAGAAAATTACGCCTTCAATGAGAGTGTGCTCTTTTCATTTTAGTGAAGAGGCCTTTATTTCTTCAGGTGGGGACCTGTTTTCATGAGCATGTAGGAAGTGTGATTTTTAAGAGCTAATTCTTTGTTTTATTGTAATTAATAATAATTTTACTGAATAGAATTTGTATGCAACACTTAGGTTATTACAAATGAGTTTTAGTGGGTCTTGTCCTAATAGGCCTTTGTTTCTTCAACTTTGAGGTTGGAAATGTCATCTTCCTAACTCAACAAAACTTATTGCTCAATGCATAAAACTAATGCATGCAACAAGTGATAACATATCTGGGGCAGATGACCTTGCTGTCATGACCCCTTAAAACACCAATCATCAAAGTATCTTTATGTTTGTAGGCATGTCAGCAAAGAGGAGAATACTGAAAAAAATGCTGTTCCATCCCAGGATCTTCCTGTCCTTCCTCAGTGATCCAGTCAGCGAAGTCCTTGATCAACAGTGCAACGATGAGGGCAACTAATAGAAAAACATGAGGAGGAATTAGCCAAGTGTCATCCTCATTTAAATAGGTGACTTCCCCCACTGTGCATGACAAAAACCAGGGGTGTTATCTATTAGCTAACGCCCACAGGGCCGCTCTATCAATCCTCCATTGGTCTGGACGAAAATATTGGTCAGGCAAAACCATTGTGAAACCCTCTTGTGAAGTTTTACCTAGTGACTAATGATAAAAGAATTCATAAACTTTCTGTTTATGAGCGAGTGGTGTTTACACTCATAAAACTAAAGCATAATCTGTTGTTCTCATTGTTGAGTGCTTTGTTTGGCAATGTAAAATACCGGCAACAAGAACGGGTTGGAATACAGTTGGCTTTTAGACGTTGGTGTTGAAGATGGGGAAGAAAATTACGCCTTCAATGAGAGTGTGCTCTTTTCATTTTAGTGAGAGCAGAGGGTTGCCACCTTATACACAACAAAATGACTTTTTTAGCCAACCTCAACACTGCCCCGACACAGGAATTCAGCGTCACTCCGCGTACTAGCAGGAACCGCAACTCGAAATGATGAAGCTGCGTCACCGCTGTTTGATAATACCTGACGCTGGGCACTGGTGAAATGACTCTCTGACGCGGCGTTTTTGACATGCTGTTTAGAAATTCATTGCTTTGAATTAGTACAATGCACATGCGACTCCAGTGACGCAGCGTCAGGTAATGTCAAACATCGGTGACGTAGCGTCATTATTTCGAGTTGCGGTTCCTGCTATATAGTACGCGGAGTGACGCTGAATTACCGCGTCGTGGCAGTACATTGATGACTTTTGGTTCGTGCACAAGTGCGTCAGTTATACAAAGACCAACTACAATACTCAGACCCTAATGTAGAAAAAACATGGCGGCGATAAATGTCCATCCATTACCTAAGATCATGTCATCAGGCTTGTCAAATTTCGTGTACATTATTATTTTAACTCACCTAAGAGCATGAAAGATATCACAAGATGAGACTAGGTTCCGAAGAAATAATAATAATATATATATAATATCGTATGGCCTCGGGTGCCGGGTGCAAGCTTTGTTATTTGACACCCAGTGGGTAGCTTGCATGTAGAATTTCGTTGTTCCTTGAAGCACTACGAAAGTCAAGGAGGTTAGATATCTAAGCTCCTTGAACACTATAGCGCTTTCTAGTAGAGAAATGAGGAACTTTGTGTTGGCGGAAACTCCTGAGATTAATTTTGCCATTATGAACACGGCCTACTGAATTCAAATGGGTTCTTTGACATGCCAACAAAGTATGACATGCGTGCCGAAAATTTGCGCCGCCTTTCAAAAATCACTTGCCACGGTCAGGAGTGAACCTGCAAGCTTGGGGTTAGTAGACCGACACGTTAACCACTCACCCACCGTGGCAAGCTCCGAAGAAATATGCATCAATAATTTAGACTTTCCTGAATAAATATAATAAATTCCGGCACCCCGGTGTCTCCCAAGGCCGCAGTAATTAAAAGAGACGTAAAACCAATAACATTATTATTAAACCTATCTCGAAACTTTGTATATCGGTACTCGCTTTTATTATCGTCATGCTAACATTCGTCCAAAACCTCGGCCTTGAAACTATGCCGTAACTTAATAATAATAAACCATGGATGTGTTCTAGAACAGACATGTAAATAGAGAGCAGCAGAAACTCATCGTACCTCAGGCGGGACTTGGTCAATAAAACATCAACAACCTCAAGGTCTGTGTAATGACTAAAAAATTATCTTCAGTTGACTATCTCGTTTCTCAATCAATACAAAGGCTTCCTCGTCCATTATAATACTTTCTGAATGTAGATTGGCCACTTATGGAGATTGTTAAACGCACCCTACAGTGCTCGTCCGATATCGAATCTGAATCAGTGTCTCATCTTCAGACCCAAGATAAATATTTTATCTGAAATGTTAAACGCACCCTACCGTGCTCGTCCGATATCGAATCTGAATCAGTGTCTCATCTTCAGACCCAAGATAAATATTTTATCTGAAATGTTAAACGCACCCTACCGTGCTCGTCCGATATCGAATTTGAATCAATGTCTCATCTTCAGACCCAAGATAAATATTTTAACTGAAATTTTCTTTTTCAATGTATCGTATTAAATAATGACACACATATCATATCTGAAGTCAAAGGACACATTCTTAGTGAAATAACAAAATTCCAGATCACAATTACTGAGCATGGTAATGCGCAAGACCGGCCTGGGAAGCCGAGTCAGCTCGAACCCCACAGTAATTGTCCTTGAAATGATATTCCATAGTTGATAATTTTCAATTCCAGGAGAAACGGGAACGGTGATTTATGACAGGCCACGGGTGTTTCCTTCCAACTTCTTGCTCAGTTTCATTTATGACCATTTATTTTCTCCTATTTAATTCTTCTGCTGAGCTGGTGGTCGAGATGAGCATGGAGCCGTAAAAGCCATTTGCCACATAGAAAACACATTTCTACTGTCCCGGTCGAAATGGGGTAGACATACAGGCTAAAAGGAATAATACCAACTGCTGCTGATAACATTTTAAAAAAAGTGAAGCTTCACATATTTACGCCCTGGGTCTGAAGAGGATAAGTTATTCTGTGTTAAGAGAAGAGGATTGCCTAATTGCTAAATAGGTACCGTACTATCTTTCCCATTGTAGATTTGTGTAACTATACCCTACTGCTTTCGTGTTCAGATACGTTTCCAAAGCCTCTTCTTTTCCTTAGTGGATTCTTTCATCTGTTCATTCCACCTCGCTGTTGTCCTTTGTTAGTCCCTCAGACCTGGGATGCCCTTTTAAACACATTCCAGGTGGTTCCCAAATCAACTTCATCCTCTTGATTTAAGGCTATTATTTTGGAGGTTACTGTTAATATTATTATAAATCTTTCTGAACAACTTGTTCTCTCAATTTATAGACCTTTATTCTAAGGTCTTTTAAGGTTTACTTGCCGTCTTCTGTTTTTGGATCCTCTCAGTCACATATTGCAAAGCCAGGAGCATAATATAATCACTACCTATCTCTGGTCCCCTTTTCACACTGACATCGCTAACATATTTCATTTGATGTTCCTTCACCATAATGCAGTCAATTGTTGACTTCTCTCCTTTTGCTGGTTCTACTCTAGAGTACTTATGAATATATTATTTGTGAATGAACTTGGTATTGGTTAGAATTAAGTCATTTTCCATGCAGATCTGCAGAAGTCTTTCCCCGTTGTTATTAATCTATCTCCACCTTCTCTTATTTCCCCACTTGCTGGGTTTATTTCTCACTCTGCCATTTAGATGCCCCTTCATGGATAACATCATCCAATACCTTCTACAAGTGCTCAAAATATCCTTCTCATCATTTCCTGGGGACATATGTAACAATAAGACAAACTGCCATTATTCTTTCATTTACAAACTTCTAGTTCCCCACATTTGTAACTCTGTCCTTGTTTATTACCAAACATAGCACCCCACTATGTAAGAAGTGGAATCCATCTTCCAGTTGTTCACAATATTGCCCCCTTTTCTTTGTTTCGGGCATGGCAAGAGTCCTATTTCTTTCCCGTTTATCCCTCTCACATTCCATGTGCTCCAAATCGTAGCTCGTAATCCTCGCCAATTTGCCATAGGGTCAGGCCGGCTGTATCTCTATTTTTGCTTTTAGTATGATAATTTAAAATTGCAGGTTACTGGTCTACTGATTCCTAGCTTGGTGGGAGGGCTGCTCCCTCGTGGCATCCAATTATCAATTCTTCTCTGCTTAGCTGTTGACAGTTTGTCATCGGCTCGCTCAGGTAGGCTATAAATCAGGGTGCCTCCTCCTTTATTCGGACATGGGACCGGCACTAGGATTTCCGGAGTTCATCTAGAGGCGGAGTTTAGGGAACTTACCAATTACAGTATTTAAATTGCAGACTCACATGAAGATAGATTAATAGAAAACAGAGCGAGATCACCCTGCGAGCGAAAACTTGGATCACATAATGCACGATTGAGTCGGGTGTGCACAATGACGAGTGGCTAGGTATAGAGTTGATTGGCTGAACAATTGCCAATATCTCATTGGCTATTAGAAAAGTGGGGAGCAATAGTGTCGTCTTTTACCGCGTAGCGCTGTTGGAAAATGATCGGGAAAGGAACTATAATAATAATAATAATAATGATAATAATGGCGGCTTCGGTGGCGTAGTTGGTAGCATGCTGAACTGCTGTGCCCAAGATCGCAGGTTCAAACCCGGCCGAAGTCGTCGGATTTTTTAAGAGCGTTAAATACCCTTCAGCATCCCATCCTTCGGAGCGGAAGTAAAGCTGGCGGTCCTGTGCCCGATAATCTGGCTTTGGATTGGGTGGCCCGACACACACGTCAATCCTCACCCAAAATTCGGTACAACTCGAAAAGGAAAAAAATCTTGAATGTCCGAATCAATTTTGGCCTTAAAAAATATCTATGTCGGGAACGAGATTCAAGCAATCCCGGGGTCTTTATAATGATGGGTACAACTGGGGTAAAATCTCAAAATTGATCCAGTAGACACACAAGTATGACAACGAACAAGGATGACAAAAAACTCCGCTGTTAAAATAAAACTCATCCACCATTTATTACAGAACCACACCACTAAATACATAAAATCAAACACAGAAGCCTACCTTCGCTCGGAGACTTCTCAAAATTACTCTTGATGTGCAAATAAATAAATGACGCAGAAGCAAAATTCAAATTAATGAGGACAAAAATCTCCGGGCGTCCTAATCTTTGGATACAAAATAACTTACGGAGATCAGAGCTATATCACCCTAGTATTACAACCATTACTTCAAAATGCTATGTCACCTCTCCGTTGAATAGTCCATAAATAAGCAGGTGCATAACTATGAGAAAATATTCAAAGAAAAAATGTGTTGCCTCATTCGATCTCCTTCTAACTAAATGTAATCACCAAAATAAAAATAAAATATATTTATATATGGATGTCACTGGCGTTAAAGAATTCATTTTCAGACCTTTTATTCATGGATTAAATACTTTCATTATTATTTTCACTGGTTTTCGTTCAGCTGTGCCTCACTCAGAAAAATGACTGGTTGTTGGCTTTTACATTTATTACTTTACATTGTAACATCTTTATGATTCCAGATATTTATTTATTTTTTTGTTAACCACTGTATGCTCTTTACACATTTATAAATAGACCATAAACATTTAAGTAGATGGCCTCTGCTTATCTGTATTATTTTTCATCTGACAATTGCCTCAAAATTTCATATACTTGAACCTATCACGTAACATTAATTATAATCATTTATTTTATTCACCTTGCTATAGTTTCATCATAACTTCGTATTAGGCAACCCTACTATTTTATCAATGCAGTTTCATTATTTACACAACCTTGTATCAGTTACCTACCAAACGCATCTCCTCATGTTAGCATGTAAAGGGAAACCTCAGTGACGTGTGAGTGTTTAGTATAAATATCATGATGTGCGCACAAAAAGTGGCCCCTTAAGTGTAAATGTTCCCCCTGTAATTTAAGCCTGTTCAAACCATAAATTGTCATCCAGGTTGCACCAATTCAAAGAACACAGCGACGTAACACGCTGAAAGAACCCTGTACTCAGATTATATTTTAAAGCATCCATATATATATTATTTTAAATCCTAAATATGACTAATAATCTCTCGAACGAAAACTTAAAATTTACTGCCCTAATAATCTTGTCATGATATCGCATTTTATCTTTTTGATTAACTTCTATTTCGATTTAAGCCCATCTGTCCAAATCTTAGTAACCACTACCCATTAACCACTACTTAAGAATTAACATGGTTTTCAGTACCTTTCGACCACCTCAGTCTTAGTTCCGCTGATACGTTTCCTGGGGGTTTGAGTCCACGTTCTTCCCATTGAACATACTCCCCTCTCATCCTGGATCCACCTCGCGACCCTCTGGGTGTCCATGGTCCTGGCTCGCCTTCGTTTCCACGTCATCATAACAGCTTCCACATTTCTAGATTTAGCTGGTCATCTCTTCGCTCGTAAAGTTCTTGTCACAAAACTCGCACTGGTCTGTACTGATAGCCTTTATGTCCGTCCAATACATCGCTGCAATCTTCATGTTGAATATGCCAAGTAATATCAACTTATGGCCGTGATAATAACTCTATAACGGCACAGGTTATATCGTACGCATATACACCAGCCTGCACTCATAAGAGATTACGTCCGTCCTTGGCCTTGAATGTCACTCAATATTTGGACTACACTCAGTTTATCTCTCATAGTTCACTGACCCTGGATACTCATTTGTCTGCTCGTCAAACAAAAGCACATCGCTTCGTTCATATATTCTGGGCGTCAATTATATCGCGCACGGCCCATGCAGTCCCGTACCTAGTAAAAGCTTAAGACACCACGTGTGTCTGCTCGCACTTCGTTGTACTAATGACTAGTGTCCCACAACATAATGCATTATGATCTGCGCTATAATATCACCTCGCCACATTCGGCTTTAGTATTCGTTAATACAGAGCTGTCCACGCAAGAAATAATACTGAGTCTTTCAGCTATGTTCCAAAAACTGTCGGAATACCGCACTGGTTCCAAGTTGCCACGGTACGACTGCTACTACACACTTGTTTGTAACTTCAGCGTGCGGCGACCGAAAAATAAAGTGAACTGCGGTGTATGGCGATGCAAAAGAAAGTGAACTTCGCTGTACGGTGATAGAAAAGAAAGTGGCCCGCTTCTCCGGCGTGACCTTCCCACCTTGACTTTTCCTGGAGCTCATCAGCGCCCTCTACGCTTCTGGAACCTTCGCCTAGTCATGCTGTCGACTATGTCCATGACGTAAAAACATCAACCTCAGGTTACTTCCGCTTGCTTTCTTCCTCCTGATATGCGACGTTGCCAGAGCTCTCAAAACAATGCAATATCGGTTACAGCCCCATGTCATAGATTTATGGCATGTAAAAGATCCTTCCACAGACTAAACTTGTGTGAAGATAAATTGTTAGGTTAGATTTCGTCGGAACGCTCTATCAAAGTTCCAACGTTCACCAGTAGGTATTATTGATATCTGATAGCGAAAGTTGAAACTACTTGAAATTGAACGGAAGTTGTAGCTCACCCTAAGAGTGTCCGTTGGAAGCAGCTACAGACTCAGGCGAGCCGAACATGTCCTCGGACACTCCAGGCACTAAAAGCCATACGACAAATAAATGAATAAATAATAATAATAATCGTGTGGCCTCCGGAGAGGCCGAGTGCAGGTCTTTCCAGTTGACGCCCGTGGGCGACCTGCGCGTCGTAATGAGGATGAAGTGATGATGAAGAAGTCACATACACCCAGTCCCCGAGCCAAGGGAATTCAAACCAAGAGATTAAAATCACTGATGGCTTGCCCGGGAATCGAACCCTGGGCACTTCGAGCCAAAGCTTAGCACTCGAACCATTTAGCCACAGAGCTGGACGGGAAAGGAACTTAAAAGTTAGTAATTAACTTGAATATTTCCTCCGTAGTATTCGTCTGACTTGGTTATGCTTTTAATATTTTCAGTTCTGATACCCATTATACTTCCAACCGTGCGTTTTGTAGTAATGTCTGTAGGCCTATTATTCTGGTTGCGTGCGTGGGTACAAAGGTAGGGTGGGGGGAGGCAATATATATTTCCCTTTCCCCTGACGGTCTTGTCCTTTCTTGCAACTTTTTGGACCAAATGTTATTATGATGATATGGTGTTTACGTTCCTTTTAAGTACTGCAGCATTGGAGACGCCAATGTGCCTGAATTTTAATCTGAAGAGTATCTTTAACGTGCCAGTAAATCTACGGACACTGATATCTCGCATTTCTTGTGATACCCCTGTACTATTCTAGTTGAAAGAATAGATGTGGTAAGGGTAATTGACGACTGACTTCAGGCAAGAATCCTACCGCTACACCACGCAGCCAGTGCTGGATTACCCATTAGGCCCGACTAGGCCCAGGCCTAGGGCCCCCAAGCAATTTTTAATTTAGTTCAATTTTGTACAGCCCGGGGGCAGTACCCCCTAAGACCCACCCCTCCATCTTTCATCAAAACCACCCTCATAGGCATACCATAAGCCTCATGCACTTCTTCAAACACAAGCGGGCCCGGCATACTGCTGACAGCCACGCTTACGTAATACTAACACAAACACGGTAACTGGAACAACATCAATGAGGAAGCGCTGACCAAGCAGTGGAGGGAGGCCTTAAAGGCTAGGCCCGGAGGAGCCCCATTATCTGTTCTTGGCCAGCGGTCCTGCCCGACGAGGTCCGTTCCAGCTCTTCACCAGGTGAGATCTAGCAGTGTGTTCAGATTCCTTATCTTTGTAAACACCTACCCCAAACATTTGTGCACTTTACAACTTGTACTTCATTTTATATTTGTTTAACTCCCCAAAAGGGACATCACATCACAGCTACTGGCCAATAAACACTTGGTCAGTAAACACACACGTTTATTACTAATCACACTCCACTTTACATCCTTATACCCAACCTGACCTTAGTCATAATTGCCCCTGACCGCGGCGACCAGGAACTGCATCGTCAGGTTCTATTGTACTCGAGCAAGCGACCCGACTGCAGAGTGCCAAGTCACAGACTCTGCACGTTCGCTGAATTGCTCACTCTACTTAATTGGCAGGCTAGATTAGCAGCCTGCACTTAGACATTCATCCCCTAGCAGGTAAGCGCATCCTGCAGGGACGCCCCCAATAGATTAAGCACTCACACCAACACACCACACTGGTAGTCTTCCCCGATCACGGGAAACTACCCTCATTCGGAAACAGCCCTTGAAATTAACACATCTACACTAGCCTGTTTATCCCTCCCCCAACCAAGGGATAAAACAATTTTATTCCGAAGATTTAGATTTTTTAAAATCCAGAACTGAGACAGTTTCAGCATTATATTAAATTACAATGTCCTTTAAAAACTGATTTCACTCATTCTGAACTTTACGAAATTCTTATTCGAGACAAGCTTGAGTCTGTTTTTCCGAACGTAGAAATTGCTTTTCTCATTTTCCTGACCCTCATGATAACGAATTGTTCTGTGGAGCACACGTTTTCAAAATTGAAACGGATCAAAAGTGCGCAAAGAACGATTAGACATGCTAAGTTTAATGTATATCGAGTCAGATGTTCTGCGGGAAATTGATTTTGATGACACTGCAGAAGACTTCATTGACCGAAAAAAAAGGAAAAAAATTTTTGATTACATTTTACAGAAGTAACAATAGTATGATTTGTTAAATTGTTCATAAAATCATCTGAAATGTTTTCAAATAACGATGATCATTTCAACTGAAATGTATGTATATATGTAGGCCTATATATGATTTAATAAAAAGTGTATTATTCATCTTGAGAAAAAGAACTCTTGTATATACTTTATTAAATGTACAGGTGCTAAAAAACAAAAATTATTTGAAAAATATAAAGGGGCCCCAAAATCTGAGGGACTTGGGCCTCATTTTACCTTAATCCGGCACTGCACGCAGCGTAACATGTATCTTTCCTACCCCCATAAAATTGAAGCTCATCAAAATACACGTACGTTTGTATCAGTCATAAACCTCCGAGCACCCTGGTTTTTTTTTTATCTATGTGGGGCAATTGCCATGCCATATGCCATGTTCAGTGCCCATGTCCTCGAATCAAATCCTGTCACAGTTATTCGGAGTTGGAGGTGCTTAAATGTGAGACACTTGCTGGTGCGATAAAGGATCCCTGCAGCGCAGGGCATCTCTGATATGGCACCAGTTAAGTGGAATATTCAACGTGTGGTGTGATATTAACGAACCGACGGTACTTGGTGAATTTGTATTTCACTGAAATTATATAGGCTAACTGTTTGTACTTTCACAATAATATGTAATAATAGTGGGCCTTGACAGGCTCTATTTACACCACCTGTAGCCGTGAGCGTTAAAGCACGCACCGCGACTGAATGTTGCAGCCCGGCAACCCGATATCTCGCGAACCAATAATCGGAGACGGCTCGCTTTAAGGGTATTTTTTCTTATCCTTACCGCGAAGCACTTATTTTTGTGATGTTTAATAAAAGAACATACCGTAACTTTTAGGTACTAAGCGTGTTTTTGAGATATTTCGCGAACGCATGAGCGTAGATGGGCAAGTGAGGTGTTAAATAACACGGGGTGACGCCCCTTTTCTATGGATGACTCGTTATATTTTTACAATATTTCTCCAAAAAAGTTGAATTTAAAAGTAGACTAGGCTATATTTGTAAAACAGGGAATCGGAGAATGTTGTGCGAAGGGTCAAACGAAAGCTTGCAATGCCCTCTTTGCAGTGGACCACGGATTTAGCCAAATTTGTGGCAAGGGCCTAACTACACATTTAGAAAATTTTGATTTTTTGACTTTTCAATTTTATTTTAATATTTAATTTACTTGTATAAATTTTATTTGCCATTTATTTTTATTTTTTATTTTTCCCAAAAGGGCGTAACTGATACATTTTTAGATATTTATTTATTTAATTGAGCTGTAGTGATATGTAGCCCAAGAGGGTATTTCTTATTGAGAGATATTTTTTTATTTTATCCAACTATACATTTTGTTTTACTGTGGCGCTACCACATGTTCTTGTTCGGCGATGTGTTGCGAACCATTGTGATAATGGATTGTGCCAGTGTATCAGTGTCTGTTTATTCAAATTAAATATCTGTTAACATTAACAATTCGGTCTTTATTCCACTGTCTAATACAACCTAACTACAGGTTCTTGGCTGCTTTAATACTTTGGAGCCAATTCATTTAAAACAATGCATTCCAGACATCTCAAGAATTTCACCTCAGTGTATCAGTTGGTAGGCTACAGTACAGCTCGCCAAGGTTGTGGCCATACATGCTGCGAAACTCATTGCAAGGGATGTATGTCACTCCATACTAATGAGCAACACACCTGAGTGTAGGGTTTCTCTATTACTGCACATTTATCACAGATCACAGCATTTAGCATGCCATGGTGTTTCTCCACAAATATTTACCTTTCCATATCTCCTTCCATTGCAACTGCTCCATGCTCTCTGTATATAAATTATTTCCCTGAGCTGTGTGGTGTGGGTTGTATGCAATTATATGAATACATACAACTTGTGGACTCCTGTTCCTTACCAGTTGATGTCTGTATGCTTCATGAATAACTCCCATGTAGGTTATTTGGATGTTGGTGATACAACCAATGTGTGTGTAATCAGTGCAGGTGTACTGTGTATTAATGTTATAACGATAACAGCAGCAGTGTTGTCTGAGGTATGTGACACTGTTTTGATATGGAAAGTTGTTATCTCTAGATCTAATAGTGTTATTGGTTTTACGTTCCTTTTAACTACTGTGGCTTTTAGAGACGCCAAGGTGCCAGATTTTTGCCCCGAAGGGGATTTTTAGAGTGCCAGTAAATCTACTGACACTGCTACCTTGCATTTGCGCTCCCTCAAATCCCAGCTGATTGCGCCATAATTCGATCCTGCAACCGAGGGCCCAGCAAACTAGAATGTTACCCCTGAGCTACGCAGCCAGCCGTTACCTCAAGAGAAACTGCCTGTAGCTGTACAACTGATACAATAATCCTATAACATTATTGCTACTAGGAATAGATGTTTGGGAAATTTGAGCATATATGGGTGAATTCTTGGGAAAAGATGTGTGTTGTAGCAGTATGTTAATAATTGTTCACAAATGTTATAGTAGTATGTGTTTCATATACCAAACAAATACCCTTTCTTTTGGTAAATAATGCAGGATTTGTACGATTAGTTCCTCCCCACTCAATCGATGCATTGAATGGACATCGCAGTTTTCACTGTAGGGATTACAATCTCCAATCGGCAGTGGAATATAAATGGCAATTGTATTGCATTGGTAAGCATGGTCAGGTACACATAACCATGTTAAAATAGGTGCATATAATGTGAAAGATTACAATAACTCAAGAAGTAAACGGATACTGCCATGGCAAATTGTTATCACTACTGACAGCATTCAATAAGAGCAGTATTTTTCAGAAATATCTAGTGTCAAGCATATTATGAAATTCCAGTGGTCTGCTTGATTTCAGTCACCTGTTAAAACATAATGCTGCATCAATGAGGTAAAGAATCTGTGTGAGCTCCATTTGATCATATCGTTGCTCATGGTGGGGATAGTGGATCAGTTGTAAGCTCTATGGCAGCAAAAGTGTCTTGTGTTCTGCTGTCCATCTCCTGCATGTCACTTTCTGCAGCTTGATGTGGGCCAAGATGAAGCAAATGAAAGATTGACAAGCCAAATCTGTAATGGAAACTGTTCTCCGTGAGTGAATGACAGTTTGTAGTTCTAGGAAGAAAGGCTACCATGTTCTCAGCTGTAAACACACAACTCCCTAGTCTTGTCCATTAGGCCTAAATACATGCCTGGACACAATTCTTGTTTGACCACCTCGTTGTTTAGTGGCTAGCATTCTCGGTTGTTGCCCCAGAGGTATGGGTTCGTTTCCTGGCCCTGCCCATCAAAGTAATTCTGGTCTGAGGGCCGAAACGGGGTACGCTAGGCCTCATGTGGCAATCCTGAGACGAGGTGGGCCATCTTGGAAGTGGTTTCCCACGTCTACTGCAGGCAAATGCCGAGATGGTTCCTTATTTAAGGCCACGGCTGCCTCCCTCCCAATCCTCACCTAAAGTACAAAGACACACTAATACAGTCACTATATTACAACATGTTATCATACAAAAATACACACACCCAAGTACATTGGGCTCAATGACCACGATGTTCAAGCCCCTCAAATGATAAAAGCAACAACAAAACAACTTGTATTATAAGTGGTCGTGCTACAGTGTTGCAAACTTCTGAACTATAAGAGAACACTGGACAAACTTTTCTGTTCACAAATCTGTTTCAGCTTTATCACATTCGTCATTTGAGACCTTCTCTAGCTTCATGAAGATAAGGGGTAATAAATGAAACAAGAATCAGGCGCCCAGCCTACACTAGGACTGGGCAGAAGAGCAACTCACGTGTGCTGCTCCTGTTCACAGTCCTCGTACAAACAAACATTCCCCCACTCTGCCTCTGCTGTATTGGAAGGAGCATTACCGACCATTTGCATTAAGTTTAGTGTTGAATTGCAATAATACTACTACATGCATTGCATTTATCTGTGTAGGCCTACTGTTAGGTTCACTTCTCAATAAATCACATCGACTCCTCTAGAATGCATATTTTATTATTTGTTGTGGAAAGGTTCACAATTCACACGGTACACACCATATTGATTTGACACTGAACTTCACTGATATCAAAGACTATGTCAAAGATACTGCACTACACTCTTGTGCTTGCTGCCAACACAACATTCTCCCACCTTGAGTTGTGGAGTGAGAACATCTCAACAATACAATAAAATAACATAACACATATATTTTCACAAAATAAATGAACACAGAAATAAATAAGTCACTCAAAATATCTCTTTGGTTTAACCACCACTCTCCCACTACTGGTTTTGATGAGATCAGAAGTATTAGTAGATGGTTTAACCGTCTTTGGATTTTTCTCCTTCTTCTCATTTTCATTCCGCTCAACTTGCAGTCTTAAAGCATGATCTTCTCCAGATGTCACTTCAAGTGGATACACCCTCTGTACTGGCCTCAGTAGCTCTCCTTTTGTAGTCGCCAAGCGAACAACTCTCACGACACCACCTTTGCAAGGGATGACCTCTGTCACTCTTGCCAGCGGCCAGTCTAGTCTCTTCGTGTTGTCACTGGCTACCAGTACTACTTCACCTACGCAGGGTTTGTGATGACTTTTCCTAATGTGGTTCTTCTGTATTAGCTGTCCAATATATTCATTCCTGAATCTTACCCTTAATGTTTCCTTTACTTTCTGTCTGTACCTGAATCTTCTGTCAAGTTTTAAGTCCTCTATCATGTCGATATCGGGCATTCCAATCTCCTTGACTTCCTGTGGGAACATTGCAGGGGTGATAGCCATCAAGTCTTCTCCATCATTGGACAGGTAAGTAAGTAAGTGGTCGTGAATTCATGACAGCTTCAATGTCACACAGAACAGTCATCATTTCTTGGTACGACAGACATGACTTTCCCAGAGCTTTCCTGAGCATTTGTTTGAGGACACCAATCAGCCTCTCCCACCATCCTCCCCACCATGCTGCAGTGGGAGGATTGAATTTCCATTTTATTTGGTGTACAGAACTATATTCAGCAATTTTATCCCACTGAATTGTCTCCAACATATTGCAGGTGCCTTGAAAGTTTGTCCCATTGTCACTATAGACAATCATTGGCCTTCCACGTCTGGACACGAAGCGCCGAAAAGCTTCGAGGAATGTTGCAGTAGCCAAAGATGTTACGAGCTCCAGGTGTACTGCACGAAAAACCGCACACGTGAACAGACAGACCCAGGCTTTCTCTCCACCTTTCAAAATCAGAGGCCCGGCAAAGTCGACCCCTGTTATTTCAAAAGTTGAGGCTTCTCTTACTCTGTCTATGGGGAGATGAGTTTGTTCTGCTTCAAATGCTTTCCATGGTACCTCCTGCAGACAACACATGTTTTAATTGCACCCTTCACCGTTCTCCTTCCTCCAAGGATCCAATATTTCTGTCTGAGCCCACTGAGCAGAATCTGCCGTTCCAGCATGACATAAGTCTTTGTACTTCTCCCTAATGAGAGCGTGAACTGCTGTATGCTTCGCAGTAAGGATAGCAGGACAACGGAAAGCATAATCATCTTTGCGCGATATAATTTTTGTTTTCAGTCTCATCACTCCCTCATCATCCATGAAAACACATAGTGAGTTGAATCTTTCATCCTTTTCACCAACAAAACACTCCTTTTGTATGAACTTCATCACGACTTTTTCTGCTCCTGTGGTTTCTTCAATGGATAGTTCGGTAGTTCTTCTATTATTTTTCTGTCGACAATTATACAGAAACCTCAAGATCCATCCTATCATACGAACTGTTCTACGGAAACTTGAGAAATAGTCAAGGTGCCATTCTTGGGTATTGGACTTGTCTTCTAACACCGTCATAGTGTTGACTTTCTTTTTTCTTTCTTGGAAGACTTCATCATCGTTTGTTGAAATTTCGGGGCAAGGCCATTGTGTAGTGGATTTTTTTTAGCCATTTTGGCCCTTCCCTTGAAGTAACTGTTTTGTGCTACATCCCCTTGATGCCAGGTCAGCCGGATTCATGGTTCCTGGAACATGCCGCCACTGTTCTATTCTGGACAGCCTTCGAATTCCTTGCACTCTGTTCCACACGAAGGTCCTCCAAGGTTCGTCTAACTTGATCCAGGACAACACAGTCGACGAGTCACTCCAATAATAAGTAACGATTTCTTTTGCAGTTAATGTTGGCAGTACTGACGTCACTAGTCGAACCCCTATTGTAGCTGCTAATAATTCCAGGCGTGGTATGGTGATACTCTTCTTGGGTGCCACTCTTGTCTTGGCTTGTACAAATCGTAGCTCTATATTGTCAACCCTCTGTGTTCGCAAGAATATAACTGCAGCATACGCAGTTTGACTGGCGTCGCAGAACACGTGAAGAGATATATCTTCAACCGACTGGACACTACCGATCAAACATCTAGGAATCTTAATCTCAGACAGCTGAGGTAGTTCTGCCAACCACTTCATGAATCTTCTCTTTGTTGTTTCGTCTACTCTGGTGTCCCAACCCAAGTCAGTGGCCCATAGTTCTCGCAAGATTAATTTTGGACAGAGAAATACCGGACATGCGAAGCCAATAGGGTCAAACACCTTATGTGCAGCTCCTAGTATAGCTCTTTTAGTGATTACATCATATTTGAAATCGTTAACATGAGTTAGATTCAGTTCAATGGTATCTTCTCCTTTATTCCAAATGAGCCCTAGCACATGAGTAAGATTTTCAGCTGTACCATCCTGAGAATACTCCCACCCTCGGAGATTGAAAGATGCCTCATCCATTATTATGCTTGCCTTTCGCATGAATGAATGAAGGTCATTTCTGTTGTTAACACTAATAGCACAGTTATCCACATAAAAACATTCTTCCAATCTTTCTATTGTTGAAGTTGAGTAGGAACTATTATCGACTGTTTGTCTCTTCAACTCGTTCAAGTGGAGTTTGATGGTTGCCGACAATAGGAACGGAGAACATGCTAGTCCAAAGACAACTCTATTGTGACGGAACACTTCTACCTTCCCTGTACATTCCTCCTTCCACCAAAGGAATCTCAGAAAATCACGGTCTCTAGGATTGACACTTATTTGAAGAAATGCTTTTTCTACATCAGCCGTCACACCGATCTCATTTTCTCTGAACTTCAGTAGCGAACTAGGGATCAACTCTATGAAGTTAGGCCCTTTTTCAATACATTCGTTCAGAGATGGAGCGTTTCTCTGCTTCGCCGAGGCATCAAAAACAGGCCTGATCTTGGTGGTGCTGTTTTCTTTGAAGACAGGTCGGTGAGGTAGATAGTGTCCACTATTCTTCAGTTCTTCTTCTGGTACCCTCTCGATGATTCCTTGCTCCAACCAACTTCGTAAGACATTATCATACTCCTGATAATGTTGTTCAGCTTGTAGTTTCTTTGTAGTGATTTCTAATCTGTGCTGAGCAATTTCTTTGTTGTCAGGGAGAGGTGGATGTTGTTCACTCCAAGGCAGACACACTTCATATCTGTTATCTTCATTCAGTCGTGCAGTCTCAAGGAAGTTATTTCTAACACGCTCATTCCTCTCGACGATAGATTCTTTCACAACAGGGTCAGTAATTCCAAGAATTTCTAAGTCCCAGAGATCAGAAATTCTTGCATGTTGGGAAAACAATGATGACACTAATAATGATGCCGAATCCCTTTGGGCCTTGTTACCTATGACTTTTCCCATTAGTGTCCACCCTAGGGAAGTCTCCACCAAAACTAGGCCACATTTTAGTTGATGTTTCCTCCCAGTGAGCAGTTCACCCGCCTTATCGGCCCCAATCAGAATCTGCACAGGCCCTCTCTCTCGTACATCAGTTAAACATATTTTCAGATCCCTTATCTCCTCACTCCAAGAACCATTCTTAATATATGGGACATCTTCACAAATTATCTCTTGGCTTAAAACTTCCAGCTCCTTGGAATAGTTTCCCTCCAATCGCTTTAAACTTATTCTGTAACAGTCGTGTTTTGCTTCTCGAGAACGTACTCCACCAAACAAGGAATGTATTAACGTTTCCTTCCTGATTGACTGATACCCCATTTCTTCGGCTAGGTCACGTGCAATGTAGGATTTAGTAGACCCAGTATCAATGACAGCTCGTACAGTTTTTTGTTTACCCTTTCCTTTAACGACATCTGCCAGGGTTTGCAAGTACACCTCAGGAGAACAAGACACATTAGCTAAAGCCTTATCCACATTATTGACATCCTGGAGAACCAAATTCCTGTCTCCATCGTAATTCTGTTTGGACACACTTTCATTTTCTTTGTCACGGAGCTTATAACACATTAATACCACATGTTTACCACCACAAACAATGCACCTGACAATCGATTTACAAGCTCTACTTGCATGGCCCTTCTTTAAACAATTGAAGCAACAGTGTTTATCAGTTAAGATTTTCCTTTTCTCCCCTACAGTCATTTTTTGAGCTTTAATGCACTCTGGGCTCGAATGAGGTTTAAGACAAAAAGCACACTCCTGTCTCTTAGAAACATCAGCAAACAAAGCAGAAGCAGTAGGTATATTTGGTTCAATGACATCCCTTGGTTTCTTGTCTCCCTTAATCTTAGATCCTTGGGATGTGCTAATACTAAACCCTTTCATAGCCAATGAAATTCTTTCTTCACTTACTACTTCATTTTGAAGAAAAGCCATGAGCTGCTGCAAACGATCTTTGGATATGGAATCACACCTGAAGGAAGTATTCCTCTGCCATGCTCTTAATAGGTCTTCTGGCAAAGATGATTCAATTAGGGGATACAGCATTGCAGTACATTTTTCTGTAGTAACGCCTAAACTTTCCAGCGATCTGAGATGTGACTCTAATTTATCATACAAGCTACTCAGTGTTGGCCTTTCTTTGGAATTGACTGCATTCGTCAATACTAGTTTGAGCAATTCACGAACATAAACTTCCACCTGCAAGTCCTCTCTACCAAATCGAGCTTGAAGACTCTCTATAGCTTTGTCATAATTCTCGGCAGTGGGTGGAAAACTAGTAACTAATTCATATGCTCTGGAACATTCTGTCATAGCCTGAATTAAATATTGGAATTTATCTTCCTTCCCAATGTCCTCATCCCCGTGAATTTTACGGAACTGGCTCCAAAAATATAACCAATCAATTATTTCACCAGAAAATTTCTTAAATTCTATTCTTGGAAGTCTATATTTCTTTTTATCACAAACATTGTCATTCACTACACTTTGTGGAGGGGTAATGGAAACAACGGGATTCATAAAACGTGTTGCTTTTGTTCTACAGCTAAGGAATTTGTGTTTGTAATCATCAGCTGATTCACATTCCGTTTCTATTTCGTCATCCTCACACTCGTCGTCTATCATCTGTTGAAATATTAATCCATCTAAATTAGAGATATCATCATACTTTTCTTGAAGGATTTCAAGTTGCACTTGCACTTTTTCCGTTTCAGTTTGATCATCTTCTAACAACGCCATTAGTTGATTGTGTGAGCGCGTAAATAACCGCCGCTTTACGGTTCTTTCTTTAGAGAGTCTTTCCATCTTCTTTCTTCACGGGAGCCTTTTACTATGAATGAATCGTGTCACTGGTCGCCATAAAATGTTAGGTTCACTTCTCAATAAATCACATCGACTCCTCTAGAATGCATATTTTATTATTTGTTGTGGAAAGGTTCACAATTCACACGATACACACCATATTTTTTCTTCTTCTTCTTTTTACTGGGCACACATGGAGCTTCGCCCAATGGCAAGACGGGTACTGCCCGTGTGTTGGGCAGTAAAAGACCAATAAACGCCAAGTACAAAAACATCAAGGATAAATTGAGGATCTGTGATAGTGAAGAAAACACGGGGTAACATCATCTGACAATTTCTAACTACAAAAATACCAGGAAACACAGGGGACACAAAGGTACAAATCTTCACACTGAAGTGATCCATCTTGGTGACTGCCAATTACATGTACACAAACACGACCGGATCACAAAAAAGGTGAAATTTATAAAATAACTCCAATGTCACATAAAAACTTAGTGAGGATATCAACCAGCGGGACCGCCGGAGTATGCAACAAAGTCGTCAAATTGAGCGGTAATTGAAAACCCAAGGAGAAAAGAGAAACGTACATTTTAAGGCGTTGTGTATCATACTGTGGACATTGAAAAAGTATGTGAGGAAGATCTCCTTGGTAGTGACCGCAGGCATCACAAACAGGAGAAGTAAGAGCATTAATGTTATGAAGATAAGCAGGGGTGACAGCATGATTGAATCGCATTCTAATGATAGTAGTGATGTGACGTCGAGTATAGGACCCTTGCATGAACCACGGCTGAACCGGTATAGAGGATTGAATATATGTATAAGGTGTTGAGTGTTTACGTACATATTCCCTCCACTGCTGGCGCCATTCTTGGATGATGAGTTCATATACATGTGGCAGAAGTTCAGTATATGGGAGAGCCATATCCATACGTGTCCCCTGGCCCATTGCAGCTTCTTTTGCTAAAATATCAACCTGAACATTGCCATAGATATGAGAATGTCCTGGGATCCAAGTTAAGATGACGTTAGTTCCTGCCATTTCTATTTCATACAATTGTTGGGCTAAATTAAGTAAAAACCAATTATCAGATTCGATAATGTTTTGAATGGCGAGAAGGATACTTTGCGAATCAGTACATATGAGTACGTGAGACAAACCCTGTTGTTTGATATAAATACAAGCCTGACGAAGGGCAAAGATTTCAGCCGTAAAGATTGTAGTGGGAGAGGGTAATGCATATTTACGCTCAACTTGTAATGACGGGGCGAAAAAATCTGCACCCACGCGAGGTGGGTGGGCAAGTTTTGAACCATTTGTATAAAACAGGGTATGTTGAGGATAGTGACTAATAATATCATGGAATGTACGGGAAATGATATGGGGGTGTGATTTAAACGTTTTCGTGAGTTGGGGGAGACTAGTCTGGAGGATGTGTGGGTGATGACTGTGAACCTGATATGAGATGGTGTACACTGGGTTAAGACGTGTTTGTACGATCATCTGTCTATACGGACAGAGACGGCGATACATAGTTAAAAGCGCGGGAAGACGATTTTGAGATAAGAGATGGCGTTGGTAATATTCATCTAATAAGCGTAATTTGTTTAATAGAGGATTGTGGGACAGTGACATTTTCTGTAATATATATTTAGCACACGAGTACTGACGTCGTAAAGCGAGTGGTATTTCGCCAGTCTCCACCAATAAAGCCTGTTACACACCATATTGATTTGACACTGAACTTCACTGATATCAAAGACTATGTCAAAGATACTGCACTACACTCTTGTGCTTGCTGCCAACACAACACCTACATTGAAATTTAATTTTTGCTCCGACTTGTGCTTTGGACATTTTCAGTTTATCTTCCACCCGAGGCTGGACCAGTTTTCCAAAGAGGGTTTCCTTAGCTGGAGTTTGCGGTCGGGTGGCCGAAAACAGTGTGTCATCAACCATCCAAGTAGCCTACTGACAACGCTCAAGATCTCGTGTGTTTCTGTGTTCTCAATGAGGTGCTTATATAGTCCAATGTGGAATTAAACATGGAAAATATTGGTATAACTCATTGTTCAACAGGTGTGTTAGTTTGTTTGTAATTAAGGCCTAAACTCGGGTATCCATAATAAAAAATCCTATAGTAGGTAGGGGGTTGGGGTTATGGTAAATGGATGCCTGTATACACGTGTGCAGTAAAACTGATGTACTGTGCCCGTTTAGACCGGAGTCCGCACGACCACATATGCATTTTACCAATAATCAGTCAGCACGAGAGTCACAATATCCCGGAGCGCCAGATGGGTTAAAGCTAATCGCAAAAACGACATCAAATGAAAAAAATGCTTTACTGATTTTTGGCTCAATGCACACAACAATAAGGATAGAAGGAGATTCAACTGGGCATAACACATCATGTAAAATTATCTCATTTTATTTTGAATTTAAAATTGACTGCAAAAATGCTCAAAGTAGCATCACTCACGTGTGGCGACCCACATCCTATTTACACAATGTACAGAAATTTTCCAAACACATTTGACAATTAGCTTTGGAAACACAATTCTGATTATTAGTCCTGTAGACTGTGTTCCAAAATTATATTCATTCATGATTAAATCCAGTTCAAATTTAATTGTCTTTACTGGAAATATCGTAGTTCACTGTTTGAATTTTTACATAATATTAACACTCGTAGAATAAATGTTCATAGAATTTTTAACTTTCACTTATTTTCCAGTTTCAAAAAATATTGTCAAAAAATATTATTATTTCTGAATCAACACAAATTATGTACACATATTAATAACATCTGAAAAGTATTTGACCTTGAGCATAGCATCGAAGAACTGTGCGAAGCACAACCAAATTAATTGTTCTTCCGACATTAAACATTTCGAGAAGTGACTCGATTATGAACTTCAAGTTCCTAACAAAATATATGATTTCTGAATCATCAACTTGATCAATAAATTGTTGAACCATTCAACTATTTCATTTTCCACTTGGAATCATCATTAAGAAAAATATTTATATTTGTGGCCCTTTTAGTAACTTTCACAACTTGCAATTCTTCGACAGAATGCGGAAATAAGAATTATAGCTTCATAATAAATTCATTTAGTTCATGGCACTAGGATTGAAAACATCCTTCAAATTATTCGTGGTTAAAGAATTATTTTTAATTGGCAGTGGCCCATTCTATTATTTGTGTAAGAACACAATATTCCAACAACAACGGCAAAGGTCTTCCTCTGAAGAAGAATAAACTACTATCATGACAAATCCGGGTTCTAGCAAAATCAAAGTCTAAATGGAATCCGTAAACAAGGTTGAAATAAGAACTGATGGTTTTCAAGAAATAACCTTCGGGTCATTCATACGACGAAATGTGTAGTTCCAATACTCCTACTATAAACCTGAGCCATCGAACCTGCTATTTGATTGATGCTGGAAACAACCTCCTCATTCCTGCGACTTAAACATGCGCACCTGGGAATGGCATTTCAACTACTCCACACATAAATTTTCTTCCCAAAATTTATACAATAAATCAAGCCTCTGCTTGTTATCAACACTGGAAGATTAATAAACTTACAAGTTTATTTTATTTTACCATTCAGTTCAACCCGTGAATTTACCATACTTATGAAAATCTTTATTTCACTTTCGAGTGTATTTACGTCATGATTTTATACAAATACAAAAATATCCTAATTGATACAAATATCGTTTGTTTCCCGTTTCATGCCTCTCCGTGTTATCTGAAAAATATACTTTGCTTATTGCAAATATTAACTGTTCAACCAGAACTGTAATATTGGTTGAATGCGGGCTTGCGCTAACCACTCTCCTTCGGAAAATCTCCTGTTCCAAACTAGAAATGATTAAACTACTTCATAAGCTCTCTCTCAATAAATGTGATTATTAGAAAATATAATATCCAAGAATTATTTAGAAAAGTTATAAAAATTATTATTATTATTATTAGTGGATTATTATTATTATTATTATTTGTTATATTATTTTAAATATATTTAATTATCATCTCATTATGTGAGAATCCACATGTTCGAACCTTCGAATATGGAAAAAATATCAATTCCTCAACAAAAATAATTATTAACTTTTACAGTTACATCGGCTGATTACCGTGATTTCCCAAAAATATGAAATATTCAAATAAATCTTCGTTATGCTCGGTCATCGATCCCAAACTGTTCTGAGTGCTGAAAATACTCAGAATAACTCTAATATGTCTTGCGTAAATCATTGCAAGATTTAAATACGACGAAAAAAAATGTGTTGGTCATCTGCAGAAAAATATAGTTTGTTCCAATTGGCTAGGCATAATGAAAATCCACAGCCTGCTGCCAGTCTCCGACCGGGTCAGGAATGGAATGAATGAAGCCCCCCATCTAGCGGCGAGGATAGGCTAGGCATAATATAAAGTCAAAATGTGGCTTACATTTCTTGATGGTCTTGAAGCGTAGTGAACCTGGTCTGTACCAGATTTATCCATAGACATGCCCTATCGGACAAGCACGTATAATCCTTGTATCGGCCGCCATTATATACCCACAATCTGTCTAGCAAGACATAGTGGTTATATCTCTTGACGTTTGAAGTAACTGTTGATCCATTTTAATATTGGCTTCTGTTAACTCCATAACAGTTTGCTTAAATGGGGTCAGATCTAAGTGATCTATTCTCAGGTATGTCAGTTGGCACGGTAATCTTTTCAGTACAAGAAAACACTGACAGTCTAACCAATCAACGGCTGTTCTGAAGATCGTTCCCTGGGCATGGCTTCACACCATCTACCATGTGCGAAACAACATGTAGTTTCCCTGCGTTGGCTAATGAACACCACCGTGATAGACTGGTCTTCAATGTACTGATAGATCGGAGTGGTTATCAAGTTACAAATATGAAAACTGACTGAAATGGACTTAAATATCCAAGTATTAGGTTATTACTGGACTGTGACAAAGTACTAATTCTAGACAAAGTCTAGCATATGTCCATGTGAAAATAAAAATATTTCACCAGTGTCTGTAGAAAAATCAATCACCTCAGTGATTCTCCTCGCCGGAAACTTACTAAGTTCCACTCGTAGCGCAGCACTTTTGTGACTATCACAACTTTGAAAATAACTTCTGCGTAGATCCGGCAACCATGTGCCTTGGCTCAGCGTAGTAGCACCTTTCTAGGCAAGTGCTTGTGTCGAAGTGAGCTACGGATGCCTGTGCCGGACGGCTTTTATTCAAAACTGTCAGGGTCACGCGTCATCACGCTGAAATCTAGAAATCCTCATATCTCTGGTATCCCTGGTCCGATTTACTTGATACTAAGTGCATTCTCTTTCATTTGGCCGTGCCAGTAATCTGATCCAAGTCTCAAGTCTCTACTCCATGGTTAACTATTTAATCAATAAATAGCCTCGACCTCTGCTATTACTCGCTACGTCACTTGACATGCTCTTAGCGGTATATTCTTTCCAATTGCTTCGAGAAGCAATGTAGCGCGATATTCAAATATCTCAACTTTCAAAAGCGGCTGTAGCCTTTCCCTTGTTATCTAGGTGTCTGAATCTTGGAATACCCATTCCTAGAGTTGGGCACAGTACGGTAACTGCACCGTATTGGTATTCACATATCTGAAGATTGTTTTCAGCTGCACAATCAGATGTAAAAGACAACATGTAAACATGCAGAAAGCGGTATTCAAATAAATGAAATATATCTTTCACAAAGTATTTATCATTCCTCCAAACCTACTCCTCCTGAATACACATTACTGTATAGAATATTGAGGTTATGTTGGTGTCATGCGGTAGAGGAGCCAGTGGGGGGGATTTTATGGGAAAATGAAATATATTAACATAGCATTTAATTGTAGCTACATTACTGGTGAATAAGTTAACAATGGTCGAAAACGCCCCCGCAGTGGGGGAGGGGTTACAAATGTTTTGAGGTTATGATGGCACAATGAAGCAAACTCTAATTACTCTCGATTATATCATTTTTAACAGCCTTTAGTCATTATTAAAAACATTTATTTTGTATTGCCTCCTGAGGTGCCATAATGCATGGTTTCGATTGAATGTCAGACACTGACAATCAGTTTCGACAGTAGTGTTACGGCTGTGAGTTTGTGTCATCGCTCGCCGCATGAGTCACAACTGCCCCAGGGCTGGGCTGTGCCCTGCCTCGTGTATTGCGTGCGCCTTATGCAACAGGGCTACTAGGACAAAGGGATGGTCCAGAATATTCGTGACTGAGCCAGCGATGGAAGCCTCGAGAAGCCGTGAACCCTGGATGGATCTAGAAGCATTTATTGAGACACCGGCCTGCTATATAAGTGCGACCTGTCAAGCAGTGGTTGTTGTTGTGTTTTACGAGCGAGTGCGAGCGCGTATCCTGAGCGACAGAAGTGTGGAGACTTGCGAAACCGACTAGTGAAGCCGAATCTCGTGACAGCGAAGGGAGTGAGGAGCTTACAGGGGACTGCCTGTGTTTTGGGCGAGTGTGCTTACTTAGTGCGAAGAGAGGTCATTGTGGTGAGTTGCAAAACAGGGAGTGACAGACCTAGTGCAGCTATTTCCATCCAGCGTACGGGGCCACCTCATTACGAGGGATTAACTGTGGTCTGTTGACAAGTGAAAGGGGAAGTATTCTCGACGTGAGGAAACTGGAGTAAGGTAATAATTGCTTGTATTTGCTGTTGAGTAGTGTATACTTCTGGCCACAATAAAGTTAATTATTTCTTTAAAGCAGTAATTGGTGTTGTGCTTCCTACTGTACCCGATACCTAGTTGAGGCTATCGGCTACGCCAGCTGACATTAAGCCGTAGTTGTGATTTAAGGGAAAAATTGTAAAGATAGCGCTCACATCGAGTAGAGGAGAATATTAGGAAATGACGTAGAAGGCCAAGGATCAAGAAGGCACTGCCAGTCAAGTAGATGGAATTATGGGAGGAATATTAAAGTTTTATTAAGATCTAAATTGAACATAGTATTTAATCATCTCAGAAGAGAAGAAATAACAAGCATTATATATGATAATAACTTGAAGAAAGACAGATAATCGCTTAAGTTATTGTATAACTTAATAGCCGAGATGAAGGTGGTCGAGATTATTTGTGACGCACGACCGTAGATGGTGGGAGAGAATCACGTGACCGCGCCAGGTAGGAGCTGGTCGATGCAGTTTAGAAAATTCAGTCGAGTTCAGCCAGCGAGCTGAGTGGTACACTTGCGCAGAGCGTACGGTAAAGTCGAGCGGTGAACAGCACTGGTTACGTAAAGCGAAGGCGACAGTATTACTTAACCAAGCAGAGAGCAGGAAGTAGGTCATTGGGCCAAGGCGAGCAACGCAGGGCAGACGGCGAGAAGACCGGTTAAGCGGCAGGCTGTACGGGCCGTGTACGGAGGAGAAATGCCGGGGTTCAGAACAGCATTGTAATACGAGTTTGAGAACTTTATTTCGAGCTACATTTTATAACACAGAACAATATAGCAAAGCGGCATGGCGAGGCCGGCTTTAAGCATAGTTCATTATGGAACAATGCAGTAGATCCGAGCGGGCTAGTTCCGACTTTTATGCGCAGGCAACATTAACGAAGCTGAACTTCATTTCAACATTCAGTTACAACATTGAGTTGGGACTTGTATTCAGTAATAGAATTGTGCAGGCAGATAGTTACAATATACTGCAATTATGAACTTAGATATTCAAATTACATTACGACTATGCATTTCATAACGGAATATGTAGAGCGACCATGGGGTCCAAACAACATTAACGCTTTTAAGCAAACGAACTGTTACAATTATATGCACTAATGAACATTGGCATGTGCAATGATAGAATACGTTTTCATGAATTGTCATAAAATACCGAGTACGAACACAGCTACAGGGTGTTTCAAAAACTTATACACTCTCTTAAATAAAATTTATTTTCTACAAGTGAGACAACCGCTGTGGAGATTGAACTTTTAACAAGCAAACCGAACATTATATGGGACAGTGGCGTAACATAGAAGAGGAACATGGGGTACGCTGCTTTTATGAACTTTTACGTAAGGATTTGGACAGTATCCATTATGGATAACATGCAGTTCATCATGTCGGAGTAAACGAAGACAGAGACGCGATGGCACCACGGAGCGATGGATTCGATTCCTGAAGAAGAGGAGGTCTAACAGCTGATTCACTTGGGATAAGAAGGCGATCGTTATCGCGTGGGTGATACGATATTCACTTCGATCTTTCAAGAAATTTATTACACACAAGAATAATCGACGATCTTTGAAATATAATAACAGCTGATATGAGAAGGTACTGTAAGAGTTATGACTTTCTAATATGATATTTTCATGAGCACTGGGCATACATGTATATATTTTTCTAGTAGGAGTTATACGATTATATAGACATGGCTTAAACATTATTTGCTCCAAATTTTGCTAGAATATGGCGTTACCATATGATATGGCAGACACCATTATACGAAATTCTCACCATTGGTTGGCTTTATTAAGCAGATGTTTGGTCTTTTAGACAATTTTTCCAGTATGGATAGTTTTCCTGGATAGTTATTTTTTGTGGCGAGTATTTCGAACTCGTGATCTGCAATTGGATTATTTAAATCACTTCGTCAGTTCATTGCATACTAGCGAGTGTGTATTATTCATCAGTAGGGATTTTTTCCATTGGATTGTTTGGAGATATTAAGATGTTATTCACTCAAGTGAATGAATATCGCTTTTATGTGACTACTAGAGACTTGTTAATTCCAATCTGGTACATTCACTCATGAGACGACGAGATGGGGCCTTTCGTATTTATACGATTGCGTGGTGGTACACATCTTTACCCATCGTTCAGGGCATTATCATGTTAGACGACGGGGCAAGGCCTTTCGTATTTATACGATCGTGTGGTGGTTACTCATCTTACTTGCCATTGAGGGACTCATTTTTATCATCCGAGTGTACTTGAGATTGTAAGAGGATCAAACAAGGAACTACTAGTCCCATATCAGTCGAATTTTGTTAAATAAATTAAAAATACATGTCAGCAGGGTTACATTTTGTAATTCTTGTTTGCCAATCCAATATTTTGTTGCTATACTCTTTTGAGAGTACTTTCAATTTAACAGCTGATACAGTTGATGCTTTTGCTAATTTTTATGGTTGAATTTGATACTTTTGAGAAGGATTTAAAGTAATTGAATCTTATAAGATGAATCATTAATGGTCAGATTTATTTTAAGGCAGATCAGTATTGCATATTTCGATGTGAGAGATTATAGCACATTGGTGTTTTTCTGTGAAGTGAATTATGAGAATTTTAAGAGAATTTATGCTATTTGAAAGCAGATCTTGAATTTGATTACGATTACTAAGGTAATATTTTTCCTAATTGTTTAAGAAGTTGTCTAGATGTGATCAGATTAATTACAGTCATTGGAGATTGTGTGCGTTGATAATTTGAAGCCAGTTATGTATTTTTGTAGATCATGCAACGTGATTAAGTGAAGTTTGTGATAGGCATTTTGTGGAAGTTGCCGAGTGGAAGTTGCAATATTGCTAATGTATTTTGAAGCAGACATGAGGTTGTGGAACCCAGTCTAGCATTATTTTTGAGATTCATGCTGTGCGCTGAATATTTATGGAGTTTGTGGAATAATTGTGGTATTCAAATGTGATATTTGATAAAGTGAAAATATATAATGTAGTTGTGGATAGTGAGATCCAACGTGAATTTGTGAAGGCAATAATATTTTTTGGCATGATAATTAAATACGAGATATAACTTGGAAGTGATAAAACTGTAAGACAACGTTCTATAAACCATATTAAACAATTTGTTAGGAAATTAAACAAATAAATAATGTTGATAATACGAGATTTTCTGATAATAATAATTAATGAAATAATAATCTGAAAATTAAGCATATTAATGATCTGACCTAATGAAATAAAAATCAGAATGACTAGATGAAATAATAAAAATCTAAATAACCAGATGAATAAAATTTAAATAAATTGATAAATTAAATTTTGGAATAGATCAATGAATTAAATAAATGGATGAATTAAAGATTGAATAAATAAGCTGATTTAAATAAATTAATAGATGATTGAATAGATAGATAGATAGATTTTTATTAATTCCATTTGATCCAATACATGCATTCAATACATTTTTGATATAGGACACGTCAGAATTTACATGCATAAAATAAAAGAACTAACAGGTATATATTACTAAGATTATAACTATTTATAACTTATTATAACAGCAAATCTTAATAGATACAATCTTTTTGCACAACTATTTACACCTCACTCTATTATCATAATATGAAAACTTAATTCTATAAATACTACAACATACAGCTAGGTATTAAAATTAAATTAATTTTTTATTTTTATTTTTTATTTATCGTATGGCTTTTAGTGCCGGGAGTGTCCGAGGACATGTTCGGCTCGCCTGAGTCTGTAGCTGCTTCCAGCGGACACCCTAAAGGGCACAGATTACCTAAAGGGCGAGCTACAAGTTCCGTTCCATTTCAAGTAGTTCCAACTTTTGCCACCAGATATCAATGATACCTAGTGGTGAACGTTGGAACTTTGATAGAGCGTTCTGACGAAATCTAACCTAACAAATTTTGCTTTACACAAGTTTAGTCTGTGAAAGGATCTTTAACATGCCATAAATCTATGACATGGGACCGCCGGCTTTACTTCCCCTCCGAAGGAAGGCATACTGAAGGATTTTTAACGCTCTTAAAAAGTAAAATATAGTTATAGATTCCATCACTCTTATACGCTAAAATATTCAACTACTGAGTAAAAACAATGGCACTGCAGATAAGCTTTCAACATTCTATCAAAGGTTTTTATTTTTGGGGCCAGTTTTATATACTGGGGTAGTTTATTGTATAATTTAACTCCAGTGTGAAAAGTTCCTTTTTGGTATATGCTTGTGTGTGTGTGTGAAATATGAATGTTTTGATTTTGTCTTGTGTTATGCCTATGAACATCATTGTTTGTTTTAAGAAAAACATCTTTATTCATTAAATTCTTTTTAAAAAACATAATACTTTCAAAGATATATATGCAGGGCAGTGGGAGAATGTTTAAATCTTTAAACAGAGGTCTACATGATTCTCTAGTGTTTACATTTGCCATAATTCTAATCGCCCTCTTTTGTATCCTAAACGTGCTTAGTACATCTGGCGACATACCCCAAAATATGATCCCATATCTTAAGTGTGAATGGAAATAAGCAAAATAAGTATTTCTTAATGTGTGCATGCTAGTGCAGGTTTTCAAAATACGTAACGCAAAGCACATCGAGTTCAGTTTAGTATTCAGATATTGTATATGTTTATTCCATTTCAAGTCTTGTTGTATCCATAGTCCTAAAAACTTTGTTTCTGATTTATTTTCTATTTGATGACCATTTAATGTTATATTGGGCATCGCAGGATTCCTATTCTGTATAGTGTGGAAATTTAGACATACTGTCTTTTTATAGTTTATTATGAGGCGATTATCTTGTGACCATTTGGTTAACTCTCCTGTAGCGGAGTCAGCAGACTGCTGTATGACCTGTTTAGTTTCACCTTTTATTACGAGTGTTGTATCGTCCGCAAACAAAATTTCCTTATGTGAATGAACGTTCTGTGTTATATCATTGATATATAGAAGAAAGAGTAGTGGGCCCAAAACCGATCCCTGGGGTACTCCAAATTCAATAATTCCCTCATTGGACAATGTTTCATTAAGTAATTTGCTTCCATCATCCTTGTGTCTCAAGCTTACTATTTGTTTACGCCTTGTTAAGTAAGACTCTATCCATTTATTAGCTAGACCTCTAACACCATATTGATTTAGTTTGGTAAGGAGGATTTTATGGTCAACAACATCAAATGCTTTCGATAAATCCAAGAATAGGCCAGTTACATGTTCCTTATTGTCAATTAATTTCAGTATACTATTACTACATTCGTAAATTGCTGTCTGTGTAGATTTTTTCCGTTCTAAATCCATGTTGTGAGTTTGATAATATTTTATTTTTTTCTATGAAACTTATCAGTCTCTTATACATAATTTTTTCCACAATTTTTGCAATACCAGTTGGTAAGGTAATAGGACGATAGTTATCTAATTCATCTTTTGAACCGTTTTTGTGCACTGGAATTACTTTTGATAACTTCAAAATATCCGGGTAAGTTCCTGAGAGAATTGAACTGTTTATTAAGTGCGTAAGTGGATTTATTATATTTTCTGCACATTTCTTTAAAATTGCATCAGGGATGCCATCAATGCCAGCACAGAATTAATTTTTTAGCTCTTTTATAACTATTCTTACCTCTTCACTTGTGACATGATTTATAAATAAAGAATCACTGCATATATTTATTTTATTATTAGAATTTAGTGTATTTACCTGTGATTTATTTAATAATTTTTGTGGAATTTCCAGAAAATAGTCATTAAACGTGTTTGCTATTTCCTCTGGATTATTAATCACTTTATTATTTCTGGTCAGTGTAATGTTCCTTTGTATTTTAGCAGATTTTCCAGTTTCTTTCTTTATCACGGACCACATAGCCCTGTTTTATTAGATGATTGGGAAATAAAATTATCATTATGCATTTTCTTTGCTATTCTTATTACTTTATTTAATATGCTAGTGTATTTTTTGTAGTATAAATTGAATTCAGGTGTTGTGTGGTATTGTTTATATAATTTGTGTAGAAATTTCTTTCTTTGACATGAATTTATAATCCCTGTTGTTATCCAATTGCTAGTTTTGTTATTTTGAACAGTTCTTCGTTTAAAGGGGAATGCTATTTCAAAATAGTGTTTTAGGGTACTGTTAAATGCATTAAATTTATCATTTACATTTTCTAGTTCATAAATTTCTGACCATGTTTCCTTATTTAATAAGTCATTGAAATATGTAACATTTGATTCAGTGAATGACCTGCACTTTGATTTTACTCCATTATCATTATTATTATTGATTACTTCGGATACTTCAAAACTCAGTATTTGTCCATGGTGGTCACTAAAACCCGGACAATAGACTTCTATTGAATGGTGATATTTATCTGTATTTATAAAAATTTGATCAGGAGTGGTTTTACTAAATTTTGTTATTCTTGTTGGTGTATTTACTGTAGGTTTCAGTCCATAGGAAATTAGTAACTGTGTTAATAATTCACAATTTCTATCAAGTTTTAAGAAATCCACATTTACATCCCCACAAATTATTATATCGAAATTTACTTTGCTCATGTTATTGAGTAACAATTCTAATTTATCTATAAATAGAGGAAACTTTCCTGACGGAGAACGGTATACGCATACAATTATTAACTTAAACTGCTGAATTTTTACGGCAGAGAATTCAAAATCCTGTTCCATAATTAGATAATCATAAGCTGTTATCTGTTCATGATCTAAATTATTTCTTAAGAAGATGCAAGTTCCACCATGGCTAATATTAGATCTAGAGTATTTACTAGCTTGTATAAACCCTGGGAATTGAATTAATTCAAGTTGTTCCTCTTTCAGCCAATGTTCTGAAATACATAGTGCTGAGATGTCTTTAAGTTCATTTTTAAGCATTAGATTTATGTAATCAATTTTATTATAAAGAGACTGGACATTCTGGTGGTAAATTTTAAATTTGTTACTTTTGCAAGCTTGTGTTGGTGATTTATTTACATTATTATTATTGTTATTATTATTGTTGCTAGACAAATCCGAAATACCATTGTTGAACTCCGTTAAATTTGACTTCAAAAGATGTGAATGTCAAACCTCACGTTTGGCTTCTTCTACCAGTTTCCCTGCTTCCACTCTAATGATATTACTGTTGAATTATTCTTACCATTTGAATTTACAAGTTTGCAGATTTCATCACTAAGATACTCTTTTCCTAATCTATTTAAGTGTAGGCCATGCCGAGTGTGGAACTTCCTGTCTAATTTACTTACATCTACAATTTGGACATTTGGAAAACTCTTACAAATTTTATGAATTTTTCCATTTGTAGCCTCTATTTCTACATTTACACATGATTTGGGAATTAAATCGTATCTCTGCGGAATGTTTACTATAATGACATTTGTTTTTTGCATGGATGGCAATGTACCCTTTAAATCTTTGATTACCTTTTTACTCTCATTTCTATAGACGTCGTTTGCTCCAGCGATGATCACTGCGTAGTCCTTTGCAGTAAGGGACGCGCACTCTCCTATCATCCCGTTCGTGACTTCTGCAATTTGAGCTCCTGGCTTCACTGTCGAAGTGACCTCCATTTCTCGGCTTCTCTCCAATACGCTTGCTGCTACATCTCGCCCGTGGCTATCCGCAAATATCCGCATCTTCCTGGATTTTCTCTTTATCACTTTCTTCTTTTCTTCTTGAGGAAAGTCATCATTTTCTTCGACAAGCACTCCAAATGAATTTGAGACGGGAATTTCAGTTACAAATGATGAATAACTGAATTGGAAGGTGATAATTAAATAAAGAAGCTGATGATTAATAAATTTAAATGAATTTAAATAAATTTAATTGAGAAATGATTTGAAGAATTGCAACTTGTGTTGATGAATTAAACGATTTAATTTTGATGATGATGATGATTATAACCAATGAATAGTGGATTTTCTGTGATTCACAAACCAGCAATGATTAATGACAGTGTAAATAGTGTAAATTAGTTATTCTATGTTTAGGAGCATTTTACTAGCATATTCAGCATTTGAATAATGCCATGCAAGCCATAAATTATGTGATATTTAAAATATGTGATTATAATTTGTGTGTTTAGACAGATTAATAATATTTTTACATCCACATTCATGATGTTAATTTAAAGAGAAATTAGGTCTCAGTTATCACGAATGTCAGTGACGCAAAGACATAGTGCTACGGTGATCCTGAGAACCCAAGAGAACTTTAGAAATTTTTCCTATTTTATGTGGATTAAATACACTTTGAGTAGAATGGAGATGGTTCGATTTTCTGGACAATGACAATTTAACGTTGGCATTCGACCATGCTCTCAGGTAGGATGAGTGTTTAATATGTCTGTCTGACTATCAAAGTTGAATAAATTTGTTTTTATCTTAGTTGTGATCTGATGATGATGTGATTTTCCTTTTTCTTTCCTTGTCTTAATTAAGGCTTAACCTGGTAGGATGTGGTTTGCTAGGGATTCAGTTGATGGCGCCCATTGATATTTGTATTTTTTTAAATTAAATTTAAACCCGTAACGACCCTGGAGATACTTTATCTCGTGTTACCCTCTGCTTTTGAGATATTTCAACTGAATTTCCGACACATTCCTTATTTGACTAGGTGTTCATTTAACTCAGCTCTGTCCTGGAAATCCAGGAATGCGATGTAATAGCAGATGGGTCATCGCATCCCCAGGACGAACGGGTACAGAGAGAGAGGGAGAATTGGCTTTACCCATCTGTGGGGCTTCGATTTTGTTTATTCTATGGAATCACATCGGATTTAGATTACGGAGAGATTGATCTCAATTTCAATTAATTGTGTTATAAAATTTATTAAACTTAGTCAGAAAATATACTTGTATGCCCATTCCATGATCATGTTAATCATATTAGTATTATATCATGTTTAGTTATAAGTCATTTTTCTTATACCCAAGTGAATGCAGGAATTGATACATTGTGATGTGTTGTTGTCTAACGTCTCTGAATAAAACGTTCCTTGAAAGATATAATTATGTTACCGGAAGATTTAGCTAAGGTGTTAGGAGAGTTACAGAATGGCATGTCAAGTATTGCTGTAACTATTTCTAAAATGGAAACAGAAGTTAAAGAGCAGATAAATAATTCAGAAGCTAGGTTAGAAGCTAGATGTAAAGAAAATGTGGAAGCTTTACAGGCTAGTAATGAAGACAATCTGAAAGATAATTTAAAGTCATTAGAGACCAGATTACAATCCAGTAGTAGGGATGAATTGAAATTATTACAGACTAGTAATGAAGAAAATTTAATGTCATTAGAGACTAGGTTACAGTCAAATAGTAAAGATGAATTGAAATTATTGGAAGATAGATTACAGTCAAATAGTAAAGATGAATTGAAATCATTAGAGACTAGGTTACAGACCAGTACTGAAAGCAATTTGAAAGCTAATGAAGCTAACTTGAAGGATAGTTTTAAATTATTAGAAACTAGATTACAAGCTCGTAGTGAAGAAAATAACACAGAGTTGAAAAACAATTTAACTAGTTTGGAGAATAGATTAACATTAAATAATGATGAAATCTTTAAGGCTTTACAATTAGATATAAAAGCAGTAGAAATGAAAGAAGAGGAAAATGTGCAAATGTTAAGGAAGAATATTATTGATTTAGAAATTAGAGAAGAAGAAAACATTCTTAATTTAAGAACAGATGTTATGTCTATTCAGAAAGTCATTAAATCGGATGTATCGAAGTTGAGATTCGACATTGATGGTTTAGTGGCAGATGTAGGCAAAATACAAGAGTGGTCTACCGAAGTATCTTTCGAAACTAAAATCAAAGGTCTAGAAATGAATCTAGGTAATGAAATTAAAGGTTTAAAGTCAGTAATTGGGACCGTTAAAGAGGAAGTCTTAGGAGAGGTTAATTCTAACTTCAAATCCTTAGAAAACCAATTGCAGATAGACATTAGGGAAATTGATGATGATATAGAGCAGAAAGTTAATGAAAACTTAGCTTTATTTAAAAATAGAGTCGGTGCAATAGTGGAAGAACGGTATAGTGAGGTCGATGCCGAAGCAAAAGAAAAACGTGCAGGGTTGGATGAGAAATTAATCGCAGGTATGGCGAACTTAGAAGCGAGATTTACTGAGAATAAGGAAGCGATGAAGATAGATTCAACTCAATTTAGGACAGATGTTGATCAGTTAAAGGAACAAGTCGCGTCAGTAAAGACTACATGCGAAGACAAGATAGACAAATTAAAGAACGATTTAGAAGAGAGTAACAGAACGCAGAATGTTACGTCGTTAGATGATTTGAAGACTCAGGTCAAGACGGTAGAAAAACGAACAGAAGATATGATGACTAAAATAGGATCCATAATGGATAGTTTCACAAGTCAAAATGTTACAACGGGGGAGGTATCGATAAATCAGACACCGATAGACCGCAGTATGATCAGTCAAGAGGTTAGCGTGGGAGAAGACCGTCAAACGCAACAGAATGTAACATTCGAAAGGGCTAGTTCAACCCCTCAAGATAATCCGAATTCGAATAGGAGTACGTTTGGTACGAGTGAACGATACTCAGGTCCAGTGACCATCATCAGAAATCTGGATGATAAGCCAAGGAAGTTTTCAGGAAACACAGGAGTCACACCAGTCGAATTTCTGAGGGATATTCGCGATTACATGGCGGAACATAGAGTAGCCAAGGAAAGGGAACTAAGGATAGTCGAACGCGCCTTAGATGGGCCTGCGTTAACTTGGTTTCGCGCATTCAGGAGCAATTTTGCGAATATGGAACAATTTGCCATAGCATTCTTAAGGAGATTTTGGAGTGCAGAGGATCAGCTGAACGTAAGAGCAGAAATGTATTCGAAGCGTTACTCTACGTCACATCCAACGCATTATGCTAATTACTTTACTTCGCAATTGGCTAAGTTGCAGTTTTTGATTCCTCCATTGCCAGAAGAAGAGCTTTTGCAAGCTATAGCAAGACAGTTGCCAATTGAGGTACAACGATCACTCATAGCATCGGGAGCGAACACACTTGAGCACTATGACGATATATTACGACGATTAGATTACACAAGCGCTCAAATCACACCCAGAACTGCACGGAACGAGAATCGAAACACGCAAGAGGTGAATGCGGTAGTTGTCGATAACGCAGCACAGACTGATAGATGAGATTCCTGGGGAAACAGAAGGAACGAAGGGAATAAAAGTAATATTCACAACGTTCGCGGAAATGATCGATATCGAGGACCATACGAGAGGCCATACGATCAGGACGCAAGAAACAGTAGATACAGGAACTATGATCAGAATTCCAGATACCAGAATAGGAATAGGTACAATAATAGATATCGAGGTCGATACAACTGGAACCAAGGTCAGCAGTCTAATCAGAACGATAGGCGGGATAGCAGAAGGAATGATCCAAATGAAAGACAAGACAATCGAGAATATGGGAGATCAAGGCAAGAAAGTAGACAGCCTAGTGCACCACCCGAAGAGATAACTCGAGATGTTAATCGAGCAGGCACGAGTGGTGAAGGAAAAAAAAGCGACAAATTAATTTCAGAGCAGAATACTAATCATTGGGAATCAATCATCATTGTTGAAACGTATCAGGTCAAGGACGAGGATTTATTTGAAGAGGAAGACGTAGTACATCGAGGGAATAGACATGAATTGCCAGTTATCAGTGTGGAAGTCATGGGAAAGGAAATAAAGACATTAGTGGACACGGGGGCTATGGTGAGCTTGATATCCATAGGCTGCCTGGATGAATTGAAATTGTCAGGAGAAATTACGATGTTGCCAACTGTTGTTGGCAAAATTCAAGGGGTGATCCCAGACAAAAGTATGAAATGTAAAAGTCAGGTACTTTTAGATGTTGGGATTGGAACAAGATATTTTGAACAGATGTTGCTAGTTGTGGGTCAACTACATTTCGATATGATCCTAGGAGTGGATTTTTTTAAGTGAGAGTGGCCTGATCATAGATATGCAGAGTAGGCGCATGTACTTTCAAGAAGGGGTAATAGAAAATCAGGAATCCGAGATGACATTCTTTAGAGAGAATATATTGGATGAGATTGTGTGCAGCATTGAAAGGTCTATAGAGGATAAAACTAACACGAAGAGTAAGATAAATCCAGAAATCAAGGAGCAGTTTGATCAAGCAATTTCAGAATATGAGGACATATTCAATGATAAACCAGGTCTCATAGAAAATTTTACCTACAGCATCAAGTTGATGGATGACAAACCATACCATAAGAATTTATATCCCATTCCGGATAAATGGAAGGAGGAAGTCAGTACCATGATAAGCGATTTGGAGAAGGATGGAATTATCAAGAAGATGTCGACTGCTTATTTGAATCCTTTAGCTGTTGTCAAGAAACCTAATGGTAAGCTGAGGATTTGCCTAGATGCTAGAGCCCTTAATGAAAGAGTTCTTCCTGAACACGACAGGCCACCTGTTATTCGTGAATTGTTGCGCAGATTTAGAGGAAAGAGTTTCTTTTCTACTATTGATCTGACTAGTTCTTATTATCATATAGAGCTAGCAGAAGACTGCAAAGAGTATACAGGGTTCTTATTTGATCATAAAACATATGTGTTCAATAGGTTACCTTTTGGAGTAAAGAATAGTGGTCCGGTGATGATCCGAACACTAGATGAGAATTTATCAGATGCAGTTAAGGAGCATGTAGTGAGCTATATTGATGACCTGATTATAGCGTCTGAGACAGCGGAAGAGCATATCAGGCACCTTCGAATGCTTTTTGAAGATCTCCGGAAGACGAACTTCAAGGTGAATTTCAACAAATGTCAGTTCTTTCATGAAGAAATCGAATTTCTTGGACATAGAATCGATGGAGATGGTTATAGGCCCAATCCAAAGAAGATCATGGCAATTTCAGAATTTCCAACCCCAAGAAAGCTTAAGGAAGTACGACAGTTTTTAGGAATGTGTCAGTTCTTTTCAACATATTGTCCTGAATATACTGAAACGATGGCACCTCTGCAGGATTTACTAAGAAAGGGAAATCGATGGAAATGGGACGATAGATGCAATCAAGCGTTTTTAGCAGCTAAGAACATGTTGATCCAGAATGTCAAACTTGAATACCCAGACTTTGCTAGAAGATTTTTTGTGGAGACAGACGCATCCAAAATAGTTATCAGTGGGATCCTATATCAGCTGGACGATACCAACAAACACAGATATTTAGCTTTCACCAGTCGCAAGCTCAGGAATTGTGAAAAGAATTACTATGCAACCGAGTTAGAGGCATTAGCAGTGGTTCATGCTCTTAAGACGTGGAAGAAGGTGTTATTTGGACATGACATAACGGTGATCACAGATCATAAAGCCCTCCAATTTATTATGAAGACAGACTTAGCAAGTGACCGCATCACTAGATGGGCTCTGTTCTTACAATAATTTAACCCAACTGTTGTGCATAGACCTGGGAAATTAAATCTGTTAGCGGATGTGTTGAGCAGAAACCCTTGTGAGGAGGTGATTGTCAACCATATAAATCTAATTCAAGAGGACCAAGGAACTCTAGAAAAGTTGAAGATGTTAGCGCAAACTCAGAAGAGATATGCACCTTTGCGAGGAATTTACCGTTTTTTAACACGCAGGATGGACAACGCTGATCCAGATTTTCGAAGAACTGAGATAGAAGCTAGAAAATATCACATTATGGGAGGTGTTATTTGCCAATATATCGATCAGGATCATACTAAACTTAGAGTAGTGATCCCACCCAAGCTTGTCAAACCAGTTATTTGGATGATACACCGAACCGCAGCTCATGTAGGTGTAGACAAGACTTTGGCTCTTGCCCAAGAAACTTTCGTTTGGAGACAAATGGGACAAACGATCCGCGACGTCATAAAGACCTGTGACAGTTGTCAGCGAAGCAAATATTCATCTAAGCTAATGAAGGAAGTTCCTAGATCAATATTACCTAGTAAGCCGAGAGAACTTTTCGCTACGGACATTTTCGGTCCGATTCCTCGTTCAACGAAAGGAAACCAGTTTGTTTTGGTGACAGTAGACGTATTTTCTAAATACGTATCTCTATGTCCTATCCAGAAAGCTACATCCAAGTACGTGATCAACAGATTAGAGAAAACAGTTATTCCAAGTATGGGGAAACCTGAGATTTTATTAAGTGACCATGGATCACAGTTCACCAGTATGGAATTTTCTACTGCGATGGAACGTTTAGGAATTAGGCATGTATTTAATTCTGTGCGGTATCCGGAGGGAAATCCAGCCGAAAGAATTATGCCGGAAATTAGTAAAATGTGTCGCTTATATGTGTCAAGACAACACCATATATGGATGGAAGTGATACCCATCATTAGTCAATGCTTGAATTCCACCATACATGAAAGCACAGGACAGATTCCGTCCATGCTTCATCATGGATTGAAACCTGATAGACCATGGGACCGAATCGTGAAGGCACCAGTAGATCCTCAACCTACACAAGAAAGAAGAGTCGAGATAGCGGGAGAGAGACTCAGAAGACAGGCGGAGAAGAGAGCCAGGATACATGCAGGAAGGAGGTTTCACGAGCCGTTTCAAGAAAATGACGAGGTGCTAATTAGGAAGCCAGTCACATCGAATCTTCAACTGAAGATCTACCATAAATTTGCTCCACTGTACGCGGGTCCATTGCGAATTGATGAAACGTACCGAAATAACAGCTACAAGATTGTCAGAATGGATACTAATGAAGTTGTGGGGACTTTTAACGCAGCTAGCATTAGAAAGTATCATTATGCTGAATAAGAGGATTATAGAGCTATCGTGTACATATGTTGTGTATAGAATGCCTGAGAGTGTATTTTTTTCTCAAGCCTGATAAAAAAGGAGATGTACGGGATAGATGTACCCGATACCTAGTTGAGGCTATCGGCTACGCCAGCTGACATTAAGCCGTAGTTGAGATTTATGGGAAAAATTGTAAATATAGCGCTCACATCGAGTAGAGGAGAATATTAGGAAATGACGTAGAAGGCCAAGGATCAAGAAGGCACTGCCAGTCAAGTCGATGGAATTATGGGAGGAATATTAAAGTTTTATTAAGATCTAAATGGAACATAGTATTTAATCATCTCAGAAGAGAAGAAATAACAAGCATTATATATGATAATAACTTGAAGAAAGACAGATAATCCCTTAAGTTATTGTATAACTTAATAGCCGAGATGAAGGTGGTCGAGATTATTTGTGACGCACGACCGTAGATGGTGGGAGAGAATCACGTGACCGCGCCAGGTAGGAGCTGGTCGATTCAGTTTAGAGAAGTCAGTCGAGTTCAGCCAGCAAGCTGAGTGGTACACTTGCGCAGAGCGTACGGTAAAGTCGAGCGGTGAACAGCACTGGTTACGTAAAGCGAAGGCGACAGTATTACTTAACCAAGCAGAGAGCAGGAAGTAGGTCATTGGGCCAAGGCGAGCAACGCAGGGCAGACGGCGAGAAGACCGGTTAAGCGGCAGGCTGTACGGGCCGTGTACGGAGGAGAAATGCCGGGGTTCAGAACAGCATTGTAATACGAGTTTGAGAACTTTATTTCGAGCTGCATTTTATAACACAGAACAATATAGCAAAGCGGCATGGCGAGGCCGGCTTTAAGCATAGTTCATTATGGAACAATGTAGTAGATCCGAGCGGGATAGTTCCGACTTTTATACGCAGGCAACATTAAAGAAGCTGAACTTCATTTCAACATTCAGTTACAACATTGAGTTGGGACTTGTATTCAGTAATAGAATTGTGCAGGCAGATAGTTACAATATACTGCAATTATGAACTTAGATATTCAAATTACATTACGACTATGCATTTCATAACGGAATATGTAGAGCGACCATGGGGTCCAAACAACATTAACGCTTTTAAGCAAACGAACTGTTACAATTATATGCACTTATGAACATTGGCATGTGCAATGATAGAATTCGTTTTCATGAATTGTCATAAAATACCGAGTACGAACACAGCTACAGGGTGTTTCAAAACTTATACACTCTCATAAATAAAATTTATTTTCTACAAGTGAGACTTAACCGCTGTGGAGATTGAACTTTTAACAAGCAAACCGAACATTATATGGGACAGTGGCGTAACATAGAAGAGGAACATGGGGTACGCTGCTTTTATGAACTTTTACGTAAGGATTTGGACAGTATCCATTATGGATAACATGCAGTTCATCATGTCGGAGTAAACGAAGACAGAGACGCGATGGCACCACGGAGCGATGGATTCGATTCCTGAAGAAGAGGAGGTCTAACAGCTGATTCACTTGGGATAAGAAGGCGATCGTTATCGCGTGGGTGATACGATATTCACGTCGATCTTTCGAGAAATTTATTACACACAAGAATAATCGACGATCTTTGAAATATAATAACAGCTGATATGAGAAGGTACTGTAAGAGTTATGACTTTCTAATATGATATTTTCATGAGCACTGGGCATACATGTATATATTTTTCTAGTAGGAGTTATACGATTATTTAGACATGGCTTAAACATTATTTGCTCCAAATTTTGCTAGAATATGGCGTTACCATATGATATGGCAGGCACCATTATACGAAATTCTCACCATTGGTTGGCTTTATTAAGCAGATGTTTGGTCTTTTAGACAATTTTTCCAGTATGGATAGTTTTCCTGGATAGTTATTTTTTTGTGGCGAGTATTTCGAACTTGTGATCTGCAATTGGATTATTTAAATCACTTCGTCAGTTCATTGCATACTAGCGAGTGTGTATTATTCATCAGTAGGGATTTTTTCCATTGGATTGTTTGGAGATATTAAGATGTTATTCACTCAAGTGAATGAATATCGCTTTTATGTGACAACTAGAGACTTGTTAATTCCAATCTGGTACATTCACTCATGAGACGACGAGATGGGGCCTTTCGTATTTATACGATTGCGTGGTGGTACACATCTTTACCCATCGTTCAGGGCATTATCATGTTAGACGACGGGGCAAGGCCTTTCGTATTTATACGATCGTGTGGTGGTTACTCATCTTACTTGCCATTGAGGGACTCATTTTTATCATCCGAGTGTACTTGAGATTGTAAGAGGATCAAACAAGGAACTACTAGTCCCATATCAGTCGAATTTTGTTAAATAAATTAAAAATACATGTCAGCAGGGTTACATTTTGTAATTCTTGTTTGCCAATCCAATATTTTGTTGCTATACTCTTTTGAGAGTACTTTCAATTTAACAGCTGATACAGTTGATGCTTTTGATAATTTTTATGGTTGAATTTGATACCTTTGAGAAGGATTTAAAGTAATTGACTCTTATAAGATGAATCATTAATGGTCAGATTTATTTTAAGGCAGATCAGTATTGCATATTTCGATGTGAGAGATTATAGCACATTGGTGTTTTTCTGTGAAGTGAATTATGAGAATTTTAAGGGAATTTATGCTATTTGAAAGCAGATCTTAAATTTGATTACGATTCCTAAGGTAATATTTTTCCTAATTGTTTAAGAAGTTGTCTAGATGTGATCAGATTAATTACAGTTATTGGAGATTGTGTGCGTTGATAATTTGAAGCCAGTTATGTATTTTTGTAGATCATGCAACGTGATTAAGTGAAGTTTGTGATAGGCATTTTGTGGAAGTTGCCGAGTGGAAGTTGCAATATTGCTAATGTATTTTGAAGCAGACATGAGGTTGTGGAACCCAGTCTAGCATTATTTTTGAGATTCATGCTGTGCGCTGAATATTTATGGAGTTTGTGGAATAATTGTGGTATTCAAATGTGATATTTGATAAAGTGAAAATATATAATGTAGTTGTGGATAGTGAGATCCAACGTGAATTTGTGAAGGCAATAATATTTTTTGGCATGATTATTAAATACGAGATATAACTTGGAAGTGATAAAACTGTAAGACAACGTTCTATAAACCATATTAAACAATTTGTTAGGAAATTAAACAAATAAATAATGTTGATAATACGAGATTTTCTGATAATAATAATTAATGAAATAATAATCTGAAAATTAAGCATATTAATGATCTGAACTAATGAAATAAAAATCAGAATGACTAGATGAAATAATAAAAATCTAAATAACCAGATGAATAAAATTTAAATAAATTGATAAATTAAATTTTGGAATAGATCAATGAATTAAATAAATGGATGAATTAAAGATTGAAAAAATAAGCTGATTTAAATAAATTAATAGATGATTGAATAGATGATGAATAACTGAATTGGAAGGTGATAATTAAATAAAGAAGCTGATGATTAATAAATTTAAATGAATTTAAATAAATTTAATTGAGAAATGATTTGAAGAATTGCAACTTGTGTTGATGAATTAAACGATTTAATTTTGATGATGATGATGATTATAACCAATGAATAGTGGATTTTCTGTGATTCACAAACCAGCAATGATTAATGACAGTGTAAATAGTGTAAATTAGTTATTCGATGTTTAGGAGCATTTTACTAACATATTCAGCATTTGAATAATGCCATGCAAGCCATAAATTATGTGATATTTAAAATATGTGATTATAATTTGTGTGTTTAGACAGATTAATAATATTTTTTACATCCACAATCATGATGTTAATTTAAAGAGATATTAGGTCTCAGTATTCACGAATGTCAGTGACGCAAAGACATAGTGCTACGGTGATCCTGAGAACCCAAGAGAACTTTAGAAATTTTTCCTATTTTATGTGGATTAAATACACTTTGAGTAGAATGGAGATGGTTCGATTTTCTGGACAATGACAATTTAACGTTGGCATTCGACCATGCTCTCAGGTAGGATGAGTGTTTTATATGTCTGTCTGACTATCAAAGTTGAATAAATTTGTTTTTATCTTAGTTGTGATCTGATGATGATGTGATTTTCCTTTTTCTTTCCTTGTCTTAATTAAGGCTTAACCAGGAAGGATGTGGTTTGCTAGGGATTCAGTTGATGGCGCCCATTGATTTTTTTTTTAAATTAAATTTAAACCCGTAACGACCCTGGAGATACTTTATCTCGTGTTACCCTCTGCTTTTGAGATATTTCAACTGAATTTCCGACACATTCCTTATTTGACTAGGTGTTCATTTAACTCAGCTCTGTCCTGGAAATCCAGGAATGCGATGTAATAGCAGATGGGTCATCGCATCCCCAGGACGAACGGGTACACTACCCACCGTAATCCAGTTAACAAAAGTGCCACTAGGGGGGTGGCACAAAACAAATGGTGTCAGAAGCCGGATTACGAACTCAAGCACAACACCTGACGGTCCTGGTTTCAAAACCCGAGCAGGTCATTTTCTCTTATTTTCCTGTGAGTGCATGCCCTTTACAAGACAAACAACTAAAATGGAGGCGCAATTGGCAGCATTGCTAGAAAAGTTAAATGGCATGGAAACCAAGATGGAGGACGGCCAGAAGAATTTAACCAAGGACCTAACTGCCAAATTAGAAGACGGCCAGAAGAAGATGGAGGACGGCCAGAAGAATTTAACCAAGGACCTAACTTTCAAATTTGAAGAAGGTCAGAATAAGCTAGCAGAGGACCTGAAGGACGGCCAGAATTAGTTAGCAGAGGACCTAACCGCCAAATTTCTGGATGGCCAGAAAAATCTGGAAGAGTGTCTGCTGACGAAATTAGAGGAGAGCCAAAGGAAATTAGAACAGGGCCTTCGTGAGGAAGTCGCAGCAGTGGAAAAGAAGTTCGACGCCTTACAAGTGGAAGTTGCCGAGCTGCGCCAACGCCCGCTGATGGGGGTGGAGGAGAAATTCAACGCCTTGCAAGTGGAAGTTGCCGAGCTGTGCCAACGACCGCTGATGGGGGTGGAGGAGAAATTCAACGCCTTACAAGTGGAAGTTGCCGAGCTGTGCCAACGCCCACTGATGGGGGTGGAGGATAAATTCAACGCCTTACACCGGGAATATCCGGAACGGGACGCCCGCAACCTCCGACGGAAAGGTCCCGTGGAGCACCTACTTACGTCAGTTCGAGGCGGCCTGTTCCTTAAATAACTGGAACAACACAGAAAAGGCTACAGCTCTCATTGTAGCGCTGAGAGGTGACGCCCTTAACGTCCTTCAGGCCATCCCGACTGGATCCCAGGACTACGCTTCACTGATCGCCCATATGGAGTCCCGATATGGAGATAGCCATCTTCAGCAGGCCTACCAGATGCAGCTCCGGACCCGGGTACAGAAGAACGCGGAAACCCTGCAGGAGTTCGAGATGGACATCGCACGCCTCGTAAGGCTCGCCTACCCAACAGCGCCGGCCGACTTTCTGGAGCAGATAGCGACGCAGACTTTCACCGACGGGCACTCAACAGGCGCTGCGACTCGCGCGCAATAAGACCCTGACAGATGCGCTGAGCCACGCACTTGAGTTCGAGACGGCAAAACTGGCATCCAGAATGCACGCGCGGGTGCGTCAAGTGGACGTCGACGAACCAGTAAAAACCAACGAGACCAAGCCCCTGGCCGACGAATTGATGGAGGCGCTAAGCCGTTTCTTCGATAGTCGCGGCACCACCAGCAACGACACAGCCGGAAGGCAACCAGAGAGGCGGCCCGGAAGAGGACTACCGACCTGCTGGACCTGCGGTAAGAAAGGCCACCTGAGCAAGGACTGCGGTGATCGCCGCCGCCGAGGGTATCCGACGGGAAATCAGTCGTCTGAAAACCGCGCGACCCAGGGAAACGAGTATTAGCCAGCCTTGAGGGGCAAAGGTTGGCTTGTGACAGTCGTCAAGCCCCGGCAGTCCAGGTTCGTGTGACAAAGTTACGGAGGGACAATAGCAGCCTGATGGTCGACGGAGTCGTCAACGGAGAGAGCTGGCCCATGCTAATCGACACGGGAGCATCGAGGACCATCGTCAGTCCCACCGTGATCCCGAAGTGGAGAGTGCAACCCACACAAAGGAACCTCCAGCTAATAACCGCGACCGGAGAGACCGCACCGGTACATGGCGAAGCATCGCTGGAGTTCGTCATTGGTCGACGAGCGATAAAGCATCCAGTGCTTGTGGCTGACGTATCAAATGAAGTGATCATCGGACTGGACTTCCTGGACCAGAACAACATCATCTTGGATCTGAGTACCAACACTCTGCACTTCGGAGGTGAGGAACTTGCTTTGCAACCTGCGCACGAGTCCATCACCGCACGACGAGTAAGGCTGAGAGAAGACGTCATCGTTCCCGCCAGGACGGAGGTCAGCGCTGCCGTAATTGTCGACGGAACTGCTGAGGGAGTGGCGGCTGTCATCGAGCCAAAATATGAGGACATCCAGACAAAGGGGTTGCTAGTTGCCAAGACTCTCATCAACACGACGTCTCTGGCCGTACGTCCGCCTGTCCAACCTGAACGACTACGACATTACGGTTCACCGGGACACCAACCTAGGAGTCTGCGAGCCCGTTACCTGGATTGCCCGCATCACTGATACGACAGACGGACACCTGCAGACGGACAACCGAAGAAGACGCACACTGACAGAAGAACTACAGAAGCTGTACCAAGGATCCCAGGACCATTTAGACGAGGAACAATCACGCCAACTTCAGGACCTGCTACGCGAATTCCAGGACGTCTTCTCCGTGGGGAGCAAAGACTTCGGCAGGACAAGCTTGGTTCAGCACAGAATCGACGTTGGGGACAGCGCACCGATTAGGGCCCCATTCCGACGTGTCCCGCTCGCCAAGCAAGCCGAAGTCGACCGGATGGTAGAAGAGATGAAGGAGCAAGGGGTGATCGAGCCATCACATAGTCCTTGGAGTTCTCCGGTCGTGCTAGTGAAGAAGAAGGACGGTTCCACCAGGTTCTGCGTGGATTACAGGCGGGTGAATGACGTCACGAAGAAGGACAGCTACCCTCTACCCCGGATCGACGACACCCTGGACACCATATCTGGGTCGAGATGGTTCTCCACCTTGGATTTGAAGAGTGGCTACTGGCAGGTGGAGGTCCACCCTAAGGACCGCGAGAAAACTGCGTTCTCTGTGGGCAGTGGGCTCTGGCAGTTCGCCGTCATGCCATTCGGTCTGTGCAACGCCCCTGCGACCTTCGAAAGGCTAATGGAGTCCATTCTGAGGGGACTACACTGGAAGACCTGCCTGGTCTACCTAGACGACGTCATCGTTCTGGGGAGAAGCTTCGAGGAGCTCTACAGCAACCTGAAGGAGATCTTGTTGAAGCTACGGGCTGTCCAGCTGAAGTTGAGCCCCAAGAAGAGTCAGCTCTTCCAGAAGCGGGTCCAGTACCTTGGGCATATCGTCTCCGAGGAAGGGGTGCGCACCGACCCAGAGAAGACCGCAGCTGTGAGGGAGTGGCCAGTTCCGAAGGACAAGTCCCAACTACGAAGCTTCCTGGGACTCTGCACTTATTACCGTCGCTTCGTGAGAGGATTCGCCGACATCGCCAAACCTTTACATCGACTGACTGAGAAGGACCAACTCTTCACGTGGACAGCAGAATGCTACAGTGCCTTCGAACAACTCAAACAGGCTCTGTGCACCGCGCCTATTCTGGTCTACCCCAGACCTGGAACAAGGTTCATCGTCGATACCGATGCCAGCGACTTTGGCATAGGGGGAATCCTGTCGGAAGTAGTGGACGGCGAGGAGAGAGTAGTGGCCTACTTCAGCAAGGCCTTGTCAAAGCCAGAAAGGAACTACTGCGTCACCAGGAAGGAGATGCTCGCCATCGTGAAGACCATTGAACACTTCCACAAGTACCTGTACGGGCAAGAATTTCTCATCAGGACCGACCATGCATCCCTGCGGTGGCTCCTGAACTTCAAGCAGCCCGAGGGTCAACTCGCGCGGTGGTTAGAGAGGCTTCAACAGTACAACTTTGAGATTCAGCACAGGAAAGGCCAACTGCATTCTAACGCCGACGCCCTGTCACGAAGACCGTGCCCCGAAGACTGCACCTTCTGTGCCCGAAGGGAGGAGAACACCGGGATACAGTGCCGAAGGACTACCGTGGAACTTCAAGGGAGCTGGAGCCGCGAATCTTTCACGCGGGCACAAGCAGAAGATGATGACCTGGGACTGATAGTCGAATGGAAGAGGGCCTGTGTCCCCAGACCCGGGTGGAACATTGTGAGTGACTGCAGCCCAAAGTAAGGGATGGCCTCATCTGCCGTACCTGGGAGAGCACCGACGGGAAGACATCTCGGGAACAAGTCGTGGTTCCAAAGGCTAGGACGGAGGAAGTCCTGAAGGAAGTTCATGGAGGATCATATGGTGGACACCTAGGGATAAAGAAGGCCCTGGAGAAACTGAGAGAGCGGTTCTACTGGATCGGATGCCGAACAGACGTGGAGAACCACTGCGCGAGGTGCCACGATTGCGCAACCAGCAAGGGCCCAGGACGAAGACGACGGGGTCCACTGAAGACCTACAACGTGGGCGGCCCCATGGAGAGAGTGGCCATCGATGTTGCTGGGCCATTCCCGTTAAGCGAGGCAGGGAACCGCTACATATTAGTCGTCAGCGACTACTTTACCAAATGGCCGGAGGCGTATGAGCTCCCTAACCAAGAAGCCGCGACGATTTCAGAGACCCTGGTGAAGGAATTCGTCAGCCGGTACGGAGTACCCCTGGAGCTGCACTCCGACCAAGGGAGGGAATTCGAGTCGCAGGTGTTCCAGAACCTATGCCAGCTGCTGGGAATCCGGAAGACAAGGACAACGCCGCTACACCCTCAGTCCGACGGGATGGTAGAGCGATTCAATCGCACCATCGAGAACCATCTCCGAATAGTCGTCAGCGAGCACCAGAGGGATTGGGACAAACATCTTCCACTATTTCTCCTGGCCTACCACGCCGCCGTGCATGAAGCCACCGGGTGCACACCAGCCCGGGCCATGTTTGGGAGGGACCTCCGTGTACCTGTCGATCTTGCCTTCGGCCGACCTGGGAATGATCCGATCCCAGTAAGCCAGTATTGTCAAGAACTGGTCGACCAACTGGAGGACGTGCACGCGTTCGCGAGGAGGAAACTGCGGATCGAGACCGACCGAATGAAGACCCGATACGACCAGCAGACGGATGCCGGCGGATTCCACGAGGATGACCTGGTCTGGCTCTTCAACCCATTACGGAAGAAAGGCCTGTCACCCAAACTGCAGAAGTCCTGGGAGGGCCCGTACCAAGTCGTGAAACGGATCAACGATGTCGTCTACAGGATCCAGCGGAGCCCGAGGGCGAAGATGAGATGAGATGAGATCGCCTGGCAGCCTACGGAGGGACACAGACGGACCAATGATTGATCGGGACGATCAGCCTTTTTAGGAAGGGGGTGGTGTTACGGCTGTGAGTTTGTGTCATCGCTCGCCGCATGAGTCACAACTGCCCCAGGGCTGGGCTGTGCCCTGCCTCGTGTCTTGCGTGCGCCTTATGCAACAGGGCTACTAGGACAAAGGGATGGTCCAGAATATTTGTGACTGAGCCAGCGATGGAAGCCTCGAGAAGCCGTGAACCCTGGATGGATCTAGAAGCATTTATTGAGTCACCGGCCTGCTATATAAGTGCGACCTGTCAAGCAGTGGTTGTTGTTGTGTTTTACGAGCGAGTGCGAGCGCGTATCCTGAGCGACAGAAGTGTGGAAACTTGCGACACCCCTAGTGAAGCCGATTCTCGTGACAGCGATGGGAGTGCGGAGCTTACAGGGGACTGCCTGTGTTTTGAGCGAGTGTGCTTACCAAGTGCGAGAGAGGTCATTGTGGTGAGTTGCAAAACATTGAGTGACAGACCTAGTGCAGCTATTTCCATCCAGCGTACGGGGCCACCTCATTACGAGGGATTAACTGTGGTCTGTTGACAAGTGAAAGGGGAAGTATTCTCGACGTGAGGAAACTGGAGTAAGGTAATAATTGCTTGTATTTGCTGTTGAGTAGTGTATACTTCTGGCCACAATAAAGTTAATTATTTCTTTAAAGCAGTAATTGGTGTTGTGCTTCCTACCCACCGTAATCCAGTTAACAAAAGTGCCACTAGGGGGGTGCCACGTAACAGTAGTAATGTGCGTTCGTAATGGTCACAGTCAATCGTAGTTACTTAATATGCGAGATTAGTAGCCATTGTAGCCCAAACCGTTCCACTTGGACCTAAAATTTGAGCCAATAACAGCGTCTTGAAAATTAACATCGAGTTTCGTCTCTCTTATTATATGCTCCTTGATTCTGCCCGCTTTTAATCGCACGCGTCAGTGCGCACGAAACCTCCTATCAATAACACTCTTCATAAATTCAGTATCACACTTTACGTTTGCAGTCGTTATAGTTTATGATTTAACGAACGAGAGCTTCAAAATAAGGCCACGCTTACTGCTGTACGTTTATCCTGGGCTGAGATAAAGTTACCTTTGAAAAAGTATAAAAACTGCTTAAAGGGTGGTTGAAAAAAAATGAAACTTGAGATTTTCAGTACCAATACTTGTGCCTATAACATATAAAAATTTCATTACCCTCAGATAAGTAGTTTTCCATGTTTATAATTTTAAGTGAGTGGTTCCTAGAAAAGAAGGCAAAATCCCGGACAATTTTTCATACAACCACAAATAAAAAAATAATTATTAAACTTGAGCTTATATAGTCCAATGCAGAATTAAACATGGAAAATATTGTTATAACTCATTGTTCAACAGGTGTGTTAGTTTGTTTGTAATTAAGGCCTAAACTCGGGTATCCATAATAAAAAATCCTATAGTAGGTAGGGGGTTGGGGGTTATGGTAAATGAATGCCTGTATACACGTGTGCAGTAAAACTGATGTACGGTAACTGCACCGTCTCGAATAGCGCAATCCAGAGATCATCACATTGACCTCAGGATTAGCCTTGACATCTTCACGAGAACAAAACAGCATAAGCTATACACGAGAACGAGAAAGAACCACAAGTGTCACACTAATCACATTGCAGGACAGTGATATCGGCAGTACATGGAACATAAAACAGCACAAGCAAACTGCGGGCAACGACGAGCCGAGTCAACTGTTGGGATAGGACTTACTCTGTCATACTCTCCACTATTGAGATCTGGTCAGTGCTCGAGCCTGGCAACACCACCTGGCGAGTGCTCGTATTCTGTTGGCGTGCTTATTTCGTTTTTCAAACTGCAATATTACCCGAGTCATTAAAGAACAAAACTTATTAATTCTGTGCATCTGAGAGGAAACACATAGGTTTACATTGCTGAACTATTATCGTTACGATATTATTATTGTTATTATTATATTTTTGTATAAAAAATCTGGCCGTTGTGCAACCCTGCAATCTTATAAGTTATTACCGGCCGCCATGGGATGTGTGTGAACACAGTAAACGGTTTGCAAACACGCAACAGCAGCGTTTGCATTCCACTTTTCATTTTTTTTTTCGGGAAAAGACGATTAGTCAGAGGTGTATTAGGAACATTTTAAATTTAAAAAAAGATGGTATAATGCAGAGTCTCTCAAAGTCCTGGACACCAGGGACTCCCACCTAAAACGAACTGACTTCGCCTACCTCCCCCCCCTCCCCCCCCCCCCCCTTCAAGAAAACCCCTCACATCTATTCCTATTCTACAATTTATTTATTATTTATCGTATGATGTTAACACAACACAATCACCTACATAAATACAGATTCATATAACACAGCAATAATACTAACAAATTATATAAATTATAAAGCAGATAAAAAAAATTATTATAAATCAACGTCCAACTCGTTGATCCATTTGACAGCCTCAGTTGTAGCAGAATGCAGGTCCTCCAGACTTCCTGGAAAAACTCGGAGAGGACATTCCAGTACTAAGTGCTCCATTGTCTGTGGAATGTCAGCGCAATCGCAATTCGGTGTCTTTCCAACCCCATTTGTGGAGAACAGAAGCACATCTACCCAAGCCACATCTAATACGATTGAGTCTAGTCCAGGTATGTCTGGGCAGATTGAAGCCAGCAAGTTTTATGTGAGGATCCTCAACGTTCACGATGCCTGGTGGCGTAGATGTTGTCCACTCAACCCGCCAATTTTCATTAGGTTTAAAATTTCTGCTTGTTAAATCCAAGGCAGTTTTCCATGCAGGTTTACGGGATTTCAATCTAGATGGGCCAAGATGTTTCATGTCTTCATGTATTGGGAGGGCCTTGTTATTTTGCACTCTCGACCAAAGATGAACCAGATTTTTCTGCCTTCTGATATGAGGAGGTGCGATATTACTCAGCACTGGTAACCACTGAACTGGAGTAGGAAGTAGTGTTCCAGATACAATACGCATGCTCTGTCGGAGCTGAACATCCACCCGTTGAGTGTGGCAGCTATTAAGCCATACCCCAGAGCAAAACTCGGCTGAAGAATAGATTAGCGCAAGAGCAGTTGTTCTCAGAGTGTTGGCATCCGCTCCCCATGATGTTCCAGCCAGGCGCTGAAGGAGGTTATTGCGGCTCTTCAATTTCGCAGCAGATTTACACAGATGGGTTTTGTAGGTCAGAGATCTATCCAAAGTCATTCCCAGATATTTAGGGGTGCTATTATACTGTAATTCTTTACCTCTAAAATTGACTCTAGGATGGTAATTTGCATGCCTGTTGTCCAGATGGAAAGCAGTTATCTCACTTTTCTGAGGATTTGGTGCGCCATTTTTTGAAAAAGTCATCCAGGACTTTGAGGTCTTGGGTGAGAACGGCCTCAGCTTCTGCGAAATTAGCATGTTGAACAGTGAGGTTGATATCGTCCGCATACATGAACTTGCGGGCTACTGTTTTCGGAAGATCATTCTGCAATGATATATACCAGTAATTTTCTGCCTTATAACAAAGGCGCACATGCAGTATTTTTTATGTAATAATTTAAAATACTGTAATTTTTTGGTCAGTTCGTTAACTGTTATAACCTTCAATAACTGTGTATGTGATTTTGAGCAATGTGAACTAATCGCACACTTGCACGTGATCGCTTCCCCCCATCCTCCCCCACACTACATGCACTCACAATCGCTGCTGCCGGCCTGCTAAACGCTGCGATTAACTCAATGTTATAATTTAGCAACCTTTTCTTCTAGTTAGGAAAAGCATTCACCTGAATGTTTACTAAGTACCGGCACTTGATTTATTAATCATAAGCAAAGTGTGTCTTTTATTTACGGCCAATTTTTAAAAAATATTTTGAATCATTTAGGTTAGTCCCGGACCACACTTTGAGAAACTCTGGTATACAGAACTAGCGGAACACAGCTTAGAAATGCAAAACACAAGAGCTAGAAAATGCTTTAATTCTGTGGAAAGGCCAAGTTGAGATAAATCGTGCAAAAATTACTGCTGTCGAAAAAACGAAAGAGTTTGGTGCCAAAATGGGAATAAAGGATTTTCACAGTGGCGGTCGGTGGTATGTAAAGCTGGGTGTTGCACCAAAATTTCTGATGTCGCAATTTTATATGGGAAGTTTACACATGTAACAAAAATGAATTAACGTTAGATAAACTACAGTTCTATAAAAACTGAAATTCATGGGTTTTCAAAAATAACTGTACGTTCGACAAATAGACAAATTGGCTCTTTTGGGCTTCTTCCTATAGGAATCCATAAAAAAATCAGATGCATGTATTTAAGCCCTATGCCTGAGTTAATGGGAAGAATTTTAAACACAGCAGGTTGTCTCAAGTTGGATCTCAATCTCCGGGTTAATAAACATTCTCAACATATAAACATGGCAACCGAAAAGTTTGTACGTTAACGAAAAATGGTATTACTAACAAAGACGGGCACATATTCTGCATAAGGATAGGATTTGTATCATTTTAAATTATCTTGTCGACTTCGTAATTACGCTGGGGTCTGGCATTACGTTACGGTGACGGGACGAAATGTACCGAGAATGCACTGAGGTATGTGACGTCACAGTACTGCTTGAGCTTCTTCCTTTCCCCGCGCGCTCCGGTGAGCGTGACGTCATCTAGCCAGCTACCTCCTTTGACCTTGGTTTGCACTTGCTAACAGAATTTGAGTTCACGCAGCATTTGTAGCATTTAAAATGATATAAAGTCTAGTCTTTCAGACTGACTATCACTCTTTTTTTTTACTATAGCTTGAACCCCATCAGAGGAACCAGCCATGAAGAGCGCTCTGTCATACGTCTGCGCAATTCATTTTTGCTGAGTTTCATTCAATTTCTGCTTCATTAATTCATCCAGTAAACACGCTGCTAATGTGTGTGCATCATGTTTTGTTTGCCTCTTACTACGTATCGGTACACAACAGCCATCTGAAATATGTTTGAAATATCACTAGTTTCATCTGCTATAATGGCTAAAATTTCCGATTCCTTTATTTGCTTTGATACTTCTTCTTGGCAAACCTCCAACATAATCTGTAAAAGTTAATTTTGAATTGTTTTGGACGTTCCTTTGAAAACAGTTGCCCTTACCAAATGACCTTTAACACAGCATCCAACTCAGCGCTAAAATTAATTAGTTCTCTCAAAACACCTGGATTTGTTGATGTTACACTTTCATCATGATCACGCAAGGTCAGTTCGAAAGAGCCACAGAAACGAATACAGTTTATTACAATATTTAACACATAACTATTGTGCCTAACTTCTTCGTTATATTCCGCAATTTACCTTCTATAGGCACTGTCCAATTGTGCAGCTTCGTTAACAGTTCCAAAAAGTGTCAATTTCAAACAGCTGAAGATTGGTTGGTTGGTTCCTCAGTTTAGGAGCTGCGACAACGCAGTCATGTAGCCCCCTGTACTTTGGGTGTGTGGAGAAACTGTCTGATAACCGGTGTTAATTGTGATGGCTGTATTAGTGAGTGTTATCTGGTTTTAATTCAAGTGAGGACTGCAGGCATTGAATTTCAAGCAGTTCCAACTTTTGCCGCCAAAGACTACCGTAAACGACTACTAGTTTAGAACTTGGTTACTAGACGCCACCGCAGTAGGCTCCTGGCGACGAACGTTGGAACCTAAAAGCATTGTTCAAATTTTTAACCTATAATTTAGCTTCACACAGGTGTAATAAGTGGAAGGTTCTTTAACGTGCCATAAATCTATGACATGGGACCGCCGGCTTTACTTCCCCTCCGAAAGAATGCATACTGAGGGATTTTTAACGCTCTTAAAAATCCGACGACTTTGGCCGGGTTTGAACCCGCGATCTTGGGCATAGAAGCTCAGCATGCTACCAACTACGCCACCGAAGCCGCTCAGCTGAAGATTCATGTTTCTTTATTTTAGGGATTAGTTTCCGTAACTATTTTGGTCCACGTGGATTCTCCGCCAACAAACATGGAAAACAGAATAAAGCGTTTTTAAATATCGCATTCACATAACCAATTATTATTGCCTTAAATATCTCCTTTAAACGACCTCGTATACTTATATTTTGGACAATACTTATCCGGTAATGGTCTTCCGAGTGTTTTTAGTGTAAGTTTATCGTCATCAGAGAGCTGGGAAAACTGCCTAACTAGTAAATTACTTACTCTATTAACTTTCACTCACACTCCACAATACAAATAATGTTTCAAACTAAACATTCCGTTAAAATAAAATACTAACTTACAAGATGCACAGATGATAAATCTGGGTGCTATGTCGAAAAGTGGCGCGAAAGGCAAACTAACAAAACACTGAATTTGGTAGCCTAGAAATTTCGTAGTGAATGCATAGGTCTACTCACAATCAACCAAACAATTATAATAATACTACTACTAATAATATTGCAGTTATGTATCTGCTTGGAACCAAAATACTCAAATCAACTAAATACAGAACTAATCGCAACCCAAATCCCGCAAGAACAAGAGTGGTAAAAGCAAACATAAACCGCTACAGTACACCAACAATACGTCGCAAATTAGTTCAGCCACTTATCTACTGTACTTATAGCAATGGTGGCGTTCTTAGGCTCGCTTCGCAGAACAATTGACAAAAATATTAAATGAAGTTATGATGAGAAAACATCTAAAAATAATTGTGTGTGAACCAACTAATGTCTCCCTATGAAATTCCGAAATTTGTACTGTTGTGGGTGGTGTAGCATTCCCTAGTGGTGTGGGAAAGAAACTACCCTTCAGGGGCAGATGACCTCGTAGTTCCGCCCCTTAAAACAACAATAACTAACTAACTAATTAACTACCCTTCGCGGGGTAAGAGAAATCGAGGGAGTTGTCATTTCCAAAGAGTGGTGTAGTCTAACGGTGCCATTTGGAACTGAGTGTTGCCAGGGGGCTGGCAGCTCGTCTGCAACTCCCTACTACCCATGCAGGCCAGCAAGCTATGTACAAGCTTGGCCTCGTCCCTGCCGGCCGCGCTGTCTACTTGGGAGTCGCCACAAGAGAGGTAACCCCCTGGAGTTTGATTTGAAGGCGGGAGCATTTATAGGTACAGTGTGAAGCAATAGGATAAATAATATCAGAATATCGATGATTTTAACACATTTTTGAGTGCATTAGATCTATAAAACTAAAACATTAAAGGAAAAGAAACGACGAATTAGGTGTAAAATTATTGGGAGTTGTGCAACGCTGCAACATTGTCACCAGCCGCCACTGGATTTTCAATATATTAAATAAACGCGCACAAGTTGTGCATTAAGCCTACAAATACATTTACACTACATTCATTTATACTTCACTTTGTTTCAGTCTTATGGTTCTAAGCAAGTCTCGATTATTGACTTGGATAGCTTTTTGCATGGTGTGATGTGGTACCGATCACATAGGCGTTCACAGGGGGTGTCACCATCGGAGTAGTTGGCGGTCAGTCGCTTGGAGCGCTGTATGTTGTGTGCCAACATATGCCTGATACAATGTTGTAATTAAATTGCAAACATATCCCTATATTTAGTTAATATAGACTTAATTGCAAATTGACATTTCCTTGCAATTATCCTGCTCACAGACGATAATTACGGCACTTATCATTAAATAAACATTAATTTTACTGGGTTCGTGGCATTGGCTACTACTTCAGTTCAAACATGGCGGTATATCTCCAATGCAAATAATAAGTGTTCCATTTTCTGTAGATTACAGCAATATTTCTTAAGGTAATGTGTGGGCGTTCACAAAGATCACATACGCATGTTTCGTTCGGCTCGTGATGGTTCTTCACTTTGCACACTCTGTGGTGGTAAGGGCCAGATGACCTCGTAGTTCCGCCCCTTAAAACAACTACTAACTACTCTGTTGTGGTATCAATATAGTAACAAATGGTTTGGCATGTTTTTCTAGCACCAAACTTAAAATCTGGGGTTAAATGTAGAGGATATAGATATTTTTCACACCCATAAGTTGGTCACTCCTGATGGGAATTCCCCTCGTGGCTTCACACGACCTTGTGGCTAACATTCATGATGAGACACAAAGCAAGCATAGTGCTGATACAACACCTACTAGCCTTCCCCAAGTACACAGTATCGTACTCTCTGTAAAACTTGATTCATATAAGGTAAGTGTTGACATTCTCTAACTTGGATAGCATGGTCATCAGCTCTGTAGTAATAGAAGTAATAGACAGTATCTACTGTCCATCCACCAGCTCATGGTCTTAGGGGGCTGAAAGGGAGAGGAGAGACATTCCAGCTGCGTTGATTGAGTGGACGTGCCGCTGCAGGCATTGCCAACTCAGCGGTCAGCACCGATGTTATTCACGCTATGGTTACTCACTGCTACTTTCGTTTAGTTTCAATTGTGAAATCGTACGGGTCAGTAGTAGGTTGGCACTATTGTCGTTCGCGCAGAGACCAGCTGTCTCCAGCCGACTCGTTACATTCCTTCCACGGACCTTAAGCTGGTGGACGGACAGTACCTCTTGTCCAGGGACGTCGCAAGCGTGCGCGGCGCTAGAATATGAGCGGGGCCTAGTGTGAGTTCGCGAGTGGGGGAGGTTAGTAAATGCACATTTTAGACTGTAAGTGGCAATATCAATGGAAACCTGATATAATGAGCTAACACAGGAGGTTGTTTTTGGCATAAATAATATATTATGGAAAACGAAACATGTGCTAGATGTACTTTCTTACCCAAACGCACATAATTAATAATAATACGCAATCACATTTAGGCCTACATATTTCAACATTTCTACTGCTATAAAGTTTTTCATAAACTAAACTACTAAAAGTGCTATAAGTCCTCTTTCACCGATAAATATGAGCTGAACGGCCCCTTTGTTAGAGAAATAACATGGTTTACAAGGCATTCTTTCTAAAATAAATAATTTCTGTTTTTTGTTTAGAATTTAGAGCCTTTTATTTATGTAAAAGGCGCTTTGCGGGCCTTTGCTAGGACAAAAGTGCTGATTAAATCGTTCATTTCTAATTTTTTGGCCGTTTCACATTCAATTGACAGAGTAGCCAAACCGTTCAGACGCTCCTCCGCCATCTTTGATCGCAAATAGTTTTTGATTAGTTTCAAAATGGAAAAACTCCTTTCCCCCGACGCAACCGTTATTGGAATTGTAATCATAATTCGATAGGCCGTCGTTAAATTTGGATAGGGCTAAGTACTGTAGTGCACCTAAAGCACTTTTTACAGATGACGAAACAGCGTACCTAAATAATTGTAGCTGCAGAAAAAGATCTTGTGCATCCAAATCTTCAAGCTCCCCGTCTTTTATAAAATTAGAGAGTGCTTGACATTGGTCTTTCCTCAAAAATGGAAAACTTGGAAGGATCGAAAAGAAATCCAAGGTATTCCGGAAAAAAATTAACTTCGTTGAATCTATTTTCTACGCAGCTCAGTGCAGTATATACGACAGACAAAAAGTATTTTGCCCGAAATTTATTTTCAGGTTCTTTTTGAAGTTCCTCTTCAGTTTTTCCCACCTGTTGATCATTTTGCTGATTTATTTCATCAACGAACCTTTTGCGATTGCCTTGACGGCGAATAGAAAATCTCTTTGCATAGCCCAAATTTTCCATTATTTCTCTAGCGGTAGACATTGCACTGTTAAAGCCAGTGTTGCGAAAATTTTTGAAAAAATTACTTTAGGCCCTGAAGTTCGGTTAAAGCCGAATCTAACGACGTCTTCTCAGATGGGAGAGTTTTATTTGTTGAGTTCACAGAGAATGAAATATCGTACCAGATAACGAGGCTTAAAACAATTTCATACGAACTTGTATGAAGCAACAAAGATTGGGCCTCTGACCGGCTAACAGGATCTTTAGTAGTTTCTGCCACTTTTTCTAGAGCTTCGTTTACTTTGCTTAACTGGTACCTGCCATGGGCTTGACACTGTCAATTCTTCATTTCCATCTCGTGCTATTGGCAACTCCAGCTATCTGATATGACATCTAGCGGTAAAAATGAGAAACTTACCAAGTAGGGTACATTTGTCACGTGGTGACTGTTTGTATATGGTTTCTTGTATTGGTAAACAGATCGTGGTAAATTGTTCGTGTCTTTATACATAAGTAATAAGTTTTAATCGTTGATAGAGTGAAAAATGAGTAAAAGCAAAGTGTATTGCTCAGTTTACGGCTGTAAGTCGATGTATAAGAGGGCTGCGGATATACGTTTTCATCACTTTCCAAAAGATGCAAATAGCAATAGCCGAAATGTGATGATACCTCTAATACCTAATAATAATAATACCTTTCCACCCCGGGAAGGATCTAACACTTGTCGAGGTAGACAGACAGAAGACCTGCGACGTAAAGCCAGCGAAGGTTATCCAGTTTAAAAACAGCTGTTACGATGGGCGCGCTGGTAAGATTGAAGTTACTTGAATAATTAATTAAATAATTAAATACTCATAAAACCTAATGTCGTTATTACTAAAATACAACACAAAATATTTTCTGTTAAATAATTAATTATTGGCTGCTTGGTAGGGAGAAGGGATGAGTTTAACTTGTATTAAAACTCGGGGGGGGGGGGGGGGGGGGGAGGGGGGGGGGGGGCGACAGGAATTGCTTGATTTGGATGGTTAAGAGGTGGGTTTGGTGTTGAATATTTGGATGGTAGCCGAATCACTCATTCTACAGTATTACCACGGGGAGGCAAATTAGGCCTATATGACTCGTAGTGGAATAGCTCGAATATCCAAGAACTTGGCGATTACGAGGTGTAGGCTTGGCGGATCATCAGTTTGACATCAATTCACGGTATAAGTCGGGGCTTGGAGCAGTGGCGTCTGGTTTGCGTGGATGCTAGTCTCGGAATGATAAAAGTAGCATAGCTTCGGTGTGTTATTTATTTGTTTATGTACGGTACCGTATTTCTCTATTTGAATGTCCTCGGCGTTGACTCAGGATCGACATTTAAATTATATTGCGCATAATAGTACCGAAATAATGTCCGAAGTGTAGCCCTGTGTATATTTGAATCAGCTGGTCTACATGAACCATAAAATCTGATGCTTGATAATATGCAATGGACACTAAAAAATCCAGTGGAACACACAAATTAGATCACGTGTATCGCACAGTTATACATATATACAATTAGAAATAACACTGTCATTACTTTAGAGACCACATTTACTGATTATAACCGAAAAATAAAGTGTTCCATATCAAACGCGTGTTATTGAGTATTTTAAACCCTACTTATCCAGACCGACCGCATCGCCCCAAGTGTTAGTTTGAGTTGCCAATATAAAGATTTTAGTGTGAGGAGGCCAGGACATAGTTCACACAAAATGTCCTACCTTTCCGTGGAAGCTACAAACAAAGTGTACAGACGCTGAACTATACCAAAAAATGGCATAGCGTCCTTATTGCATTTAACCATGTCACTCAAAAGTAAGCATATTTTACATTGTTGGCTTATTTTAATTTGGGCTGGACTGAATCAAGCACACTATCTGCCTGGCGCGACCGCACCTCTCGCGACGGCCCTGCTCTTGTCCCAAGATTGCGGGATCGATTCACAAACCACGCCCATCTCACAATTCACATTGGGACATCTTGGTCATCAGCTCTGTTGGGGTTTCAGCAGTGTGCCACATTATCAAGATTACAACCCAGAAACATGTTCGTCTATTCCAGAGGTTCCCATTAGGTGGTCCGCTGACCCCTCGGGGTCCACGACGGTTGACCAGGGGGTCTGCGAAGAGTCGTCAAGAAATAACACGAAAATGGAAAATGGAGAAACTACAAAGAGTTCCTTAAAATAAAAATAAAATGCGTTGCCATCCACATCATACATGGCGCAGCGTAATTTGAGCTTTTCAAGTTTCCCGCTAGAGAGCGTTCTAATAATAAATTTTATTTCAGCCAATGGCCATAATAGTAGAAATACCATACAAGTTCATTCGGTACAAAATTTTGTAATAGACATCTGACGTTCACCGCATGTTAATACATGATATCTCTCACACTGCCTCTTACATAAAATACACACGCAGTTTAAGTTTGGCTGGTGATACTTCTTTTCAGTGCAAACTTTATGGTGAAAACCGTGCACTGCCATTCGTGTCATCATATGACGGAGTTCATAATTCGAGTTCATCCACTCACAAGTCGTCATGGCATCTGTACAGTAGAAGTCAATCCAAATATGTCTCCTCTTGTCACGAAGTTCACTCAGTAAAGCATCATATGCTCCAGTGGCAGGCAGCATCCATTGATTTCTTAAATCTTCTATATAAAATTGCTCTTTGGCTAATACATATACAAGGCGAGAGGATGTGTATTTTGAAAGATTGAGTAACTTTTTTAAGTATACTGCCTTCACTCTTTCCATTTTCTTCAGATCATTCTTTGTCAGGTGTTGCCATATATTTTCCAATGCATATGCAACTATGGGAGTAATTTTGAGCTTAAATAACGCCATGCCTGTATCAAGGGACAATTTTCCGAGTTGTCTTATGTCATTCATTGCTACAATTGCTGTGTCAACTTTGTCTTGTATGTGCTTCGTAAATACAACTCCCTGTGTTTGAAATGTTACTCCTAAGTACTTAAAATTGTTCACTAATTGTAATCTTTTGCCTTTATATTCCAAATGATGATTGACTGACAGTCTACCTCCTTTTCTAAAGGCCATGAACATTGTCTTGTTTTCGTTCAATTTAAGTTCATTTTCATCCGCCCAGTTTACTAGTCTGTTGAAAGTCTCCTGTAACCTTTCAAGTGATGTGGATGTTAGCACCATGTCATCCGCATACATGTATATGGAGACATCTTGATCCTCTATAATCTGGGTCACATCCATGGTTGCAATATTGAACAGGAGAGGACTTAGTGGGTCCCCCTGTAGCACACCGATTGTCTGTTCAATGCAATGCGATTCCATTCTGTTGTCATCAATTCGTACTTGGTTACTGGTTAGGATATTTCTTATCAGTCTCGTTAAATAGTGCTGATGTCCTATCAGTGAATCTAGCTTCTCCAACATCTTCTTCCTGTTTACTGAATCAAACGCTTTCGAATAGTCGATAAATACCACATTCAACTTGCCTCTTCCGTGTCGTAAGGCTTCCTCAATGTCACCTTGAAGACATTTAATTGCATGTGTAGTTGACCTGCCTCTCCTAAATCCGAATTGTTCATCTGGAATTTGGTGTTCCGTTAGATCTGTCAGTCTCAATGTTAGTAGTTTTGTTAACAATTTAAATCCTGAGCATTCCAGAGCTATGCCTCGGTATGCATCTGGGCTACCTGCATCTCCCTTTCCCTTATACAAAACTTTAATTGTGGAGTGCCTCCACTTGTCCGGTATATTCGCTTGTATTAAGCACTGATTGAGAAGGGCCAACCAGTCTTCTTTCATTTCTTCAAAACTACCTTTAATGTGTTCATTAAATATCCTATCAGGACCACATGCTTTTTGGTTCTTCAACTGTTGCACAGCTAATTCGACCTCGCCACTTGTAAAGGGAACAATTACACTACTACTCTGGTGTTCGCCATTGTAAACTGGTCTTGTGTCATTTGCTTGTAACACTCTCGTAAAATGCTTTTCCCAATCCTCCATTGAGAGGTCTCTGGGAAATCGTGGTTAGAGAGCGTTCTGCTCCTCAGCCATTTTGCATTTTGTTTGTCTATATATTTAAATGAGTTTTGAAAGTTGAAACGTTTGATTGTTTTAATTGTTAAAGGTCCATTGAACATGGATCGTTGGTTGAAGAGTGGATCTTAAAAACAATTAAGACCGGTTATCAGAAAGCATTTCAAGTATTGACTTAAAATTTTTTGGGGCAGGGGTCCGTGCTTTCATAACGATCGCTTTAGGGCAGTGGTTCTGAACCCACAGAAATCTGCGGACCACTCAGCCTGAAATTTAATCATGTAGGGACCACCCCCTCCTCCCGATACATCTTATCAATTGTAACCCTTCCTCAATAACACTTATTTTAAAGATATTTCAATTCAAAACCTGATAGTCATCGCCGCAAATACATTCAGACGATTCCCGTTCAACGAACATCGTTTTCGAAATCCCCATATATTGGACACTTTTTTATACGTGCCTGTGACCCTATTCTCCCGCGGACCACTCCCTAGGCACTTGCGGACCACCGGTTAAGAACCACTGCTTTAGGGGGTCCGTGAAAAATTCCTAATGGGAACCTCTGGTCTATTCTATCATCTTTCAATTCGTTGACCGTGAGTACATTAGCAAATTATAACGTTAGCATGTTAGAATGTTGCCGGACCCGTGGTGGTGGGGTAACGTGCCTGCCTCTCATCCAGAGGCCCCGAGTTCGATTCCCGGCTCCGTCAGGGATTTTAGAAACTGACGTGATGGTTGGAACGGGGTGCACTCAGCCTCGTGAGGACAATTGAGTAGCTGTCTGACGGTGAGGCAGCGCCCCGATCACGAGAACCAAGACTAACGGCCGAGGGGACCCGATGCGTTGATCACGCGTCACCCCAATATCTGCAGGCCAAATGGCGGGGAGCGGTCACTTGGTAGGCCTAGGCCCTTCATGGGCTGTAGTGCCAGGGGTTATTATTATTATGTTAGAATGTTATCACGTTAGAACATTAGCACGTTAGTATGTGATTGCATTGGGTATTAACACAGATTAACATGAACAAACTAATTCAACTTGTAATGTGACATCTTCTTTTTCTCAGTTTGACACATGTCTTAGTGTAATGTCAGACAATACTTCCAAATTAGTTTTTTTTGGTTGGAAACTTAGTTTAGGGGCTGTGGCAATGCGGTCATGTAGCTCCGTGTATTTTGGTTCTGTGTAGAATCTGTCTGATAACCGGTCCTAATTATGACTGTATTAGTGTGTGTTATCTATAATTCAGGTAAGGACTGCATACGATCGATTTCAAGTAGTTCCTACTTTTGCTACCAAATGTTACCGTCAACAACACCTAGCTTCAAACTTGGCTACTAGGTGCTGCCGCAACCGGCACCTCACGGCGAACGTTGGTAATTAATAGAGCGTTAATAAAATCTAACCTACAAATTTAGCTTCACACAATAATTGTAGTTAGTGGAAGGTTCTTTTACATGCAAAAATCTATGACATGGGTCTGCCGGCTTTACACCCCCTCCGAAGGAAGGCATACTGAGGGATTTTTAACGCTCTTAAAAATCCGACGACTTCGACTAGGTTTGAACCTGCGATGTTGGGCATAGAAGCTCGGCATACTACCAACTACGCCACCGAAGCCGCCACCAAATTAGTTTCCACTTGTCTGAATGCGAGCATGCGCACTCTGTTGGTCAAATCCCCCATCATCACCACTGGGTCTACAATATAACAAGCATCGTTTTGTTTATTTCATGGAACATTAATTTAGTACCACTAAGTCTCCGTGGTAACCCACTTATGTTTATTCTGTGGCCAAAACATAAATTTCAATACATACCCACGCAAAGGCTGGTATTCAGGACGCTGAGTCTCCATACACTGGATCATTAAGCGCTTAACTTTAAAATCTTACGCCAAAATGTAAACACCTAAGGGGTTTAGGGATTTGTGACACCTCTGGGTTGGTCACCCTTTTGACATCACATGACCTTAGGTTTTCGCCAGACAACGGATAACTCATTTTGCTTATTTTAGTTACCAAAATTCAAATCTACCATCTCTGCCCAGCATAAAAACAATACAATAAAGGTCGAACGGGTCTCGTATACGGCATTTTTCCTAGCCTGCCTTTGGAACCAGGCCGTCAAGACCTGCTACAACACAGTGGCACCATACCTCAAGTACATACCAATACATCCTTAATGATGTTTTCAAACTAAACATTATAAAATTTTAAAATGTTTTTTAAATGTGTTAATCAAGCTAAAATTAAGCCAATAAGATGGTCAACAAAGCAACGAGATCAATCTCGTTTTATGGTGTCTTTTATATTATGTTTCAATGCCTTGTTAGATATAGTTTTTGAGTGCTTTTTTCATATTTTCCTGCAATGTGCATGCTTTTTTGGTGATAATGTGTTTTTGATGGATGTACAACATTCCAATAACTTAGGCCTATATGGCTGAAGAAGGGTCATTTTAGACCCGTAACATGTCCCATTGGCAATAAACCTCTAGTTACCCATAACAAAAAGTATTGATTGGGCGGAGACCCCTCACCCCATTAAAATTGACGCAGCCCCTTGCCAAAATTCAAATCCAGGGGAAAATCTAGGGGGATTTTGGGAATTTCCAGACTCGAAAATTGGTCAACCTGTCGAGAATTGTGCTCATGCGGTCACATGACCTTGAGGGTTACACTGGCCAACAACTTGGTCAGGTGACAGGGATTCCCGGTGACTATTTTCCAACATTCGAATCTCACGCCAAAATGCAAATCTGGGGGAAATCTAGGGAATTCCTCTCGCACAGGTTGGCAGTACTGGAAATCCAATATGGCCACCACTTGGTTGCCATGGCCAAGGCTAGTAAACTACAGAGGTTGCCTCAATATGGAGCTCTTAGGCGAGGGGATCGTGGACGTCACACGTTTCCTCGTAGCGCGCGAGGCGAGAGATATGCAAGGAAATTCAACTTTCCCACACATTATATTGTATGGATCGCAGTGGTTTAAACGCGTGTTTTAAGCCATTTTTTTATAATCATGCCAGGCCAAAGATGTGCAGTGGCAGTTTGTCACAGTTATTATAAAGTTGGAAATGACGTGTCGTTTTTCACGATGCCAAAAGACGCATGCCTTCGCAATCAGTGGATTGCTGCATGTAAGCGAAAAGGTCATTGCAACCCTCAAACAAGTAGGATATGTTCCCTCCACTTTAAGAGTGAAGACTTCGAATTAGACTACAGGGCCGAATTGCTTAATATAAAGCCAAGATTTCCAAGGAATCTAAAACCAAATGGTAAGTGAGCCTAGCTGGCCTACTCTTAAGTTTTGATGACCTGCTAGGATGATTTTAAAGCTGTTAATATTTTTGACATATTTCGTACATGGTATCAGGGGCGTATATACAATTTTTTCGATTGGGGGGGGGGGGGGGAGGGGCTGACTATCGTGGAAAATTGTGAGTACTTAATGAATTTTCTATTATAGCCTATGGAGTATGAATGGAAACTGTGAAATACATTGTATGTTGTACCCAATTTGGCTCTTTTCGGGGGGATCTGGAGCCCCCTCAGCCCCCCCCCCCCCCTTATATACGCCCATGCATGGTATTTTGATTTTGGACAAGATGGAAAATTTCAGGAGTAATTCTCTTTGCATTGGTAAAAGTTCTTTGCAAATATTCCAGAAAGCAGTCATCATTTCAATAAAATCCCTTCGACTTCTGTACCAAGATATGACCCGTAGGCATAATACAAAGTACATTTTCACACATAGGCTAAATCAAGATGTACCGGTACTGGAAAAACCTCTTTTCACAATTGCGAACTCGTGGTGGCTTTTACGATCATCCTTCTCCCCTTGACTGCATTTACAGACTGATGGGGATGATTATTTTAGGAAAAAATCCAGGAGTTGTTCAAAAGCAAACAAACACTGCTGATCCAGAATCAGATGATTATGTAGTTGCTAAAGCACTAAACAAAGCTGGCATAGTGTCTGAATCAAGTAACGTGCTTCCAGAACCAACCTTAGGGAGCAATGTGCAACCAGAGTCCTTCATTGCCAATATCATGGAACAAAGTGAGGAAGAAGGCAAGGCTTATGTTGCAGGTTATGTAGCCCACAAGTTCCAAGATAAATTTCCACAACTTGGGAACTTAATCTATGGAATGCAAACTCAACACGATTATGCATTATCAACCAGAATTAAACCCTTGTCATACGGTGGTATGACCGGTCCCTCACAAACTTAGCTTAACCAGTTCCGGCACATTTCAGCAAAATTCGTCACATTTCACGGAAAAGACGGATTTCAACTAGGCAAGAACGTTCTAAGACGAACGACAGATTTTGTGTCTAGATAAGTTCCTGACGTACCGTCTGGTGGGGTTGAGGCAGCTGTGATAACAATTTTCTTCATCAGATTGAAAGATTCCAATTCTATCTTGCATAAGAAGTGGTTATTGGAAGTCACTAACACCCACGATATTGCTACCGAGTCTAGGCGAATTTCCAAGAAATTCAAGAAGATCACAACATAAAATGTAAGTAGGCTACATTCAGTTATTTTATCACCCATTTACCAAAAATTTCATGAGAATAAACTGTTCTTTGCATACTCAACAGCTGATGTTGACAGTTTCGTTACATTCCCCACATGGCGCGTTTGGTATCTTGTGACGTCATCCGCCTTGTGAGCGCTGATTGGTGAGTGAAAATTGAGGCAACCTCTGTAGTTTATAAGCCTTGGCCATGGCAACCATTTTTTGTTTGTTTACAAAGTGACTTAGCTGTCCCATGGCCGAACTACTCAAGACGATTTTGATCATATGAAAGGGCAACTGTAGGCCCCAGCGTCAGTTGTGGTCACCAATACAAGCGGAGTTACCAGCACCAAAGCCCTTGCACACGCTAAGATCCCAAGTGCCCCCAACATGATTTTCTCCTAGATGAACACTAATATACAATTTTAATATGGTCTTTTAGTTTTATAATAGGAAGGAAATGTGTTTTGAATCCTTTCTACAAACATGCGAGTCGCTTTTCTAACCCTTTGCATACATAATCGACGTCATTGTCTCATAGAAAAATAATGTGAGTTTCTAATAACCAAGCAGGTCATTTATTTACCAATCAAGAGATCATAAGCATAAGTTCATGCTCATCTGAATGTTGACTTAGTTGAAGAATGATGTAAAATAAGTCATTGAATAAATTATGAATAAAATGAGTACTAAGTAGACATACAACCAATTACTGGATAGGAAAATAAGGATGGAAACAAGGGAAAAGGACAAGGAGGGCCAGGGGCTGATTTGGGGACCCCTCTCTTGGTACTTGGGCTTCAGAAAATAGGCAAGCAGACTATGAAATTACTAGACAAGTACCAAGTTTATTTTTACTCAAAATGTTTACATTTATAACTACAACTAACTTACATTGCCGCGCAACGAACTTTCTTTCCTGCAAAGGAACAGATAACCTCCATATATAGTCTACAGACTGCAATGTTTCCACAGCACAATGAATTACTGTCTTGGACCATAAACAGTGCTTCACTCTTTTTAGTGCCACACTAGCATTCACAACCCTTTCCCAGGATGAGTTTGTATAACCCCTGTCCCCTCATCATCATCATCATCATTTCCCCTTATCCAGCTCCTGTCCCCTAACAAAAAAAAAAGGAACATGAATTGTACAAGTAGCCTATTAAACACCTTATTGTCAGTCAATTATTTCCTAGGTCGAAAACAACAACATGATTTTCTACGTCCGGTGTCCTCAATTTGTGGGCCATTCCATCCCAAAGGGGAGGGGGAAATTATAGGCAGAAGTTTGCCGCTTAAGACACATAGCATTGAAGAACTAAGTTATTGGTTGGATTGAAGGTGGTGTATCCATCTGGGAAGGTTGTCTTTATCCTTTTACCACACTTGCCTGTAATTATGTTTGTGTTTTGCTTTTCTTGTCTAGCAATTGTTTGTATAAAATAAACCAAAATATTCTCATTATTATGAGTTTTATTACACTGCTGAAAGCTTAAGATGTTCCACCATTCAGTAGGCTACTTAAAATATTCAGTTGTAGATTTCAATGTATGGAAAGGCTTTCCTTGCCACATACAAATAAATAAAATAAATAAGATCTGAATAGACTATATTAACACCATATTGCCAACAGAATATTGAACACCATGGAGTCATTGACACAATGGGTTGTGTTCAATAGAGTGGAATATTCATATTTGATGGAAGACGTGTGTCTTCTCCAGGATCATTTTCTAAATATAATTTACAGTTTATAAACATAGTGGCTGTTAAGTTTCCGGGAGCATGCATCTACATCAGGTAACACTTCCATACTTCCATAGGGGCAAGAGCTGTACACGGGGGGTGAATTACTGTTGATTGCATCTAGAGGGAGCATGACGTAACTTGTCATCTAAATCTTGACACTTGCTTATTCCGGGTTTCCCACGTTGGTTACCATCAGAGGGAAGTTGTGGTCTGGCTAGTTGATTGTCCAATTCTAAGTGTAAAGGTGCCTTTGCCCCATGTCCTGGCGTATTAGCTATATCTACGTTGACGCTTATCCCAATGTCTGAAGGACGAGTTTCCATCGCACAGAAGCAACCTTCCAGATTTATTCCACTCGTCGATTCATACAAAGACTTGGTGTATCTAATTGATTTGACGAGCTTTCTTGAGTCTATAGTTTGTTGCGTACTCACAGTTTCCGTAAACATCCCGTGGCGCCACTTTCCATATCTCACAACCTGAGCAGGCTCATTGTACGAACCAGGTAACATGTTAGGATCGATGAAGCATTCTAATCCTTTAGCTGGCTTGTCTCCACAACGCTCAGAGGGAATATTGACTTTCATCACAATGTCCGTTTGTACATCGAGGATGCGGTCTTTGCAGTTTATAAAGTCTGGCTTATCCTGCACATCATCTCCTCTCCTTCCGTACGCTTGCTCCTCAAATACCGTCATCTGATAGGCTGTGGGATACCTAGGACTCTTGAACATAACAAGTGCTTGTCCATCTGGTCTAACCTGTCTGACAGGGCAGGAATATACCCTTGGATTAGCAACCAGGTCCATTTCGCAAATACCACCACACTGTCCCATTGGACAGGCAAACTGGTCCTTTCTGGAAGGACTACCGTAAGGACCCTGTCCGCTTGGACCAGCAGACTGATCCTTTCTGCCAGGACTACCGTAAGGACCCTGTCCGCTTGGACCAGCAGACTGATCCTTTCCGCCAGGACTACCGTAAGGACCCTGTCCGTTTGGACCAGCAGACTGATCCTTTCCGCCAGGACTACCGTAAGGACCCTGTCCGTTTGGACCAGCAGACTGATTCTTTCCGCCAGGACTACCGTAAGGACCCTGTCCGTTTGGACCAGCAGACTGATCCTTTCTGCCAGGACTACCGTAAGGACCCTGTCCGTTTGGACCAGCAGACTGATCCTTTCCGCCAGGACTACCATGTGGACACTGTGCACATGGTCCAGTATGTGGGCACTTTACGCCAGGACCACCGCATGGCGGAGCATAACGACCCTGTCGGCGTGGACCAGCAAACGGGTTCTTTCCGCCCGGACCATTATAAGGAGCCTGATAGCTTGGACCAGCAAACGGGTCCTTTCCGCCTGGACCATCAATCGGGCCTTTTCCATCAGAACCACCATAAGAATTATATACGGAAGGCCCAGGATATGGATACTTTCCACTAGGCACACCACTACTATTCCGTCCCTGTCTGCCAGAATAAACTTCATCACTGGTACACGGTTCGCTAGCAACAGGACTGCCCTTTGATTTTTTCCCAGGCTTCTGAGGCCAACCCATCCAAGGAGTCAGATTACTACTTTTCTCAGGCTCCAGAGGACGATTCATCCCAGGCTTCAGAGGCCAGCACGTCCAAGGCTTCCGAGGACGAATCTCAGGCTCCGGAGGGTAACTCGTCCCAGGATTCAGATGGCGACTCGTCCAAGGCTTCGGAGGGTAACTCGTCCCAGGCTTCGGAGGACGACTCACCCCAGGCTTCGGAGGATAACTCGTCCCAGGCTTTAGAGGCCAGGACGTCCCAAACTTCAGAGAACTACTCTTCCCTCCTTGATACGGACTGCGAAATATTGAATACCATCGTTTCTTCTCTTGCTTGGCTAGTGGTTTCACAGTATTATCAGGCAAGGATGGGGCCAAACCTGGAGGTATTACGAAAGGAAGAGGACCTAGACATTTGCACAAACTCATTCCTGTAAACATAATATCTCCTCTTTGTTGGCTATCATCGATCGTATATCCATCACAATCAGGGCAATGCCATACCAATGCATTTGTATTGTAGGGACAAGGCATAAATTTCTGGGACCACATTGGACAATTTATCTGACCAGTTCCCTGACCAGTTACCTCATCTGGTATTTGTAACTTTTTATGATGAGGTGAAAATACCAATTCACTAGTCAAGATTTCTGGACGTTCATCAAGAAGCATGTTTAGAATTGAACCTGTCTCTCTCGGTACAAATGGCTTTGGAGTAGAGACTATGTTAAGAATCTTGGGGGGCTCCTCAGTGTCTTTCTTCATGGTGGCCACGGTCCGAGTTGTTCCCTTTATTGAACTCCTTTTTCTTTCAAGAGATTTCTTCCTACCTACCGTACTTTCACTAGAACCACTCTGACTGCTCCCACGCTCCACATTACTACTACTACTACGACGATCCAGACTACTCTTCCTACGCACCGGCCGATTCTTCTGATGCATCGAACTCTTCTTAATACCTCCTTTTCTGAATTCGAGAGTACTCCTGCGTCCCATAATTACTGAACTACCTTTTTTTGATTTAGGAGGGTTTCCTGATGCATTAGAGGATGAACTCCCTTTTCTTTCAAGAGATTTCTTCCTATCTACCGTACTTTCACCAGAACTCCTACTTTCTCTTGGAAATATTAAAGAAATCTTCTTGTCTTTTTGATCTTCATCAGAATCCTTCCAATCATCTGTATTTCTTTGTTTGACACCTTTATCAGAACTCTTCATACCTGCTATATCCGCATCAGATGCCGTATCTAATTTAGAAATTTTTCCATGGTCTTTAGCAGGTGATTTAGAACTACCTTTACGGCCTTTATTAGGTGATTCAGAACTTTTTTTACTGCCTTTATCAGGTGATTTAGAACTCTTTTTTCTGCCTTTATCAGGTGATTTAGAACTTTTTTTACAGCATTTTAAACTTTTTTTACTACCTTTACTAGGTGATTTAGAACTACCTTTACGGCCTTTATTAGGTGATTTAGAACTACCTTTACGGCCTTTATTAGGTGATTTAGAACTACCTTTACGGCCTTTATTAGGTGATCCAGAAGTTCTTCTACTGCCTTTATCAAGTGATTCAGAACTTCTTCTACGGCCTTTATCAGGTGATTTAGAACTTCTTCTACGGCCTTTATCAGGTGATTTAAAACTACCTTTATCGCCTTGATCAGGTGATTTGAATTCGAGATTACTCTTGCGTCCCGCAATTACTGAACTACCTTTAAGGCCTTTATCAAGTGATTCAGAACGTTTTTTACTGCCCTTGGCAGGTGATTTAGAACTTTTTTTAAGGTCTTTGTTTTTACTTAGGGGGCATTTAAGGCTTTTAGGCACAGTTCTCTTCGTGCGCACGGCAGCGTTTCTTCCACTAGGCTTTGTTGTAGTATCCTTTTGATTTGTCCTACTTCCTGTGGGTGATTTAGTAGCCTTTCTCTGATTCTCAGACTCAGAATATCGTGGCTGTGCTGTTGTCTTTGTTGCCTGAGTATCCTTCAAAGATTTCTTTCGTCCTACAGAGCGAACAGAACTTGTGGTACGACTCAGAGATCCAGAACTTCTTCTTGTAAGTCTTTCCTGCCTTTGGATCTCTGACTGTCTTCTACTTTCTGATGCTCTTGATGCTCTTGTCGCTCTTGATCCTCCGCGAAGTCGCATCACTTCAGTATTTATACGAGCTTTGTTGTTGCAGTGACTTAACACCATTTCTCTATAACCAGCCTGTTCTTCCCCATAGACTTTTAACTTGCACATTACGACAGCAGCAACAACACTAATTACAATGAACACAAGAAAAATGAAGGAAACTAAACTAAAACAAGTTTCGAACAAAAGATTATCTTCCGGAGAGATGTTTGAGAAACAATGAGGTGTGTAGGGAAATAACAATAAAACAAAACGAATGAGTGCTCCTATCAAACAAATGAACGTTAGCATGGCAAATAGCAAATATTTTACCAAAAACAATATCAGATGAAATATTTTAAACTTATCATCAATTATCTGCAGAACAGATAGTAAACTGAAGATAACTACAATGTCTAATAGAAAATGATATTCATTAGATAAATTTATAAGTTCATTAAAGTGAGTTCTTCCCGTGCCCTTCAATGATATTGAACAATACCGGTTCCAACATACTGAACCAATTAATGATAGGGCAAGGCTTGATATATTAATAAAATTGCTGAGATACGTGATTTCTATTATGCTCTTCTTCTTGTAGATTGGTATAGATAACAACGAAAGGACGGTCAGCATGTTGCAGCCAGCTGCATTTACCTGGTGAAAAAAGATGACACTACATTAGAAGCTTAATATTCTGAATCATGGAACAAGTGTGTTATCATTGTAATTTAGTAGTTTCTATTTTATTCTTTGTACTTCAATTTTATTATTTAGAATCATAGACATGATGTAGTGAATAGCTCTAGTAAGACCCTAAGTCGCTTTACATCTAAGACTTGGAAATGAATCGTGGTACTGGTAACATTCAAGACTGTTCTACCTCCCATGAAGTTAGCTGATAAACATTCTTGGAATTAAGGGATTTGGGATTAGAATTCTAAAGAGTGACTTATTTTCAAGTCTTAATAGTTATTTTATCTATAAAATAATTGCTTTCCTGTTGGTCAACACAGAAATGTGCCAAACAAATTGGGCACGAAATAATGTTATCACACTTACTAATCTGGATACAATAACGTGGGTTAATTGGATGGCACCCGTTCGTCAGGCGAATATCATCAAATATACAATATATGCACAACAACACACAGGTTAAACATTTTTGAAGGAGTGACATTCATTACACTTTTAAAATTGCATATAATGCTGTGCATATGTTTTACAATAGGCTATATACCTAGTCTTACCATAAATATTGTCACAAAGTTGTTAATAAAGGTGATGGACGATATCTTACTAACTTAATAGCAGTAGTTATGTGCATATATAAGTAACACAAACCACCAATCCTTTTTTCAAAATGACCACCTTTATAACGCACCAGGTGTTTGAGGTCACTCATCAACAGCATTACGCAGCACTTCTATAGATAAGTGTTGTAGAAGCTTTTAATGCTCAACATAATGGGATTCATAGGCATAACACAAGACAAAATCAAAACATTCATATTTCACACACACAAGCATATATCAAAAAGGAACTTTTCACACTGGAGTTAAATTATACAATAAACTACCCCAGTATATAAAACTGGCCCCAAAAATAAAAACCTTTGATAGAATGTTAAAAGCTTATCTGCAGTGCCATTGTTTTTACTCAGTAGTTGAATATTTTAGCGTATAGGAGTGATGGAATCTATAACTATATTTTACTTTTTTAATTTAATTTCAATACCTAGCTGTATGTTGTTGTATTTATAGAATTAAGTTTTCATATTATGATAATAGAGTGAGGTGTAAATAGTTGTGCAATAAGATTGTATCTATTAAGATTTGCTATTATAATAAGTTATAAATAGTTATAATCTTAGTAATATATACCTGTTAGATCTTTTATTTTATGCATGTAAATTCTGACGTGTCCTATATCAAAAATGTATTGAATGCATGTATTTGATAAAATGGAATTAATAAAAATCTATCTATCTATCTATCATGCTACAAGTTTAAGAGCAGCTGCATGGTGCATGTTGTGGTGGGGAGTTAGCTCCATAAAGGGATGGAAACATCTGCAAAAGTATACCAGGTTACTGTGCTGGAGGAAATTATCAAGAATCTCAACAACATTCTTTTCCATGATAATATATTTATTGATCGCAGCCAATGGCCATACAAGAAAAGAATGTCTTAAAAATGAAAAGCTTCTTTTCGATTTCATAGTTGTCATTCTTTTTGCACACAATATGCATTATTGTCTAGCGTAATCACACAATGATTACGATCTATTTTTGCAAAATTGCAAGTGGTATCTGCCACACCGAACATCACACAGTTTACACACACACGAATCACAAGGTTCATGAAATAGCTTATTGGTGCAGACCACATGATGCAAACCATGGCATGCAAACCTGGTGACAACATGTCTCAACTCTTAGTTAGTCTGAGTCCAGTGCCTATTCATCATCGCGTCAGAGCTGTAAAATTCCCACCATATGTCTGCTCTTTTTTGTTCTCGTCTGCTTATAGTGTCTTGGAAAGCGGTCGTTGATGGCAGAAACATTCTATTTCTGATCTCTTGTATCCTTAGATAGTATATATATGGTTTAAGAAAAGAGAGAGCCACACAATCACATGGCACAGTGATGACTTGACCAGGAAGTCGGTGGTCGACTATATACTGTATGAGAAAGAACTAAATAAGAACATCACGGACATCAAGGTTATACCATCGGAGAACCTGGATAGCGACCATCGATTGCTGGTAATGAACCTGAGAGGGAGTAAGGAGAAGAAAGGGACTGAGAACCAGGAAAGACGTATAAGGATATGGAAACTGAAAGAAGGGGATAGAAGGGTCGAGTACCTCAAAATGGTAAAGGAAGGAATTCCAACAGATGAAGAAAGAGGGGTGGAAGAGGAATGGGCTAGATTTAAGAAGACACTAGTAGGTGCAGCAGAAGCAGTATGTGGGAGGACAAGTAGTACGAAGAGGTGGAAGGAAACACCATGGTGGAATGAGAAGACAAAAGATATAGTAAGGGAAAAGAATTGAGCCTTTAGGAGGTGGTATCAAAATAGGACGGTAGAGACAAGGGAAGAGTACCAGGAGAGAAAGAAGGAGGCGAAGAGAGTAGTGGCTGAGGAGAGAAGAAAGTGGATGGAAGAGTGGACAAAGATGATGAAGGAGGATAGTGAAGTTACAAAAAAGGTCCTGTCTGGGATGGTAAAAAATAAGAGGCGGAAGGATCCTACGGATTATGTCAGAACGGTGAACAAAAGGGGACAAGAGATAGAAAATAGGGAAGGACTGAAGAAAATGTGGAAATAATATTTTGAAGAACTTCTGAACCCAAATGGAAAGGATGGTGAGGAGGAAGAAATCGGGGAAGAGGAAGATGAACGGCAAACAGAAAGGGACTTAACATGGAAAGAAGTGGAAGATGCAGTGAACAAGATGAAAGGAGGGAAGGCACCGGGTGTGGATGAGTTGAGTGTGGAGATGGTGAGAGCAGCAGGAGAGGTGGGGATACAGTGGTTGTACCGAGTGATGAGGACAGCATGAAAGGAAAGGAAGACCCCAGAGGACTGGAAAAAAGGAATAATTGTCCCGATCTTCAAGAAAGGTAGTAGAACAGATTGCAGAAACTATCGGGGAATAACACTGATGAGTCATTGTGCAAAGATCTTTGAGAAAGTTTTGGAAAGGAGAATTAGGACAAGGATAGAGGAGGGATGAGGGAAGAACAACATGGCTTCAGAGCAGGAAGGTCCACAGTGGATTTGATTTTTGCTGTAAGGCAGTTACAAGAACAGCACTATGAGTATGGAACAGATCTACTGATGGCCTTCCTGGACATTGAGAAAGCATATGACAGTGTATGCAGAAACAAAGTATGAAAGTCCCTGGAGGATAGAGGAGTAGAGAAATGGACTATAAAGAGGATAAAGGAGATGTACAAGGGAAGCGTGAGCTGTGTGAAAGTGGGAGGAGTGAGATCAGACTTGTTGGAACAGAAAAACGGCCTGAAACAAGGAAGTTCACTGTCACTGTTATTTTTCATTGTGGTGATGGATGACATAATGACCCGAGTGGCACAAGTAATTGGGGAAGGAAAGATGAAAGCAATGGTGTTTGCAGATGATTTGATGATTTGGGGAAACAAGGAGGAGGAGGTACATGAACAGTTGGACGTGTGGGAAGGAATAATACAAGGATATGGGATGAAATTTAGCATAAATAAGAGTGAGATGGTGATCACAACAAGGAAGAAGGAAAGAACCACAACGGGAATAACGATTGGTGGGGAACAGCTGAAGAAAGTGGAGAGTTTCAAGTATCTGGGAAGCCTGATACAAGATAATGGAAGAAACGATAGAGAAATAAATGAGCGGGGGAGGCAGGCAGAAGCATTTCGGAGGAGTGTGAGAAGCATGTTATGGAGCAAGGATGTCCCTCAGAACAGCAAAAAGATCATATATCGGACGTACTATGTCCCTATCCTGACGTATGCCTCGGAGACCTGGGTTATGAAAGGAAGGGAGAAGAGCAAAATACAGGCCAGTGAGATGAGGTTCTTGAGAAGCAGTATTGGAGCTACAAAGATGGACAGAATAAGAAATGAGAGGACCAGAAAATTAATGAAGGAGGAATCATTACAGGATGGTATAGAGAAATCTAGACTTAGATGGTATGGACATGTAAAACGAATGGAGGAGAAGAGGATACCCAGGAGAGTACACGAGACGAAGTGGGAAGGAAAGAGACCGAGAGGAAGACCGAGAGACAGGTGGCTGAAGGAGGTGGAAGAAAGCGTGAAGAAGAGAGGAGAAGACTGGACAAGGGTGGAGGCTGAGAGATGGTGGGAAGACAGAAGACGTTGGAGAGGCTTGTGTTCCAAACAGACCCGGCCAGTGGCCGGAAACTGTGCAAGATGATGATGATATGCGAGTCTTGAACGAGTGGATTTCGAGACACCAAGCCTTCTCTTGAGGAAAGAGGCCTTCACTTTCTCTAGAGTTTCTAGATCACTCACTTTCGATTGATCCCATATAAGCTCAATTCCATAGGTCAAACTGGAGCTTTCAACAGGATTGTGTACCAGCACAGAATGTAAACTTCATTTCCACCTCTGATTGGCCCTCTGGTACCGCAGGCCTCAATCCTATGGATCAAATTATGGTCAGTGCTTGAGGAAATGGCATGCAAGGAAAGACACCCAAATATTGCCAGTTTGAAGCGCTCTCTTTTGAAAGCAGAAGAGGAATTCCCTGGTAATGTGCTGCGTACTGTGATGTGTGTTCCTTATTATTATTTATTTAGCGTATGACTTTCAGTATCGGGAGTGTGCCAGAGGCTGTAGCTGCTTCAAGCGGACACCCATGGGGTGAGCTACAAGTTCCTTATATATCCATGTAGGCTTACCTACTATCATGGTAAACATTCATTAACAAATTTGTGACAAGACTAGGTACATATCTAAAAAATTTAAAAAAGAATTGAGTGAAAGAACTGATAATGTTCCCATGACGAACAAGAGAAGTGTATAATTAATCCACGTTATTGTATCCAGGTTACTAAGTGTAATGAATTCCCCGTCCAGTTTAATGTGATGACCGACTAAAAAGGGAGTCTCTTATATATTATGAAGACAACACTGAAGAAATGGTTGTTACCGTGAAATGTGATAGCCGTAGGAACAAAGAACACAGAAGGCAACATCCATCTTGCAACGTATTGATCTGGCACCCAAAGTCCTGAAAAGAAAAGTATTTACAAGGAAATATTACTCACAAAAACAAGACTGGTTACTTTCATTGTGAATGTCGTCACTTCATTTTATTTGTTTCGCAACCTGTATAATTGTGGTATTCATACATGCTACATGTTGTATGACCAACTGATGTACTCTCCGTTTAGCCCTGCCATCTTGTAGAGAGTGGCTAACATTTAATTAATTTTCCCACTATACTTTACAATTTTTGACCAAATTTCATCCATCCCTGTCGGTTTCTGACATTGTAGTTTATATACCACCCTCTCTACTGCCTCAACCTTGATTTTGTTCCCGTCCTCACTCTCCTCCTGCATAATCTCAAAATCTGCCACTTTGCCATATATAGAGATCCCCATTTTCATTTAGCAAGTTTTTGAAGTATTCGTGCCATCTTCCCAGTGCTTCCTTGGTATCTACAGATTCCCTGAAGTATCCAGAACACTGCTTATTTCTGTTTTTCCTCCATATCTAGGATTCTTTATAACACTGCAGAAAGGCTTTCCTGCTGCTTAACCTAATGTTTCTAATTTATCTGCAAATTCCTCGCATGATTTCCTTTTGGACCCTTCTATTATTTGTTTAGTTTTGTTCCTTTCCACTACATATAGCTGTGTGCCAGATTCCTTGTTTGGAACCATTTTTGTAAGCCTTCAGTTTACTTTTACAAGCGGACTTCACTATGTTATTCCGCCAGGATGTGTCTTTACACACATGCCTTTGCTACTTCTAGTACTGCATCCCCGTATACTCACCACTTCATTTCTATGTCATGCAATTATTTTTATGCCTACTCTTTGGAATTTCTCATCAATGATTTCTGATAAGGAACATTCTTACTTGGTCTATGTAACGGGTCTCTCGGTATGTTGATTAACTAGTACTGTGTACTAAATATTCTGGTATACGACTCCATAGTGTTGACTTCAGATATTGTGTACATTTTACAGTGCTGGAGGTGTGTTGGTGTGAGTAACGATGAAAGCACTAGAATCATTTTGATTTCTTAAAACATTATTTTTATTTTGTCTGAAATGACTGCTACGTTTGGATATTCAGTTTTGAGTTTGAAATTGTTGCTCTGTACTTTATAACAATGTAAGCCATGTACTAAAAGCTATTTAGTACTGTGCCCATATGCACATGGACCAGAAGGGCATTTAAGTGAACAGCAATAATACACTCACTCACTCAGAACGCTTCTATGGGACACTAAGATCCCGCGCCGATCTCACAAAATGTCCCACTGAAATGTGTTTTGGGCAGATCCAGTTATTACTGATAAAAACAAAATAGAGAACAGGCCAGATATCGTTCTTGTGGATAAACTGCGGAAGAGAACCTTGATTCCTTGATATCGCAGTGCCTAATTCCCATAATCTGCAACAAACCAAGTATCTGCCCTTGGCAAATGTGGAGACAGGAAAGTGTAGTGGTGCTGCCCATAGTCATCTCTTCTGCCGGCATCATTCCTAAATCATTGGCTTGCAACCTACATTGCACCATGCAGAAGGGCGCCATCTTGGAGACCTGTTGCATAGTTCGCTCGTTTCTTAATGTGCCACACTAAGCGAAGTTGCCATACCGTCTTGGAAATAAGCCGACGGTATGTTGATTTTTAACCACTGATGTGGTGAAATGATTGTGTCATAATAATAATAATAATACTCATTCACTCTAAAGGCTTACGGGTAAGGCCCTGCGCGGACAAACAAAACGTTTTCCGCATTCGTACGTTTGTTATCCGAATCTACTGGCATTACAATACTATTTTTAGATAAAGCATAAATTACTAAGGCAACATATTTAGACATGGGGGAAAAGTCGTTCCCTTAGGCTTTGTATGCCATGTGCTATGTTTAAAATGAATGTTACACAGCCAGAATTGCAACCCATTCCTGATCGGAGTATTAATTGTGCTTAATGACTTAATTTCAATGAGATAAACTTTAATCATCTTACATTTGTCATGAAAAAAAAAAAAAAGGAAAAGTAATATGTCATAAACATCTGGGTCCTAGTAATGGTATTAAACAAGTTCTGATTGTATTCTAAACACTATCCGCAATATTTCTCCATAAAATATCCACACAGCCATGCAAACTATATCCGCATGGCGAAACATTTTGCAGATATCCGCATCCGTGCATGGCTTTACTTATGGGACACAAAGATCCCGCGCCGATCTCACAAAATGCCTCCACTGAACTATGTTTTGAGCGAGTTCTTGCCAGTTGTCTACAAAGTTTGGAGATTTCATTCTTCCAGAAACTTCATGATCCCTCTACTGGTCTTTCTCCTCTTGGTTCTTCTTTAAAGATTTGTAAGACCCTCCTATCATCTCCCATCCTTAGTAAATGACCAGCCCATTGAAGTCTTCTGGAGTTAATGATGTTGAGTATTGGTGCTGGCTGTGATTGTGAGTGCATGTCTTTATTTGATCTTTTTTTCCAGCTTTGGGATGCAGAGTCAAAATCTGGTCCAAAAATGTTCATATACACTTTATTTTCGAAAACTTGCAACCGGTGTTCTTCCTGTTTTGTTAAACTCCATGATTATGCACCATAAGTTAGAACTGTCCTAATGATGGTATTGTATATTTTCAGTTTTGTATTTCTCGTCAAAAATTTAGATTCCAATAAATACTTCAGAGAGATAGCATTCTGTATTCTAACTTAAATTTCCACTCCTCTATGACTCCTAAGAATTTGAAATGTTCAGCTTGCTAATAAGAGGTAACCGATTCCCAAACACATTGATATTCCTCTTCATTACCATGTACTGGTCGGGTCTAAGCTGCGTGAACCTGAGAGGAATGTGCATCGCGGACTATGAGAAATGATGGTGACGAGTGATGAGGTTTCTCGGTCCGTGCATAGTCATCATCATCATCTTGAGCAGTTTCCAACCGCTGGTCGGGTCTGCTTGGAACATAAGCCTCTCCATCGTTTCCTGTCCATCCACCATCTCTCGTCATTTACTGTGTCCCAGCACACTCCTCTTTCCTCCACACTCTTCTTAACTCCTTTTGTCCATCTGTCCCTTGGTCTTCCCCCTGGCCTCCTTCCCGTCATTTCCATTCCAAACATCTTCTTCGGTATCCTCTCCTCTTCCATCCTCCTCACATGTCCATACCATTGTAGCCTAGATCGCTCTATTCTATTTTGCAATGGTTCCTCTCTTACCATCTCCCTGACTCTCTCATTCCTTACTCTGTCCATTCTTGTCACTCCTACCCTACTCCTCTGGAACTTCATCTCCTCGTATTTTACTCTTGTCCCTTTCCTTCATCACCCATGTTTCTGAACCATATATCAAAATTGGCACAAAGTAGGTCTTGTAGATGATTCCTTTACATTTTTGTGGTACATCTTTATTCCATAACATCCCCCTAACACTCTTGAAAAATCCATCTGCGCACCTTCCCCTCTCATTTATTTCCATCCTATTGCCTCCCTTTTCTTCAATTATGCTTCCCAAGTACTTGAAGCATTCTACTTTCTGCAACTGCTGTCCTCCGAGTGTTATGCCCATATCCAGTCTGTTCTTCTTCCTCGTTGTGATGACCACTTCACTCTTTTGTGCTGAGAACTTCATCCCATATGGTAACACTACCTTCTCCCACTCATCTAATTGCTCTTGTACTTCTTCCTCATCCTCTCCCCATACCAGAAGGTCATCAGCAAACAACATTGCCTTCATTTTCCTTTCCCCAATGCTATTTACCACTTTTCGTATGATTTCATCCATCACCACTATAAATAACAGGGGTGAGAGGGCACTTCCCTGTTTCAGACCACTCTCCAGTTGAAACCATTCCGTTCTCTCTCTTCCCACCTTTACACAGCTTTTGCTTCCCTCGTACATTGCTTTCACTCTTGCCACTGTCTCCTTGTTCACTGCTTTTGCTCTCATTGCTTCCCATACCTTGTTTCTATTAATACTATCATATGCTTTCTCAATATCCAAGAAGGTCATCACCAGATCTTTCCCATATTCATAATGGTGTTCTTGTAGCTGTCTTACTGCAAAGATGAGGTCAACTGTTGACCTTCCTGGCCTGAATCCATACTGTTCTTCCCTCAGCCCATCTTCAACTTCTGTCCGAATTCTTCTCTCCAGTACCTTCTCAAATATTTTGGCGCAGTGGCACATGAGTGTAATTCCCCTGTAGTTCTTGCATTCCTTCCTACTTCCCTTTTTAAATATGGGTATTATTATCCCTCTTTTCCAGTCCTCTGGTATTTTCTTCTCCCTCCATATCACTTTCATTACTCGAAAGAGCCACTGTGTTCCTATCACCCCTGCTGCTCTCACCATCTCCACACTCACTTCGTCTATTCCCGGTGCCTTTCCCCCTTTCATCTTCTTTAATGCTTCCTCCACTTCTTTCCATGTCAATTCCTTCTCTGAAATGTCTTGGTCACTGTCTGTTTCTTCCTCCACAATGTCCACTACGCTGGTTTTAGTTGGATTTAGGAGTTCCTTGAAGTATTCTCTCCAGATAACCTTTACTTCTTCCATATTTTCGACCTCCTTTCCATTCCTGTCCACCATTCTGACATTTTCCCCTGTATCTCTTCTCTTTGCCTTTATCATTCCATACAACACTTTCTTACTGCCATCACAGTCCTCCTCCATCATTTCTCCAGCCATTTCTTTTTCTCTTCCTTCACTACTTCTCCTGCTTCTTTCTTCCGCTCTTGGTATTCTTCTCTTGTTCTGTCTGTCCTCTGTTGGAACCATTTCCTGAATGCTTCATTTTTCTTTTTCACTGCTTCCTTAGTTCTGGGGTTCCACCATGGTGTTTCCTTCCACCTTTTCTTTCCACTAGTTCTGCCACACACGACTTCCGCTGCTTCTACCAACACGTCCTTGAACCTATTCCATTCTTCTTCACCTGTTTTCGGATCATCCTTCGGTAATTTGTTCCTCACTAATATCTGGAACTTCTCCTTATTTCCATCCTCCTTCAGCTTCCATGTCCTTATTCTTCTTTCTTGGTTCTCAGTTCTCCTCTTTTCCTTCAGTCCTCTCACCTTGGCGACCAGCAGACGGTGGTCACTGTCCAGGGCTTCTGAAGGTATTACCCTTATATCCGTGATACTCTTCTTTGTCTCCTTCCCGCATAGAATATAGTCCACCACTGATTTCCTAGTCAAATCCCTGCTGTACCAAGTAATTTTATGGCTCTCTCTCTTCTTGTACCATGTGTTTCCAACCATTAGCCCATTTATCTTGCACAGTTCCAACAATCTCTCTCCTTCCTTATTCCTGTTTCCCCATCCTTCACCACCAATCACTTCCTCAAAACCTCTTCTATCAGTTCCGACATGGGCATTTAGGTCTCCCATGACTATCAGGTCTCTCCCCACTAACTGCTTCTGCAACTCCTCTTCAAACTCGTCCTTCTCGCCTTCTGTGCATCCCACCTGTGGTGCATAGACTTGCAGAATATCCAGGTTTCTACCTTTCACAGTGATTCTGGCTCTAATTATTCTATCACTTACCCTCTTTACTTCCCCCCTCAGCCCTTCTCTCACCACCATTCCCACTCCATTTCTCTTCCCCTCCTCATTTCCTATCCAGTATAGCTGCAAGCCATTTCTCAGTTCTTTTCTTCCTTCCCCTCTCCATCTGGCCTCTGCCAGTCCGAGTACATCCAGTTTTCTCCTCTCCATCATATCCACAACCTCCTCCACTCTTCCCGTCAATGAAGTTATATTCAAAGTTCCGATTCGTAGTCCATTTCCATAGCCAGGTCTGCTTCCTTTAGATCTGTCCTTTCCGAGGCCCGTTCCCGTTTTAAAAGCAGTTTCATATCCACTACTGGCTTGCTAGGCCTAACGTAGCTTCACCGTAACCCTGGCGAGGGGCCTGTTTTTGGTCCGCGAGAGGTATTTTATTTCCCTCAAACCCTCCGGACAAGTCCGGCGAGCCCCCCTATCCGCCACCTGCATACAGAACCAAATACATTGGTCGGTGACTCCCTCATTCATTCATACCGCCACAGTGGTTTGAGCAAGGGCCCTATGTTAGCAGTATTGGGATGGAAAGGAATACCAGATATCACGGCGGGCTGTTGACAGACCCTTCTCTTTTCACCTGACCCTTCCCTGCTCTTTCCCCTCACCTTGCAAGTTCATAGAGCTTGGACCCGAGCAGTACTGAGTTTTTTGGTCATTAATTCTAAGGCCTAATTTTGAAGCTTATTTCTTTATCTCAATCTCATTTCTTCCTATAAGTACGATATCAACTGCGTATGCAAGCACTCTATGATACTGTCCGAGATGCATGCCAGCCGGAACTAATTTTAGTGATCTGATAACTTTTTTGAGAGCAATGTGTTGAAGAGAAGAAGGGACAAAGCATCTTATGCCGGTTCTGTTTTGGTAAGGATCAATAATAATAACAATAACAATAATAATAAAGCTTATCACACACTTGTCAGGAAGATGGGAAGGAGGACGCGGATTGAGGGTTGAGCACTGGATATGTATACATGCACACAACCCTTAGTAAGATTTTCTTTCTCTCTAATAAATGCAGATTCATTAACATTGGCAAACGATTTCATTGGTTCCAAAATTAAGCAAGCCCAGAGACTTGGAATTCAGTGCCTGATGTGGGAGACAATGGACTCCTATTAGGTGCACCCTGTGCATGACTCACCGGGGATATATTTCGACCGAATCCAGGCCTCAAATTTTGAACTAGTCCAGTCAAATTAATAATTCTTTGCAATGTTGAATGTTGGAAATATAATTTGTGTAGCCACAGTGATGTAGCCTAAAATCCAAGTTTTCCAACTCGGCGCGCCTCAATGCACCGTGCTGCTTTGCAATAACCGAAACAAGCACTGGTTTTCATTTTTGCCGTATATCGCAAGATGTAAGCGTTTGTCGAAATCAATTGTTCTATCCATAAAGTAAATTTGCTATAATTTGAATACAAGAAGAGCTATGTGCATCCAATAGTTCATGAGAAACATATTTTCCAAAAACTTTTATCTTTTCAAAAAATGCTGTAAAATGTTCAAATCCTCTGAATTGTGTTAAATACACCTGAAACTATGGCGTGTAGGTAAAGATTCAAGAGGATTACATTTGAAGTACAACAAAGTTGCAATAAATTGAGCAAAAAGTTGATTTTTGAATGTCAAAAAGTCCTCTTGGCACGCCGGAAGGCGGAGGTAGATTTCATCGGGCAAACTTGGGGATAGGCGAAAATAGTCAGAATATGCACGTTTTCGTAGAAGGATCAGACCTCATTTATTGCGAGAAAGTATTTTATAATTGGAGCTTAATTAACTTTGTTTTTCGTCATTTTATGCATATTTTAAACATTTTATTGTCTTATGGGGACGGTAATCTGCTTATCATTTGGGGTACATTTTTATACTTGTGGTCACACTGTCCTTATGCAAGGTTTCGACACTGATGTGTAACTATGTAACGGTCTGTTACTTCTTCACGCAAAATTATATCTCCCGCAGAGATTTTGGTTGGTTCCTCAGTTTAGGGACTGCAACAACGCGGTCATGTAACCCCGTGTACTTTGGGTGAGTGTAGAATCTGTCTGATAATCAGTGTGAATTGTGATGGCTGTATTAGTCTGTAATTCAGGTAAGGACTGCAGACGGTCAATTTCAAGCAGTAGTTGCTAATGTTGCTACCAGATACTACCGTCAACGACACCTATCTCTGAACTTGGCTACGAGATGCCACCGCAACCAGCAACTCGCAACGAACGTTGGATCTTCCCTTCCAAAGGAAAGCATACTGAGGGATTTTTAGTGCTCTTAGAAAATCCGACGACTTCGGCTGGCTTCGAACCCGCGAACTTGGGCATAGAAGTTCAGCATACTACCAGTTAGGCCTACGTCACCGAGGCCGCTTCTCACTTAGTCAGATAGAAAACTGAATGTGATCGCGTGCAAGTGCGTTGTCATGGCAACGTCTGATGGCTCATCCCTCATCAATTTAGTAGTGTTGTCATGGCAACTTCTGATAGCTCTTGGCATTTTCTTATAATTCCGAAATCATTTTTCTCATCCCTTGGCGTAATGGTGGGTCATATCAAAAATTCTTTCAGACAAAAGTTTTAGGTAATTATTAGGGAAATATTTTCCATTTTGTACGGTTTTGATATTATGCCTATTAAGAGAGATATGATTAATGTTTCCCGAAAAACCCACTTTTTCCCACCCCTTTGGTCAATGGTTGGTGCTATCAAAAAACTCTTCAAACATAAATTTTTGGGCCTTATTCGACACATAGTATGAACTTTGAACGGATTCGATATTTCAAATATTAAGAGAGTTATAGCGATATTTCACTTTTTCGATAAAAGACCCCCCTTTTCACCCCCGTCGACCGATTGTGCCCATTAACGAACTCGACCGAGATTTTATAGGGATACATATTATGTAAAAATTCAAATTGATTGGTGCAAAATTGCGGTAGTTATCGTGTCCACAAGAAAGTGATATATGTATATATATACTAGCTGTTACCCGCGGCTTCGCCCGCAATAACATTTGTAATCCTGTTATAACATTAGTTAAATAGATAGATAAGCATGGGTCCTAGTGGAAAATAATTCTATCACCTGAAACCAAAAATGCATGGGACGAAAAAAAACATCAAAATATCATGTTGGTTTGGGACCCTAAAAGACGTGAAAAATATAATAAAAGTATTAAAAAAAACTATTTTTTGAAATTTCATTCGAATAAATTTTTATGTCATTCCTGGGACTTAGAAAATTCCGGCCAAAAAATACAAAATCATTAATAACTCCTTAAGTATTCGTCGTATGATGAAATAGCAAGAGACAAAAAAGATGTAATGTGTTATTGTCTAGAACATAGGCCATGTATAATTTTACACTCAGACATATTACGTTTCCCCCCTCCCCCATAATTTCACCCCTCCCCATGGACCCCTTAAATTGGATTTATGAAAAAACGTCAAACACCTGTTTAGTTATTTTTTATGCTGATTTTTTTCGGCTGAGTTCCAAACTCCTGGCCTATGTCGTGTAAGAGATACACGCTCCGTTAGGAATCCTTCAACCCCCACTTTTCACCCCTTTCACCTCATAATATACACCACATCGAAAAAAAACCTCAGACACGTGTCTTCTTATTTTTAATGATGAGTTTATATGCCGAGTATCACATCCCCCAATGAAAGCAATCGGGAGATATTGCTATTCAATGAAATGCAGGTCTACCTCCTTAACACCCCTTTAGAATCTGAATATCCAAAAATCCTTTCTTAGTGGGCGTTTGCGGCCCTTGAGGAAGCTGGATACCAAATTTCAATCCAATCCGTTCGGTGGTTTCTGAGATTTCGTGATGAATGAATGAGTCAGTGAGTGGTATTTGAGCTTTATATAGTAGATAAGCAACGGTCCTAGTGGAAAATAATTCAATCACCTGAGACCAAAAATGCATGGGACGAAAAAAAACATCAAAATATCATGTTGGTTTCGGACCCTAAAAGACGTGACAAATATAATAAAAGTATTAAAAAAAACTATTTTTTGAATTTTCATTTGAATCAATTTTTATGTCATTCCTGGGACTTGGGAATTCCGGCCAAATAGTACAAAATCATTAATAACTCCGTAAGTATTCGTCGTATGATGAAATAGCAAGAGACAAAAAAGATGTAATGTGTTATTGTCTACAACATAGGCCATGTATAATTTTACACTCTGACATATTACGTCCCCCCCCCCCCCATAATTTCACCCCTCCCCATGGGCCCCTTAAATTGGATTTATGGAAAAACGGTCAAACACCTATTTACTTATTTTTTATGCTGATTTTTTCCCGCTGAGTTCCAAACTCCTGGCCTATGTCGTTTAAGGGATACACGCTCCGTTAGGAATCCTTCAACCCCCACTTTTCACCCCTTTCACCTCATAATATACACCACATCGAAAAATCCTCAGACACGTGTCTTCTTATTTTTAATGATGAGTTTATATGCCGAGTATCACATCCCCCAATGAAAGCAATCGGGAGATATTGCTATTCAATGAAATGCAGGCCTACCCCCTTAACACCCCTTTAGAACCTGAATATCCAAAAATCCTTTCTTAGTGGGCGTTTGCGGCCCTTGAGGAAGCTGCATACCAAACTTCATTCCAATCCGTTCGGTGGTTTCTGAGATTTCGTGATGAATGAATCAGTCAGTCAGTGGTATTTGAGCTTTATATATATATTGAACCCTTATTGATCTTCGATAAATAAGTATTCATATTTATTATTATTATTACTACGGCCCAGGCAGCACATAAGGAAGTCGACTTGGATATTAGGGAGGCCAGCATTTCGTAATGGTTGCAACAGAAGCTGAGTTGGTAGCTATTCCTGGGGACGGCCAGAATTAGTCGAGTTCAAGGCCAAATTGTGCAACTACTGTACCAAAATTGGAGACATAAAGGAAGAATCACGAGGTCTTCTCAACGAACATACGATTGAATCAGCCAATCGCAAGAGACCAAGCCGTGACCACGAGGTGGACGGCGTCAGTAGTAAAAAGCGCGCGGAAGTGTGTATCTAAGGAACCGCCGAACGGATTAATCTCCGCTCGAGTAATTTGAGACGTTGGATTTATTTGGAGAAGAATGACACTAGCCCCATCTTTGTGAGACAAAAACTCTGGAAGTTTTTATCCGACTTTGCCCCACTCCACCGCCCTTGTCAGTTTCTCATAAATAGTCTGGCCTGACGCCAATCTAAGTACTTATTGTGTGGAGCCTTCAGAGGCATACTCCACGCCAGTTTGAAGTGTGATTTTTGACGCTCGAATTTATCTGAGTACTATTCTTGTGGAGCCTTCAGAGGTATACTCCACGCCAGTTCGAAATGTGATTTTTACGCTCTAAAATCAGTGAAGCTAATTTATTTTATGAGCTCTGGGGAGCTAAAGTCGCAGCATTGGCAGTACCGAATTTTATAAGCTATAATACATTTTGTTCTAAAATCAACTAAATTGTGTGATCTAAATATTTCACGCCAGCGCGTGATAAACTGTAACATTCTTTTAAAGACGACGAGTTCAACTTTAAGGGGGAAGTATCGTATCACCCTAATTAGCGCTTACCAGAACCGAAGTCCACAAGACGGGACGGAAATACCGGACGAGATAGCGACTGCGAGTGCAGCCAGGATTTTGAACTTGTTAACGAGCCAGTGGCGCGGACTCGAGATGTATATTTTATGTATAAATTGTGTGTATTGTATGTGTTTTTATAGTGCGTATGTGCGATATAATTAGGGCCAGTCTTCGCTATTAATCGCAGTAGGACAATTGTGGGTGAACTGAGTAGCCTGCAAGCGATTATAGATAGGCAAATATTTAACATTGAACTTTTCTGCCAAGGAGTCGAGACCAAGATGATCAGCACGTGGTTTGAAGTTGGGATGAGCTTCAAGAAATCAACGCAGACGACTACTATGGAGTGCTAAATTGTCCATAGGGCAATGGGTTGAGGAGGATGTCCTTAGTCCTACATGCAGAAGCGGTGATGTACTAAAATTGGATTATTTCAATTATGTAGTTAGATTTGGCCGGGGAACTTTGTAAATAGTCATGTTTTTCTTTCTTGTTTTTAGCTGTTTTTCTTGTACCGACACTATTTGTTTAAATGTCCGTTGGCGCGTGGCCAAAGTGTTTGTTGATATTTTGATTTTTTTTCTTGAGTCATGTGTAATGTACGCGGCGTGCGTGCGTGATTTTTATCCTTGCAATTGCGGAACCCGTTACATTCGATAAATGGTGCTTTATTAACGTTAATATTTTGAAATAGGAATGGGAGGAAATGATTGTAAAACATTTTGCTGAACAGGTTATTATTCATGTTAGGGTAGCCGAGTGCACCAACTTAAAAGTAATTGTAGAACACCTTCGTTCTAATTTTGATAGATTTTTCTTGAGTCCTTTTCAGGTGACTAGTCACGGCATAGAACGATGGCGCCAGCATGTGGATATTATTTGTGTCTTTTATTTCAGGGTCTGTCAAAACCCATACGTGTGGTTAAGTGTGTGTTGATGTGTCTAGTGTGTGTTGATTCTACGTGAGGAGGGGGTAGTTGTCCTACCGCCCTTATATATTTTTTTGCTGCTGTTGTATTTTAGATGGAAAGACAGAGTGCTCTTGGGAGACTGCTGATTCTTGTCCGTATGTTTTTTTTTGACACACGTATTATTGTGCTTTGGGGCACATTTCTTCGAGGTTCGACCCCATGTTCTGGGAGGTCGAGGTTATTGACACGTGGGTTGACAGACATGCAGAGTTCCACAAACCGCCCGTTTTGCCTGTGACTTATTTTGATAGGCAGTCCTTTTGTCCGACTGAACCCTGTAAGCTTTCATGTAGCAAACCTGTTCATTGTGATGGCTAATTTTAAGCCATAATTAATTGGGGAGTTCGCCATGTGTGTAACGGATTGTTGTACCTTGTATGGATAAGAATATTGTGATTAACGTAAATGTTGGCTGTTTGCCTATTGCTTTGTTGATGACTCGATTTCATGTAATTTTGTTTGTCACACCCGTGTGGTGTAGTGGTAGAGTATTTGTAAATTTTGACAGCGGTCATTTGAGTATTTTTCTATTGGTCACGTGTTAATGTACTTGTGTTGATTTGTGTGAGAAGTCCTAAGTTTTTAGGCAGTAAATGTTGCTACGGCAATCTAAGTCCAATTTCACCCGGAAATTTTGTGTTTGTTTATAGTAGATTTAGGAAGTGTCGGTTTAATTTAATGTATTGTAGTTGTGTTCCCTTGTGTCGGTCTAGCTCTAGGAAATGCGGATTCGTTGTCTGAAGGGTCATTCTGGATGATAACGAATCACGCATTCAAAGTACACATCGTGGTGCATGTAGAACGGCGTACGCACTTATATGGTCACTTTTTGTATCTTTTAATTTAAGGACACTTGGTCCAGGTAATTAATCTCTCCAGAGATATCGCCTAAGTTTTTGGCATTTTTATTAAGCGGGAGTCAGTTGGGAGTTTTTGTTGTTAATTGTTTATGTGTAAATATGGTGATTTGTTATTAAATTCAGTTGTTTCAACCCTGGCTTCACTCTTTCCTGCATGTTATTTTGTTATATGTTACCCTGCAAGTTAATGAAGCGCCCTGACAGCAACTTACGAATATGACCTGTTACGCCCCGAATCTGAGTCTCATATGCTTCTTTGCAAGGGTTCAATATATATATACATAAATTATATATAAACTTTTTAACTGACGGTGGTTTTGGGGTCTGGGGGATGTGAAACGTGAAGATATGTCGAAATTTTCCGGAAGTCGAAACATGGGACCCATTGCAATAGTTAGCTTTCTAACGAAATCTACCTAAAACGTAACCTTGAAAAAATATAACACGAGAACTGGCGCCGGGTCATACTGACCCACAGTGTGTCACTCCCTTTTTGTTGTAGTCCTACGTATTTTAATGAAGTAATTTTACACCTGGTGTTTTCCTATGAACTATTCCCAATAACAAATGAGGTTCATTTTTATTTTTCAAATTAAACATGCAAAAAAAAAAAAAAAAAAAATTCGTAACTGTATAATTGGCCTTGATAATGGTGGCGGAGCTGATGATTAAGGTGTCCCTAGACCCTAAACATGGATCAACAAGAACGTAAGCTTTTCCCCCTTTTATTTTACAGACTGTTCCGACTAACATAAGCCGATAATTGTGACGCCATGGGTATATCTCACCCAACTTGAGTGTTCCATGATTCTTTTGCAGAGTGAAGTTCAAGGTCCAGTAAGCGACAGGAAATAAGGGTTGACCAAAACGAAAATATAGAGCATTATTTAAGACAGACAATGGTTGCCGTAAACTGAGAAATTAACTGACGTAACTCAGCGAGATGTCGAAAATAGCTCCTCGTCGTTGGCCAGTACTCGTATCCGAGTGTATGTTTCTTTCCTGCATTACTAATTTGTATTCACTCGATGGTGATGTCGCTGGTGACTCAACAGACCAATTCTTGCATAGAACATACGGCCGCACACAATATCAACTTCAAGAGACGGCTTTTTAAGAGGGCCACCCTGTACATTACTCGGTGAGTCTTTCGGAAATCATCCTTCCCGAAAACTGCCCACTTCGAACGAGGGCCATCATTGTGGGTGCCACCCAGCCAAGGCAATACCTACCTGCCTGGTGTCCCAATGCCCGTACCCCTTACCATGCACAGTTATTTGTACAGCTCTTCAATATTCGGCCATGCGGATACATGGTGCACCACTTGACGGGATGGGGTACACCGTCTAGTCTTTCCGACCAGATGACCAAGTTGTTGGCCCTAACCCAATTTATTTTTCTCACGGGGTCTTGACAAATCAAATACCGGCCCGTTTAGTCACCTCATACGACAGGCATGGCAAACTGTTTGGAGGGTAAGAAGTCGTTCATGGCAGCTGTTTGCACTGGGATCAATACAATAGGGCAGACCGTGCTCGTTAATGGGTTGGTGGTAATGTAGCTTAAACAAAGAAAGAATTTGACAAAGGAAAAGCTAAATGAAATACCAATGGGTATTGTATTACCCCTTATGTCAATAAATTGAACTATTATAACATTAACTATACCAGTTTCGGACATATTATGTATGGCCTTCTTCAGTAACTGTTTTTAAAAGGAACTACCAATATTGCAATTGCGAGCAAAGTTTGAATATGTATATTATACTTGAATTTTCTGTGAAATCATCAATTCAGATTGTATTGCATAGGCTACTTAACTGGTTGAGTCTTGCACGGTCCTGTTGAGAGCAGTTCACTAGTTACAACAACCACATATTCACTCCAAACAGGCAAATTCTGGAGGTCAATCACCACATCCAGTATCTCAACAAAACATCACATAGACTACATCTAACAAATATTGAGGAGTTGCATTATCTCAACTAATACTTCAACTAAATAAGTGTAAGATAAGATAAGCCCGTAGATCCGTGATGGGCAAGGGCCTCCTACCGGAGTGGTAAGGGTGGCTCAAATAGTCTCCCAAAACGATCCAGTTCTTGAGAGATCATCATCATCATCATCTTGCACAGTTTCCAGCCACTGGCCGGGTCTGTTTGGAACACAAGCCTCTCCAACGTCTTCTGTCTTCCCACCATCTCTCAGCCTCCACCCTCGTCCAGTCTTCTCCTCTCTTCTTCACGCTTTCTTCCACCCACTTCAGCCACCTATCTCTCGGTCTCTTTTCTTCCCACTTCGTCTCGTGTACTCTCCTGGGTATCCTCTTCTCCTCCATTCGTTTTACATGTCCATACCATCTAAGTCTAGATTTCTCTATACTATCCTGTAATGGTTCCTCCTTCATTAATTCTCTGGTCCTCTCATTTCTTATTCTGTCCATCTTTGTAGCTCCAATACTGCTTCTCAAGAACGTCATCTCACTGGCCTGTATTTTGCTCTTCTCCCTTCCTTTCATAACCCAGGTCTCCGAGGCATACGTCAGGATAGGGACATAGTACGTCCGATATATGATCTTTTTGCTGTTCTGAGGGACATCCTTGCTCCATAACATGCTTCTCACACTCCTCCGAAATGCTTCTGCCTGCCTCCCCCGCTCATTTATTTCTCTATCGTTTCTTCCATTATCTTGTATCAGGCTTCCCAGATACTTGAAACTCTCCACTTTCTTCGGCTGTTCCCCACCAATTGTTATTCCCGTTGTGGTTCTTTCCTTCTTCCTTGTTGTGATCACCATCTCACTCTTATTTATGCTAAATTTCATCCCTTATCCTTGTATTATTCCTTCCCACACGTCCAACTGTTCATGTACCTCCTCCTCCTTGTTTCCCCAAATCATCAAATCATCTGCAAACACCATTGCTTTCATCTTTCCTTCCCCAATTACTTGTGCCACTCGTGTCATTATGTCATCCATCACCACAATGAAAAGTAACGGTGACAGTGCACTTCCTTTTTTCAGGCCGTTTCTCTGTTCCAACCAGTCTGATCTCTCTCCTCCCACTTTCACACAGCTCAAGCTTCCCTTGTACATCTCCTTTATCCTCTTTATAGTCCATTTCTCTACTTCTCTATCCTCCAGGGACTTCCATACTTTGTTTCTGCACACACTGTCATATGCTTTCTCAATGTCCAGGAAGGCCATCAGTAGCTCTGTTCCATACTCATAGTGCTGTTCTTGTAACTGCCTTACAGCAAAAATCAAATCCACTGTGGACCTTCCTGCTCTGAAGCCATGTTGTTCTTCCCTCATCCCTCCTCTATCCTTGTCCTAATTCTCCTTTCCAAAACTTTCTCAAAGATCTTTGCACAATGACTCATCAGTGTTATTCCCCGATAGTTTCTGCAATCTGTTCTACTACCTTTCTTGAAGATCGGGACAATTATTCCTTTTTTCCAGTCCTCTGGGGTCTTCCTTTCCTTTCATGCTGTCCTCATCACTCGGTACAACCACTGTATCCCCACCTCTCCTGCTGCTCTCACCATCTCCACACTCAACTCATCCACACCCGGTGCCTTCCCTCCTTTCATCTTGTTCACTGCATCTTCCACTTCTTTCCATGTTAAGTCCTTTTCTGTTTGCAGTTCATCTTCCTCTTCCCCGATTTCTTCCTCCTCACCATCTTTTCCATTTGGGTTCAGAAGTTCTTCAAAATATTCTTTCCACATTTTCTTCAGTTCTTCCCTATTTTCTATCTCTTGTCCCCTTTTGTTCACCATTCTAACATAATCCGTAGGATCCATCCGCCTCTTATTTTTTACCATCCCATACAGGACCTTTTTTGTACCTTCACTATCCTCCTTCATCATCTTTGTCCACTCTTCCATCCACTTTCTTCTCTCCTCAGCCACTACTCTCTTCGCCTCCTTTCTTTCCTGGTACTCTTCCCTTGTCTCTACCGTCCTATTTTGATACCACCTCCTAAAGGCTCTATTCTTTTCCCTTACTATATCTTTTGTCTTCTCATTCCACCGTGGTGTTTCCTTCCACCTCTTCTTACTACTTGTCCTCCCACATACTGCTTCTGCTGCACGTACTAGTGTCTTCTTAAATCTAGCCCATTCCTCTTCCACCCCTCTTTCTTCATCTGTTGGAATTCCTTCCTTTACCATTTTGAGGTACTCGACCCTTCTATCCCCTTCTTTCAGTTTCCATATCCTTATACGTCTTTCCTGGTTCTCAGTCCCTTTCTTCTCCTTACTCCCTCTCAGGTTCATTACCAGCAATCGATGGTCGCTATCCAGGTTCTCCGATGGTATAACCTTGATGTCCGTGATGTTCTTATTTAGTTCTTTCTCATACAGTATATAGTCGACCACCGACTTCCTGGTCAAGTCATCACTGTACCATGTAATTGTGTGGCTCTCTCTTTTCTTAAACCAGGAGTTCCCAACTAGCAGGCTGTTCCTCTGGCAGAAGTCCAACAGTCTCTTTCCTTCCTCATTTCTTCCGCCCCAACCCTCTGGTCCTAGAACACTCTCATAACCTTGTCTTTCACTTCCTACATGGGCATATTATATTATACTTGAGAGATGTCTTTCCTAAATACATATTGACACACATTAATACAAAATAAATTAACACTCATCCTTACTCTGGTATTTGCATTGTCACACTATTACACTGTTCTGAATTTCCTTCCAAAGCTTTCTATCCCTGGCATTTCTGGTCCACGTAACACCGGCCTCGAACCTAAATTCTTCTGACCATCTGCGACGGGGGTGTCCTCTGCTTCTCTTGGATCCCACATAGTCGTGGAGTAGGTCCATCTATCCTGGTCCATTCTTCATATGTGTCCACCCCAGCGCCATTTCAGTTGCCGAGCTCTTGTTGCTGTGTCCTCCAACCCACTTTTTTTTCAGATCCGTGTTACTGATTCTGTCGCTTAGCTTAACGCCTAGGAATTTTCCTTTCCATTTTCCGTTGACAGATCTGGAGCAGTGTACATATTGTAAATATTTTCACCCATACTTTCAGACATAGATTTTAAAGCCTGAGTGTAATGGATCTGATGACGAGTGCTTGACGATCGAAATTGGTCATCCAAGTGGATTTATTAATCTCATGTAATTTTTTTCAGGTTTACGGCATAACCCACCTCATTTGGGTACAATCGTGTTGACCGACTGAAAAGCACCAAACTTTTGTTTGGTTCATAGTTGGTTAGGTACAGTACTTGCTGTACATGTACATGTCTGGCTGGCTGTTGTAAGGACACTCCAAAATGTGCCTTGCAGGCTAGTTGCCAATCCCATGGCTGATGGAGGAGACTCCTCGTTCAACGGAGAAGGCCCTGGCCGGGCGAAGCAATGTGCAGTCGGCTCGGCTCAAGCAGATGAAGGTAGGGGAGTGAGCCGTCTTTATATAGTGGGTTGAAACTCCACATGTCACGGTAGAACTTTCCGGAGCCGCATCATGTGGAAGACAGTCAAGACTGTGACGTATCAAAGCGCACTAGCCTTCTGTGCAATATTGCAGATTGTAGTAGACAGGTAGTCCGCAACCAGACAAGAAGGACTGAATCACTCTTAATGAAATGCCTCAAATTCATGCCTAATTAAAACAGCTTTACAATTTAAGTAAAGAAAAACTAAGCAGTGAGTTTAATGATTAGGCAAATTCAAATAAATTCGCTACATAAGCAACAACATGAAACGAGGGAAGTTTAGTAAGTTACATTAGTTATTAATATTGAAGTAAATTTTATATATTTTACTTTAAATATTCATACTTTGGTGGTGGAAGACACAAAACGAGGGTCAGACACAGTAAATTAATTGTTTAATTTCATACATAAAGCAGGGCTAACCACTTTGAACCTTCGCAAATGCGAACATACTGCCAGGGGGACACCATTGAAGCAAGCAAAAGGGCAAGAATGAACTTAGGGCTCGAATGGTAATGGATACATCATAGAACCTGGTTGAATACAAGGACCATTAAATGTATTAAGATTGTACCAACATTCCAAACAAGTGGAGGACTTGGATCATGAAGGGGCACCAAGTCACCCCCCTGTAGGTTAGGGTTGGAGAACTGCCACTTCCCCCTCCTCTGCAGTGAGTTGAGATAATTTTGCTTCCACTGTTGCCAGAATTTAATGTGGAGGGATTCAATTTTCCTCTAGAGAATAGGTAAGGATAAATCAATCCCCCGATCAAGTAAAGGACCAAGAGCTGTCAATGAACTATCAAAAACTGACCAGGCATCATAGGAAGGAAGTCAGAGGGATCATTGAACAGAGGGGAGAGAGGTCTTGAATGTACAGTACCCTCAATTAAGATGGCTAAGGAATTGAATTACTCGTAAGAGAGAACAGAAGAACCTACGATTCTTTTAAGATGCCTTTTTATTAACTTCACACAAGATTCCTAACGATCACCGTGATGGGGGGAATAACGTGGAATTAAGTGCAATTTGATATTTTTTATGTTCGAAAAATCAGAAATCTACTCCTTAGCTGAAAGGGAGTAAAATGCCTCTCTCCACTGCTCGGAAGCACCAAGGAAGTTTCGAGTTTTGTCAGAAAAGACATGTGAGGGAATGCCTCTCCTAACTGCGAAACGTGAAAAAAGCTGGGAGAAAAGGGAAGTGGATGCGTTAGTTACGAGTTCTAGATGAACCACTTTGGTGACCATGCACCCAGTTAAGGAAAAGGGCTTGCTAGATGTATTACGTAAAGCAGGAAGATCACCCATCAATTGCTTAGCAGGCTTAGGTCAGTTTTAAAACAAGGAATATATTTACGGACAACCGAGGTGATTTCATGAATTCCATAAACGGGCCAATATTGTTCCCAGATCAAACAAGGGAAAGTTCGAGTACCAACATGAAAATTATGGTACCGTGATGGGACTGTCTTATAATCACGTATGAAACATGATGTCTAGATGGCAGAATTACGGTGTGTTTCTTGTTTTCAGGAAATTCAGAAAACGCAAGCCAACCACCTACTATTAACAGTCCACTATCATCCAAGAAAAGAGAGAGAGAAGAAAGTGTACTAGACTTAGTAAGTACCTGGCCTTTAGATAGCACCTGGAATTTATGTGAAAATGCTTCAAGTTGGTTGAGCAATAAAATTTTAGCAGTGGCCAGACGAAGTTCGGAGTTGGTTAAAAAAGATTGTGGGAGAAGGGATTTATCTATTACAAAGTATTTCCAACGGACTAATTTGTGAAATAATAATAACATTATAATATGGAAGATGAAGTTACCGCTACATGAGTCGAGACTGTAACCAGGTATGTCAGTTGGGATCGGGGTTACGAAATTAGGTATCCGCTGGATTCTTCTTTCTAGACACGTGATGCCATTGTTCAGTGTTAGAAAGGCTCTGTATTTTTGTGACGTGGTTGTCAACAAAAACTAGCCAATACAAGGAAGGTTTAGAAATCCAAGGTAATGTAATGGCAGAATCGCTCCAAAAGTACGTTCGGAGGAATTGAATCCTCAAATTTTGGCAGTTTGTCAACTAACTCGACTCTAAGAGAGCAGCGCAACGTTGAAGACCAGGTAAAGAGATAGCCTTAAGAGGAACCACTTCAGATTTGGCACAAATTAAATTCGAAAAAGGAAATGAGAGACAGGAGTTACAACATATGGGCAATGCCCTTATACTTATTGAGATCGATCAGCAAAAGGATGCAATTCTAAGTTGCCAAGAGAAGAAGTGGGAATAAGTACCCGAAGAATATTAATTACAGAAAGCTCACAAAGGCTATAGCGAAATGATAACCATCTTTGAAGAAATGAGCATTGAATGACATTATCCCAATCAGATTTCAAAGTCCAAAGTTCTTGCATGAAAATTTTGGTGGTTATATATAGAGGATATCAAGGAGGTTTCAGGCCCTGGAGAAGTTGCCCAGATCAAATTATGAGCCTAAAATTGATAATGGATTATAATAGAAAAAGGAATAGAGATATGGTGATAACATTTATCGACTATAAAAAAGCATATGATTGTATTCATAGAGAATCTTTATTAAAAATTCTAAGACACATGGGATTACATCCCAAATTGACAAATCTCATAAAACTAACTCTTACAGGCACCAAATCAAAAGTTAAATTCAGAGGTGAATTCTCTGACCCATTTGAGGTCACAACCGGTTTACGACAGGGTGATGGCTTATCACCATTACTATTTAATTGTGCATTGGAAATGGTAATGCGAGAATGGTCTAAGAAATGCCCTCCAAATATAAAAATAGGGAGAAAAATTCAAACAAACTGTCTTGGTTTTGCAGACGACATGGCATTATTGGCGAAAGATTTAGAGGAAGCCAAAACACAGATATCAGAGCTTCAGACAATTGCAAATAAAATTGGCCTTAAGATATCATTCGAAAAAACAGAAATCATGCCACAAAAACCAACACCATTCAAGGAAATACAAATTAATGATACAAAAATTAAAATTGTAACACGATTCAAATATCTAGGAGAGCTAATAACAAACAATTTAAATGAGAAAGCGTCAATTCAAATAAGAACCAACAAGTTATCTAGGGCACAAAAATTAACATGGGAAACTTACAAAAAGAAATGCTTATCAATTAATGCAAAAATTAAACATTACAATACAGTCATAAAACCGGAAGCCACATATGCAGCAGAAACATTATTCCATCTAAATGAACATTCTAAAACCGACAGATTACAGAAGATCGAAAGGCGAATTGGAAGAACTTGTATCAATAAAGAATATAAAAAAGATGGGCAATGGCGAATAATACCTAACAATATGGTCTATAACAACCTAGAACCCATTACTGATACCATGCGAAAGAAAAGACTAGGATTCTTTGGGCACAACATGAGAATGCCAGATTCACGTCTTCTAAAACAACTAGTGCAGTACAATCTTGCTTCAAAAAACACAACAACTGGATGCCGAAGGTTAAAAGAAATCAGAGAGGACTTAAAAGAAATTGGCCTAACAACAGAAGATGCTGCAAATAAGAAAAGTTTAACTACAGCACTTAAAAATATGACGTTTCATTTTCCACTCACAAAGAAGAAAATTCCTACAAGAATATTTTCCGCCGAAGAACGGGCAAGACAATCAATACGCATGAAGAAGTACTGGGAGGACCGCAAGGCTCGTACAGTTCCTACAAGTCGACGAAACTAATGGTTGGGTAAAATGATCCTTTGTTGTCTCAAAAGAAGAAGAAGAAGAGGATATATATACAGGAGTTATATATAGAAGGGGATTGTACATTTCTGCTATTTCGGAAAGAATTTGCCATTTTGGTTTGGTGAAGAGAATCCGATAAATGATCCTGTTAGAAAAATAAATCCGTTTTAGGGTACCAATGAACCCCAAGAGCCTTGGCAGTTTCGTCATTTTGAAGAGGTTTTACCGAAGTGTCATAGAGATTGTTGGCTGAAATGAGAGACAAAAATTCTTCTGAATTGGAATTCCATTTGTGGAGTGGAAAACTACCTCCCTGAAGCGAGGCTTTCAAGTCTTGAGGAACTTGAAAAGCATCAGAAGTGTTTTCAAACAAGTACAGAAAATCATCTACGTAAAAAGAAGTTTTTAAGGCTTCAGATGGCTTGGGATGAAATACAGCACCATCTTGGTCTGCTAATTCTTTAAAGCGAATAACTAGGAATGCTGGTTGTTTAAGACTATAAGTGACAGTTTTGAGGCAAAAAATTTGGATTGGCTTAGAGGGATCGTCACGCCTCAGAATTCTTTTAAGTTCATCATCATCATCATCATCTTGCACAGTTTCCAGCCACTGGCCGGGTCTGTTTGGAACACAAGCCTCTCCAACGTCTTCTGTCTTCCCACCATCTCTCAGCCTCCACCCTTGTCCAGTCTTCTCCTCTCTTCTTCACGTTTTCTTCCACCCCCTTCAGCACCCTGTCTCTTGGTCTTCCTCTCGGTCTCTTTCCTTCCCACTTCGTCTCGTGTACTCTCCTGGGTATCCTCTTCTCCTCCATTCGTTTTACATGTCCATACCATCTAAGTCTAGATTTCTCTATACCATCCTGTAATGGTTCCTCCTTCATTAATTCTCTGGTCCTCTCATTTCTTATTCTGTCCATCTTTGTAGCTCCAATACTGCTTCTCAAGAACCTCATCCCACTGGCCTGTATTTTGCTCTTCTCCCTTCCTTTCATAACCCAGGTCTCCGAAGCATACTTCAGGATAGGGACATAGTACGTCCGATATATGATCTTTTTGCTGTTCTGAGGGACATCAGTAGGGTAGTAAGGCCGATTCTAAGCCACCCATTTTATTTGTACCCGACTGTACATGTTAAAATAATTAATATCTCTCGAATGCTTGGTCCGATTTTAACAAATGAGGTGTCGTTCGACTCGGGTTGACGCCCTCTTTCCAATGGACCACTCATTTCAACCCCTAAATAAAACCTACCCCTACTAGGGGGTGAAATTGTAATTTTTTAGTGAAAGTCTCTTTTCAAATGCGACATGTATAAGGTGCGCTGCTAAAATGAACTTAAACGTTGTTGCTCATATCGCGCATGCGTTTAGCTGGCTGCCGCTATGGATGAACATTTTTGTTTTTGTTTTGTACGCATGCGCACTTGGGATTTTTGTAAGAGGGCGAGCTCTTTGAAAAAAAAAAAAAAAAAGATTGATAAGAAGGGGTTTTGGTGGTGAGGAGAGAACCAGATAGTCGCCTACTTTCCTACGAAGTTTGCCGATATCTCTCGAACGCAAGGTCGGATTTGGACGTGTGACGAGTCAAATCGCTTGTCTCGAAGCCCTATACATGTTATTAATAGGTTAAAGTTTTGAGAATGAGGGAAACAGGCTTTTTGGGGGTAAAACCGTGATTTTAGACTTTTTCCGATATTTCACGAATGCCTGGTCGGATTTGGTCCTATGACGTGTCAAATGGCTTGTCTAGAAACTCTGTTTATTTTGGTAATAGGTTAAAGTTTTTGTGAATGAGGGAAACAGAATGTTTTGGGGTAAAACAGTGATTTTAAACTTTTTGCTATATTTCGCGAACCAATTATGCTAGAGGCGTGTACGAGGGGTCCAAAGACTCGGGCTGACGTCCTCTTTACTATAGACTACTCGTTATATTTTAAAAAATGTTGGAAACTCGATTTTGGGGTAAACAAGTGTTTTTTGTGATTTTTGCTGATAACTCATGAACCAATAAGCCTAGAGACAAGTGCGAGGTGTCATTTTTTTCATTGCGTTGCCCTCTTGCCGAGGATGTTCGTGTTGAACAGGAATGAAAAACCATGTTGAGGTAAAACCATGATTTTAGACTTTTTGCTTTATCTCGCAAACCCATAACGCTAGAGACGTGTACGAGGTGTCCTAGGACTCGGGATCACGCCCCCTTTTAGAAACTATGTTTGACATTTTGACAAAGGGCCTAACGCCATACATGTTGAAAAAAAATTCTTTATCTATACCTGTTTATAATGTTCATGAAGCGTGATGGTTGAGAGAGACGATACTGCTGGGTGTGTGTGTTTCAACGAACCTGTCGCTGACCACGGTGGCTGTGCTCAATAGATCAATCGCTATTTCGACAGGTCGGTTTATGACAGAGCGAGGGTGCGTTTTTTCTGATACTTTACCCCGAAGATGATCTTTAACGTGTAAACGGTGTTGAGAACTTGGTTCTATGTTGGTCGAAGCGAGTACAGAAAACAAACTTGCAGAGGAGCAGGATGTGAATGTCATTTGAGCTTATTGGAATGCGCTGATCTGACTTGACAACAGGTGCAATGGAAAATGACAAAGACGCAGAGGACACTTGAAGGTGAAATAATCTGACCATCGTGGTGGCAGGGAAGAGCCAAATGCATGCATACACGTGTGAGATGACATGTACGCTAAACAAGTTACATCCTGTTTTGCTTCGTACGTGACAAAATGCAAGTTCATGTGAAATTTGATCCGGCACAGGTGTTCACTTTGGGTGTTAGCTGTCCACGTGACCGATAACAGGATGTTCAAAGCGTGGGAAAAAATGATTATACATGCAATGTAACATATATAAAGACATGTCGTTATCATTTCCACTCTCACTTAGGTGACTACCTTTGAACACATTGCGTTGCGTGAAACCCCTGGTCTTGTTTAACAGTTTTGGTGTTGGTGGAAAATACTTAACCTTGTTGTGGGGTAGGTATTTATTTATATATTTATTCATTTATACATTTATTGATTTATATATATATTTACAAGCAATTATTTATTGATTAGGTAATTAATGATTTTATTTATTTATTTGTTTGCAGATAACCGGTATACCTTACATGTCTGAGAGAGAAGAAACCATTGCACTTTTGAGCCCACTAGAAGGAAACAGCAACATGCCACTGCAAGTAAAGGTGAAATGATTTTTTTAAACTAACTTGTTTCATTTTTTTGTTTTATGTTTTATTTTATGAAATGCATGTATTAACCTGAATTTAGGTATTTATAGCGGTTTATTTTATTTATTTTTAGAAACTTGGAAAGAAAAGCCTTACCGCCGTAGCAGTTGCTGAAAAAAAAAACCGAAACGCACTAAAGCGAAACCACTGCCAAAGAGTGAACTGTTTAAAACTCAGGTAAGTCTAACTTAAAAATGCTATTCCACTTTACCACTACTGAAAACTCGTAGACAAAAAAAATTCATTACCTGTACATGACTGGGACAATGATTGCTTTCTTGATTAATGGCTATGTTGTTGTTGTTGACTGGGAAAAGTACAAGGCCATGTTGGATTTTCTAAAAATAAAATTAAAAAAATTATGGGTGGTTCCCTATGGACTCAACGAATATACACAGGTTTGAACATGATAATGTGAACAAAATGACATGACATTCATTTTTGTTAATATATTGGTTAAAGGGGGGGGGGGTGTAAATGACTGTAGATTTATAAAAAGAAAATAAGTACATGAGTTACTGTTAGTGCCAACATACAGTTTATTTTTAATGGTGTTTTGATATATTAATGCCAATTAACGTTAACGATTTATTTACAAGTATTGGTTGATTGATAGATTGATTGATTGATTGATTGATTGAGTGATGGGTTGTTTTGTTTGCTTTAAGGTGTCGTCATGTGCCATTAACGTAATGAACAGACAGTGAACAAGCATGCATTATGCTTTAAAGTACTCTGTGCTCTTGTGCAACGTTAATAACTTACAATAAGAAAAAAAGTTTATTAATAACACATGGCGTTAGTACCAAATACAACAAGTGAGCAAGTTGGTTTACCACGTGGGTTAAATTTAAAATCAGAACATGATCGATGGTTAACATTTGAATCCTGGCCTGTAGGCTTTTTGTCGACACATAAACTTGCAAAAGCCGTTTTTTTTTTACTTGAACCGAGAAGATGTGGTGCGCTGTGTGTTTTGTCGTATTGAACTTACACACTGGAAAGAAGGGGATGATTCCTTTAGAGACCATTTGCGATGGTCTCCACATTGTCCTTACATGCTTGGAAAGCAAGTGGGTAACCTAACCGTGCATTCATTTTACTGAACCACAAGGCCTTTGGCCGCTACTTACGTTGCTGAATCACAAATAAATAATAATAATAATAATGATGTATTACCAGCCAACGGTAGTGTCGATATATGTGGTCCATATGCCATAGACAGTGTTGAATTGGCGTGTGATTTTTGAAAAATTGGGAGTTTGCAAGACTAAAGCACTAGCACACCCAGAGTACAGCTCTGTTGAAAAACGTTTAGAATCTTATAAAAATGTTTGGCCATTAAAATTAAAACACCTTACCAAACAGCTATGTGAAGCTGGATTTTTTATAATGGTGAAGGGGATAAAACAATATGTTTTTATTGTGGATTTGCTTTAAAGGATTGGCAAATGACTGATGACCCTTTTGTGCAACACGCTCGTTGGTTACCAAACTGTAAATACATGGTGTTGCTTAAAGGTCAAGAATTTGTGAACACTATTCGTAAAGAAAACGTGATTGCAGCACAAGACATAAAAGTGCCTTTAGAGTTAGAGCACGCGGAGCAAATAGATAAGGCTGAAAGAAAAGACTTGTGTTACGAACAGATACAAAAGTGTGACCAACAATTATGTAAAATTTGTTATCAAGATGAACTAGGTGTTGTATTTTTACCCTGTGGACATATGATAGCCTGTGTCAAGTGTGCATTAGAACTTAACACTTGTGCTATATGCAGAAAAGTAGTATCTGCTACAGTTAGGGCATTTCTTGCATAACTAGTATAATTTATTCGCCATGCATAGTGCAAAATCCCTAATTGCACAATATTATTAAAGCTGTTTTAGAGTGTAATAGATATGCTTTTGTTTTGTTTATAGACTACTACAATGAATGTTTTGAATGCTGTGGGACAATCATGTGGCTTAGAGACAAAGAAGCTCAGCGAATTGCCAACGCATATTCCATTCCGCATTATCAAGATTCGGAAATTGAAAACAGCATATGGTGATCGTGTACTTTGTGTATGTGAAAACTTTGAAACATTTCTGCCTATACGGTTTAATGATATGTTGGAGAGTGTTTTTGATGAAGTCAATAATGCTGTGCAACCTGTACACTTAATTTATAAAGGTTTTAAATACAATAAGTGCATGGTTCGTTTTAATTAATTAAGTTTTAAAAATGTGAAATAATAATGGAAAATATAAGTAATGACAATATACTGAAAAGGAAAGAAAATATGTGTATAGAATAGTAATGTTTTAGTGTTTAGTGTTGTCTTTAAAAATATTATAATGAAACCAAAAAAAACAAGAAATGTATATAAAGTTTGTAAATAAATGCAAAATGATGTTACAATGTTGTTTTATTTTATACAAAGTTAGTATATTTAACATTGCAAAGTATACATGATTATGGCAATAAATGCACACTGAATACAAGCCTTTCTCACTTTACAATAGTCTGTTATAGTTTTAAACACAAGGCTTGTTGTAGATTATTTTATAGCAATGTCCATTCAATGTTGTTTTCGAAAAGTGGGGATGCTGCAATGGTTGTATAGGCATAACATCCTTATTGTTATTACTATTTAGTCACTTTGATCCCCTTGCATATCAAGAGCAGATGACCTAGTTGTTCCACTCTTTAAAACGACAACAACAACACTACCTCTTGCATAGTTTGTGATGTTGATGGCTCTTGCGACGTGGAAGATGGATTAAAAATAACTTTTAGAACAGGGGTTAAACGTTGCTCATTAAACAATGCACTATTTTGAGTAGCAATATGGTTTTCTTGATTTTTTGTCGACGGCAACTGTGTTTCATGCAGTACACTACATTGATGATCACTGACACTTAAAACCTCACTATTTTTACTTTTTAGGTCACCACGACAATGTTTGGAACGTTGCTTTGAACAACGCCAAATAACAGTTCCATTTTTATTGGTTCGTTTCACAATATATGAATATCCTTTATAGTATGCGTAAGGCTTACCATACCTAGTCACTGATACTTCCATATCAACTGTCAAGCATAGACTAAGCTCTAGTCAAGTCAACTTGGTAATAATAATAGTTTAATGTGAGAGCAAATATGGATCCAAAGAGTTCAGGTAAAAGTGGAAGCAAATAAGCAAATATTAGAAATAAGAGTTGGGGTAAAAGTGGTCGCAAAGTGGTAGACCCATTACACAATAATTTCAGCACGACGAAGCTCTTGTTCAATTTCTTTGATTTCCCAATCGTGACCGGTATGCCCAGCTTGTTGTAAAGCATGCAATTGTCGAAGCCTTTGAATTAGCTTACTGGGTTTGTTCCAGTATACAAATTTAACAAATGGATTTTAAGGTGTAAACAAAGCATTACCATTATCATGATCATTATCATCATCATCATTATCATCATCATGATCACCATTATCATCATGACCATCATCACTGTTACTATATAGTCCTTTTTGATCCTCTTGCAATACCACTTCATTTATAGTCTGAGTTGATTTTGATAGTGTTGAAGGTTTCTTGGACGTTGACAACTGTCCTAACATGACGTTTTGAGGACATGATAAGTCCTTTTGAACAAACACTGCACTATTTTTAGCCGCAATATCGTTTTCTTGAACTTGCTTTTTAGCATTTTGATAATTGTTTGTAAACAGCAAGCGTGGTTCGTTTAGAGCACTACATTGATGAACACTCACACTTAAAACCTTTCCATTTTTACTTTTCAGATTGCCTCGACATTTTGTTGACCTCTCTTTTGAGCATCGCCAGAATATTATTCCATTCACATTCTGGCGATTATAGTTATAAGAGTAGCCTTGATAGAGTGCACGTAGCCTACCTTTGTTGGTTGTAATAAGTTCCATAGTAGTAACTGACCTGTCAGTACGATGTTCACACTACAAAGGTTACAACTGTTTTGCTGATGGAGTGACCTACCATAAGCTTATATATTGGCTTATGTGTTGGCTTTTTGTGTTGGCTTTTTGTGTTGGCTTTTGTGTTGGCTTTTTGTGTTGGCTTTTCGTGTTGGCTTTTTGTGTTGGCCTTTGTGTTGGCTTTTTGTGTTGGCTTTTCGTGTTGGCTTTTTGCGTTGGCTTTTGTGTTGGCTTTTTGTGTTGGCTTTAGTATTGGCTTTTGTATTGGCTTATTTGACAAGTTATTTGTGTCAATGTATTTAGTGGATTTTTTTCTTGGTGTTGGAAAGTAGTTGAATGAGAGGGAATATTTAAAGACTTAACCTCAGCTCACTAACCTAACCTAACCTAACTTCACGCAGCCTAACCTAACCTAACCTTTCAACTCTCAGATGTTAATTAAATTCTGTGCATAGTCGAGTTGGAGCCCAAGACCTCAGGGGTAAAAAACCAATTATTTTTTTTGGCTTATTTTGGTAACTTATTTTGATGGCTAACCTAACTTTACCTAACCTAACCTCAGCTCACTTTGGATATTGCTAGTAAGTGTTCGTATCCTCCGCTAGGTAGCATGCAAGTAGTACAGGTATTGCTCATATTTACCGCTAGGTAGCGGAAACTTTTTTTGCGTGTTGCATGTGACACTTGTGAAGTTTAACCGCATGCATGACGTGCTTGTATAAGTTCTCTATTTAAACCCAATATACAATTAACCACTAAATGTTCAAAACTAACATGTATAGCCATGTTTAGGGTATATAGGAGACCCTTAGCAAGAAAGGCTGTCTAACCCACGAGTGTACAGCTTTGTCATACGCAGTAAGCACCTGTTGGCAGAAAACAACAACAACAACAATTTGAGAAAGCCAACAACATATCCATTAATGTATTTAAAGGAAACAGTTTCTTGTTGGCTTTCTCAAATTGTTGTTGTTGTTGTTTTCTGCCAACAGGTGCTTACTGCGTATGACTAAGCTGTACACTCGTGGGTTAGACAGCCTTTCTTGCTAAGGGTCTCCTATATACCCTAAACATGGCTATACATGTTAGTTCTGAACATTTAGTGGTTAATTATATGTTGGGTTTAAATAGAGAACTTATACAAGCACGTCTTGCATGCGATTAAACTTCACAAGTGTCACATGCAACACGCAAAAAATGTTTCCGCTACCTAGCGGTAAATATGAGCACTACCAGTACTACTTGCATGCTACCTAGCGGAGGATATGAACACTTACTAGTAATATCCAAAGTGAGCTGAGGTTAGGTTAGGTAAAGTTAGGTTAGCCATCAAAATAAGTTACCAAAATAAGCCATCAAAAATAATTGGTTTTTTACCCCTGAGGTCTTGGGTTCCAACTCGACTATGCACAGAATTTAATTAACATCTGAGAGTTGAAAGGTTAGGTTAGGCTGCGTGAAGTTAGGTTAGGTTAGTGAACTGAGGTTAAGTCTTTAAATACCCCTCTCTTTCAACTACTTTCCAACACCAAGAAAAAATCCACTAAATACATTGACACAAATAACTTGTCAAATAAGCCAATACAAAAGCCAATACTAAAGCCAACACAAAAAAGCCAACACAAAAAAGCCAACACAAAAAGCCAACACAAAAGCCAACGCAAAAAGCCAACACAAAAGCCAACGAAAAATGCCAACACGAAAAGCCAACACAAAAAGCCAAGACAAAAGCCAACACAAAAAGCCAACACGAAAAGCCAACACAAAAAGCCAACACAAAAGCCAACACAAAAAGCCAACACAAAAAGCCAACACAAAAAGCCAACACATAAGCCAATATATAAGCTTATGGTAGGTCACTCCATCAGCAAAACAGTTGTAACCTTTGTAGTGTGAACATCGTACTGACAGGTCAGTTACTACTATGGAACTTATTACAACCAACAAAGGTAGGCTACGTGCACTCTATCAAGGCTACTCTTATAACTATAATCGCCAGAATGTGAATGGAATAATATTCTGGCGATGCTCAAAAGAGAGGTCAACAAAATGTCGAGGCAATCTGAAAAGTAAAAATGGAAAGGTTTTAAGTGTGAGTGTTCATCAATGTAGTGCTCTAAACGAACCACGCTTGCTGTTTACAAACAATTATCAAAATGCTAAAAAGCAAGTTCAAGAAAACGATATTGCGGCTAAAAATAGTGCAGTGTTTGTTCAAAAGGACTTATCATGTCCTCAAAACGTCATGTTAGGACAGTTGTCAACGTCCAAGAAACCTTCAACACTATCAAAATCAACTCAGACTATAAATGAAGTGGTATTGCAAGAGGATCAAAAAGGACTATATAGTAACAGTGATGATGGTCATGTTGATAATGGTGATCATGATGATGATAATGATGATAATGATCATGATAATGGTAATGCTTTGTTTACACCTTAAAATCCATTTGTTAAATTTGTATACTGGAACAAACCCAGTAAGCTAATTCAACGGCTTCGACAATTGCATGCTTTACAACAAGCTGGGCATACCGGTCACGATTGGGAAATCAAAGAAATTGAACAAGAGCTTCGTCGTGCTGAAATTATTGTGTAATGGGTCTACCACTTTGTGACCACTTTTACCCCAACTCTTGTTTCTAATATTTGCTTATTTGCTTCCACTTTTACCTGAACTCTTTGGATCCATATTTGCTCTCACATTAAACTATTATTATTACCAAGTTGACTTGACTAGAGCTTAGTCTATGCTTGACAGTTGATATGGAAGTATCAGTGACTAGGTATGGTAAGCCTTACGCATACTATAAAGGATATTCATATATTGTGAAACGAACCAATAAAAATGGAACTGTTATTTGGCGTTGTTCAAAGCAACGTTCCAAACATTGTCGTGGTGACCTAAAAAGTAAAAATAGTGAGGTTTTAAGTGTCAGTGATCATCAATGTAGTGTACTGCATGAAACACAGTTGCCGTCGACAAAAAATCAAGAAAACCATATTGCTACTCAAAATAGTGCATTGTTTAATGAGCAACGTTTAACCCCTGTTCTAAAAGTTATTTTTAATCCATCTTCCACGTCGCAAGAGCCATCAACATCACAAACTATGCAAGAGGTAGTGTTGTTGTTGTCGTTTTAAAGAGTGGAACAACTAGGTCATCTGCTCTTGATATGCAAGCGGATCAAAGTGACTAAATAGTAATAACAATAAGGATGTTATGCCTATACAACCATTGCAGCATCCCCACTTTTCGAAAACAACATTGAATGGACATTGCTATAAAATAATCTACAACAAGCCTTGTGTTTAAAACTATAACAGACTATTGTAAAGTGAGAAAGGCTTGTATTCAGTGTGCATTTATTGTCAGAATCATGTATACTTTGCAATGTTAAATATACTAACTTTATATAAAATAAAACAACATTGTAACATAATTTTGCATTTATTTACAAACTTTATATACATTTCTTGTTTTTTTGCTTCATCATAATATTTTTAAAGGCAACACTAAACACTAAAACATTACTATTCTATACACATATTTTCTTTTTTTTCAGTATATTGTCATTACTTATATTTTCCATTATTATTTCACATTTTTTTATTTATTTAATTAAAACGAACCATGCACCTATTGTTTTTAAAACCTTCATATATTAAGTCTACAGGTTGCACAGCATTATTGACTTCATCAAAAACACTCTCCAACATATCATTAAACCGTATAGGCAGAAATGTTTCAAAGTTTTCACATACACAAAGTACACGATCACCATATGCTGTTTTCAATTTCCGAATCTTGATAATGCGGAATGGAATATGCGTTGGCAATTCGCTGAGCTTCTTTGTCTCTAAGCCACATGATTGTCCCACAGCATTCAAAACATTCATTGTAGTAGTCTATAAACAAAACAAAAGCATATCTATTACACTCTAAAACAGCTTTAATAATATTGTGCAATTAGGGATTTTGCACTATGCATGGCGAATAAATTATACTAGTTATGCAAGAAATGCCCTAACTGTAGCAGATACTACTTTTCTGCATATAGCACAAGTGTTAAGTTCTAATGCACACTTGACACAGGCTATCATGTGTCCACAGGGTAAAAATACAACACCTAGTTCATCTTGATAACAAATTTTACATAATTGTTGGTCACACTTTTGCATCTGTTCGTAACACAAGTCTTTTCTTTCAGCCTTATGTATTTGCTCCGCGTGCTCTAACTCTAAAGGCACTTTTATGTCTTGTGCTGCAATCACGTTTTCTTTACGAATAGTGTTCACAAATTCTTGACCTTTAAGCAACACCATGTATTTACAGTTTGGTAACCAACGAGCGTGTTGCACAAAAGGGTCATCAGTCATTTGCCAATCCTTTAAAGCAAATCCACAATAAAAACATATTGTTTTATCCCCTTCACCAGTATAAAAAATCCAGCTTCACTTAGCTGTTTGGTAAGGTGTTTTAATATTAATGGCCAAGCATTTTTATAAGATTCTAAACGTTTTTCAACAGAGCTGTACTCTGGATGTGCTAGTGCTTTAGTCTTGCAAACTCCCAATTTTTCAAAAATCACACGCTAATTCAACACTGTCTATGGCATATGGACCACATATATCGATACTACCGTTGGCTGGTAATACATCATTATTATTATTATTATTTATTTGTGATTCAGCAACGTAAGTAGCGGCCAAAGGCCTTGTGGTTCAGTAAAATGAATGCACGGTTAGGTTACCCACTTGCTTTCCAAGCATGTAAGGACAATGAGGAGACCATCGCAAATGGTCTCTAAAGGAATCATCCCCTTCTTTCCAGTGTGAAAGTTCAATACGACAAAACACACAGCGCACCACATCTTCTCGGTTCAAGTAAAAAAAAAAACGGATTTTGCAAGTTTATGTGTCGACAAAAAGCCTACAGGCCAGGATTCAAATGTTAACCATCGATCATGTTCTGATTTTAAATTTAACCCACGTGGTAAACCAACTTGCTCACTTGTTGTATTTGGTACTAACGCCATGTGTTATAATAAAACTTTTTTTCTTATTGTAAGTTATTAACGTTGCACAAGAGCACAGAGTACTTTAAAGCATAATGCATGCTTGTTCACTGTCTGTTCATTACGTTAATGGCACATGACGACACCTTAAAGCAAACAAAATAACCCATCACTCAATCAATCAATCAATCAATCAATCAACCAATACTTGTAAATAAAACATTAACGTTAATTGGCATTAATATATCAAAACACCATTAAAAATAAAATGTATGTTGGCACTAACAGTAACCCATGTACTTATTTTCTTTTTATAAAGCTACAGTCATTTACACCCCCCCCCCCCTTTAGCCAATATATAAACAAAAATGAATGTCATGTCATTTTGTTCACATTATCTTGTTCAAACCTGTGTATATTCGTTGAGTCCATAGGGAACCACCCATATTTTTTTTTATTTTTTATTTAGAAAATCCAACATGGCCTTGTACTTTTCCCAGTCAACAACAACAACATAGCCATTAATCAAGAAAGCAATCATTGTCCCAGTCATGTACAGGTAATGAATTTTTTTTTGTCTACGAGTTTTCAGTAGTGGTAAAGTGGAATAGCATTTTTAAGTTAGACTTACCTGAGTTTTAAACAGTTCACTCTTTGGCAGTGGTTTCGCTTTAGTGCGTTTCGGTTTTTTTTTTAGCAACTGCTACGGCGGTAAGGCTTTTCTTTCCAAGTTTCTAAAAATAAATAAAATAAACCGCTATAAATACCTAAATTCAGGTTAATACATGCATTTCATAAAATAAAACATAAAACAAAAAAATGAAACAAGTTAGTTTAAAAAAATCATTTCACCTTTACTTGCAGTGGCATGTTGCTGTTTCCTTCTAGTGGGCTCAAAAGTGCAATGGTTTCTTCTCTCTCAGACATGTAAGGTATACCGGTTATCTGCAAACAAATAAATAAATAAAATCATTAATTACCTAATCAATAAATAATTGCTTGTAAATATATATATATAAATCAATAAATGTATAAATGAATAAATATATAAATAAATACCTACCCCACAACAAGGTTAAGTATTTTCCACCAACACCAAAACTGTTAAACAAGACCAGGGGTTTCACGCAACGCAATGTGTTCAAAGGTAGTCACCTAAGTGAGAGTGGAAATGATAACGACATGTCTTTATATATGTTACATTGCATGTATAATCATTTTTTCCCACGCTTTGAACATCCTGTTATCGGTCACGTGGACAGCTAACACCCAAAGTGAACACCTGTGCCGGATCAAATTTCACATGAACTTGCATTTTGTCACGTACGAAGCAAAACAGGATGTAACTTGTTTAGCGTACATGTCATCTCACACGTGTATGCATGCATTTGGCTCTTCCCTGCCACCACGATGGTCAGATTATTTCACCTTCAAGTGTCCTCTGCGTCTTTGTCATTTTCCATTGCACCTGTTGTCAAGTCAGATCAGCGCATTCCAATAAGCTCAAATGACATTCACATCCTGCTCCTCTGCAAGTTTGTTTTCTGTACTCGCTTCGACCAACATAGAACCAAGTTCTCATCACCGTTTACACGTTAAAGATCATCTTCGGGGTAAAGTATCAGAAAAAACGCACCCTCGCTCTGTCATAAACCGACCTGACGAAATAGCGATTGATCTATTGAGCACAGCCACCGTGGTCAGCGACAGGTTCGTTGAAACACACACACCCAGCAGTATCGTCTCTCTCAACCATCACGCTTCATGAACATTATAAACAGGTATCGATAAAGAATTTTTTTTTCAACATGTATGGCGTTAGGCCCTTTGTCAAAATGTCAAACATAGTTTCTAAAAGGGGGCGTGATCCCGAGTCCTAGGACACCTCGTACACGTCTCTAGCGTTATGGGTTTGCGAGATAAAGCAAAAAGTCTAAAATCATGGTTTTACCTCAACATGGTTTTTCATTCCTGTTCAACACGAACATCCTCGGCAAGAGGGCAACGCAATGAAAAAAATGACACCTCGCACTTGTCTCTAGGCTTATTGGTTCGTGAGTTATCAGCAAAAATCACAAAAAACACTTGTTTACCCCAAAATCGAGTTTCCAAATTTTTTAAAATATAACGAGTAGTCTATAGTAAAGAGGACGTCAGCCCGAGTCTTTGGACCCCTCGTACACGCCTCTAGCATTATTGGTTCGCGAAATATAGCAAAAAGTTTAAAATCACGGTGTTACCCCAAAACATTCTGTTTCCCTCATTCTCAAAAACTTTAACCTATTACCAAAATAAACAGAGTTTCTAGACAAGCCATTTGACACGTCATAGGACCAAATCCGACCAGGCATTCGTGAAATATCGGAAAAAGTCTAAAATCACGGTTTTACCCCCGAAAAGCCTGTTTCCCTCATTCTCAAATCTTTAACCTATTAATAACATGTATAGGGCTTCGAGACAAGCGATTTGACTCGTCACACGTCCAAATCCAACCTTGCGTTCGAGAGATATCGGCAAACTTCGTAGGAAAGTAGGCGACTATCTGGTTTTCTCCTCACCACCAAAACCCCTTCTTATCAATCATTTTTTTCAAAGAGCTCGCCCTCTTACAAAAATCCCAAGTGCGCATGCATACAAAACAAAAACAAAAATGTTCATCAATAGCGGCAGCCAGCCAAACGCTTGCGCGATATGAGCAACAACGTTTAAGTTCATTTTAGCAGCGCACCTTATACATGTCGCATTTGAAAAGAGACTTTCACTAAAAAATTACAATTTCACCCCCTAGTAGGGGTAGGTTTTATTTAGGGGTTGAAATGAGTGGTCCATTGGAAAGAGGGCGTCAACCCGAGTCGAACGACACCTCATTTGTTAAAATCGGACCAAGCATTCGAGAGATATTAATTATTTTAACATGTACAGTCGGGTACAAATAAAATGGGTGGCTTAGAATCGGCCTTTCTACCCTACTGACATCCTTGCTCCATAACATGCTTCTCACACTCCTCCGAAATGCTTCTGCCTGCCTACCCCGCTCATTTATTTCTCAATCGTTTCTTCCATTATCTTGTATCAGGCTTCCCAGATACTTGAAACTCTCCACTTTCTTCAGCTGTTCCCCACCAATTGTTATTCCCGTTGTGGTTCTTTCCTTCTTCCTTGTTGTGTTCACCATCTCACTCTTATTTATGCTAAATTTCATCCCATATCCTTGTATTATTCCTTCCCACACGTCCAACTGTTCCTGTACCTCCTCCTCCTTGTTTCCCCAAATCATCAAATCATCTGCAAACACCATTGCTTTCATCTTTCCTTCCCCAATTACTTGTGCCACTCGGGTCATTATGTCATCCATCAGCACAATGAAAAGTAACGGTGACAATGCACTTCCTTGTTTCAGGCCGTTTCTCTGTTCCAACAAGTCTGATCTCTCCCCTCCCACTTTCACACAGCTCACGCTTCCCTTGTACATCTCCTTTATCCTCTTTATAGTCCATTTCTCTACTTCTCTATCCTCCAGGGACTTTCATACTTTGTTTCTGCATACACTGTCATATGCTTTCTCAATGTCCAGGAAGGCCATCAGTAGCTCTGTTCCATACTCATAGTGCTGTTCTTGTAACTGCCTTACAGCAAAAATCAAATCCACTGTGGACCTTCCTGCTCTGAAGCCATGTTGTTCTTCCCTCATCCCTCCTCTATCCTTGTCCTAATTCTCCTTTCCAAAACTTTCTCAAAGATCTTTGCACAATGACTTATCAGTGTTATTCCCCGATAGTTTCTGCAATCTGTTCTACTACCTTTCTTGAAGATCGGGACAATTATTCCTTTTTTCCAGTCCTCTGGGGTCTTCCTTTCCTTTCATGCTGTCCTCATCACTCGGTACAACCACTGTATCCCCACCTCTCCTGCTGCTCTCACCATCTCCACACTCAACTCATCCACACCCGGTGCCTTCCCTCCTTTCATCTTGTTCACTGCATCTTCCACTTCTTTCCATGTTAAGTCCCTTTCTGTTTGCAGTTCATCTTCCTCTTCCCCGATTTCTTCCTCCTCACCATCCTTTCCATTTGGGTTCAGAAGTTCTTCAAAATATTCTTTCCACGTTTTCTTCAGTTGAGTCGTCTAGTATCAAAACCGGCCAAGTCACAAAATTTACGAAATTGAGTTAAGGTTATCAATTTGAAGTAGAAGTATGGCACTATCACGCGAAACAAGAATATGCTTCAAAATCGTCCATGTCTTCATGTTACAGAGCACTGAATTCTTGGTCGTGCAACAAAATGGGCCAAGTCATGCAGGCAGTGCTTTCAAAACCGGCCATGTCAAAGAACGAATAGCAATCTTCATGTCGCAGCATTATTGTTTGGATTATGCAAGAATGTGATAATATCAGTAGGCAACATTGTTCCTTATATTGTATACTCTTAAAAGTCATAATAATTTGTATTTTGTTCGCTTGCAACACTGACTTCCGTATTCGCGGGCTTCTTACCGCATTGGCGCGAAAGCAATCGTATATCCTGTGTGCTCGTATTTTGTCATTATTGTGTAGTGTAACGTGTATATTGTTCCTATTTTAATAAGTGACTCATTTACTTTTACTGTGTTCAAGATCTAATTGAACTACTAACTTTTATTGATTTAATACCTATTTTGTATTCTCCTCAGCTTTCTGATGTTCATCTTCATATATTACTATCCAATTTAAGCAGAATGCTTTCGTTTTTATTGCAATAAAGACAGGTAATTACAATGTCAATTTATTTTAATTTAATTGCCTTTTTTCACTGGAGTTTGGAATTTTAAAAGAAAAATTTCACAAGAAAAGGCTAAAATTATACAAAATTGCAACAAAAACGGCCAAGTCAAAATTAATATTAGCAAAAAAGATGGGTTAATTATGAATCAGATTTCTCAAAATAGCAGAACTTAAATATTAAACCATTACGGATATAACTATGCAATAAAATCTTTTGTGACCATCATTGCTTTGTCTCTAGAGGTTTTTCATCCATACTGAAAAATATGCCTTCAGTGACTTGGCCGGTTTTGATACTAGACGACTCAGTTCTTCCCTATTTTCTATCTCTTGTCCCCTTTTGTTCACCATTCTGACATAATTCGTAGGATCCTTCCGCCTCTTATTTTTTACCATCCCATACAGGACCTTTTTTGTACCTTCACTATCCTCCTTCATCATCTTTGTCCACTCTTCCATCCACTTTCTTCTCTCCTCAGCCACTACTCTCTTCGCCTCCTTCTTTCTTTCCTGTTACTCTTCCCTTGTCTCTACCGTCCTATTTTGATACCACCTCCGAAAGGCTCTATTCTTTTCCCTTACTATATCTTTTGTCTTCTCATTCCACCATGGTGTTTCCTTCCACCTCTTCTTACTACTTGTCCTCCCACATACTGCTTCTGCTGCACGTACTAGTGTCTTCTTAAATCTAGCCCATTCCTCTTCCACCCCTCTTTCTTCATCTGTTGGAATTCCTTCCTTTACCATTTTGAGGTACTCGACCCTTCTATCCCCTTCTTTCAGTTTCCATATCCTTATACGTCTTTCCTGGTTCTCAGTCCCTTTCTTCTCCTTACTCCCTCTCAGGTTCATTATCAGCAATCGATGGTCACTATCCAGGTTCTCCGATGGTATAACCATGATGTCCGTGATGTTCTTTTAAGTTCACATTGCTCATTATTAATTAAAATATGTTCGTATATCTGCTTGATGTCAGCAATGACTGCTATGGGAGTAGAGATATCCGGCTGAATTGGAGACCCAGACAATGAGGTTCTATTTATAGAAATACCATTGGCATCAGGGGCGGAATAATTGAAGACAACCCTCTTATTTTCTTAGGATACAGAGTCTTTCCAAGCGGGATGGTGATTCAGGTAGATGATCCTAGGGGGGCAATGATGCTCATAATCAGCCTTAGTGACTATTTCCAAGAACGGTGGATTTATAATACGAGGCAAGGTCGCAATAAACGTGCCCTCGAGGTTGCGAGTGGTGGTTTTTTAAAATAATTGCTCACTAACTTCAGCATTGGAAGATGAAGGGGTTGATGAATCGATTGACTCAATTTGCCAGAAAGTTTCGAAATCTTTGGCCCGGAGAGTATTTATGAAATGACACTAGGATGCAGGTTGGAGGGATTTGCCCAGAAATGAGCCATCCAAACTTAGTTTCATGGGTGCAAGCTAGATTGATTTTAGGTAGTAGGAGACTTTGCCAGAAAACATTAGCACTAAATAAAACATCAATGGAAGCGCTTTGATGAAAGTAGGAGTCTGCTAATTTAATATTAGGTGGGAAGCGAAGGAATTGCTTGTTGTATCACTACCAAGAACATCAATGGCTAAGCAATGCAATTCAAGTGAAGGTTCAGCTTGTTGTATCACTACCAAGAACATCAATGGCTAAGCAATGCAATTCAAGTGAAGGTTCAGCTTGTTGTATCACTACCAAGAACATCAATGGCTAAGCAATGCAATTCAAGTGAAGATTCAGCTGGTTGTATCACTACCAATAACATCAATGGCTAAGCAATGCAATTCTAGTGCAGGTTCAGCTTGTTGTATCACTACCAAGAACATCAATGGCTAAGCAATGCAATTCAAGTGAAGGTTCAGCTTGTTGTATCACTACCAAGAACATCAATGGCTAAGCAATGCAATTCAAGTGAAGGTTCAGCTTGTTGTATCACTACCAATAACATCAATGGCTAAGCAATGCAATTCTAGTGCAGGTTCAGCTTGTTGTATCACTACCAATAACATCAATGGCTAAGCAATGCAATTCAAGTGAAGGTTCAGCTTGTTGTATCACTACCAAGAACATCAATGGCTAAGCAATGCAATTCTAGTGCAGGTTCATCTTGTTGTATCACTACCAAGAACATCAATGGCTAAGCAATGCAATTCAAGTGAAGGTACATTCCAAACTGAACCGGAATTCACGAAATTCAAGGATGTACCCTTGGTATTATTGATGCCGGTTACTTCTATTGAATTAGTATGTGTTTGTAGACCCGATTTTCGAACAAGAGGTTCGTAATGGTCATAGATGACATCATGAAGGCAGCAATGAAAGAATATAGTAGGGCAAAGATGAAGGTAATGTTGTTTGCAGATGACGTTGTGATCTGGGGCGAGAATGAGATGGAGGTACAAGAACAGTTAGATGTAATAAATGAAAAGATTGAGCAATGGGGATTGAAGATAAATGTGGAGAAGAGTAAAACAGTGGTGATGAGTAGAGATAAGAAAGAAGGAAAAGGAGTACTGGTAATCAAAATAGGAGATAAGGAATTGGAAGTAGTGAAACACTTCAAATACTTGGGAAGTGATCTGACTGAAGATGGAAGACTAGATTTGGAAATTAGCAGAAGAATACAACTCGGGAGTGCTTTCTACCAACAGGTACGGGGACTAGTATGGAACAAGGATATACCAACTAAGGCTAAAGAAGTAATGTACAAAGCATATTATGTTCCTATAATGACATATGCAGCAGAAACTTGGACAATGACTAAGAGGGATGAGAGCAGAGTACAGGCAGTTGAGATGAGATTCCTGAGAAGTATGGTCCAGAAAACGAGGAGGGACAGAGTGAGAAATGAAGATATACGGAAAGAACTGGGAGTACAGAAACTAAATGACAAACTGGAGCAAAACAGATTGAGATGTTTTGGACATGTCAAACGGATGAATTAAGTAAGGCTACCAAGACGAGCACTGGAACGACGGATGACAGGGAAGAGAGGACGAGGAAGACCAAGAATGTATTTGATGGACTCGGTGGAGAATAGTATTAGGAAACGGAAGCTGGATTGGAACACTGTGTCGGAAGAGAAATGGTGGAACGACAGAACAAAGTGGAGAGGAACCATATTTGCCCCCACCCAGTGTCAACTGGAAAAGGGGAAATGAAGATGATGATGAGGTTGAGGTTCAGTGATAAAGTCATAAGTGCAGCGTTATCTAGCAAACCTCGTACTTGGACCCATTTACCAGAAGAATCCTCTATGTGTACAGTCGAAAGAAGAACCTGTGAACTACGCAAGAAATTTGCATTTGGACTAAAAGATTGAGCACTTGAGTTAGAGGTGTCCACATAGGACCTACTGATGGAAGGGGTCGAACTTGGCCTTTCAGATCTGTGCAAGGAAATATGGTGTGTGCATGTATGCATGTACCCTAAGATGAACTGTCGGACGTAACATGTTTGTCAGAAAGACAATTGAAACATCGTTTATTTTGGGATACGATCTTTCTGTCATTCACTGATAATGCTTTGAAAGCTAGACTGGAATACAAAGGATGAAAAATAGGGCATACAATACTGTTCGATGGTTTGTCATGTATAGCAAATACATGAGATATTTGTGGTTTACTTTCTGAACTAGTCGTTTTGACATTTTTGCTTCTACCAACAGGCACGGAACATTCTACTCGACAAGCGACAGCGGAAAGTTCTTGGCAATTACTTTTTTTTGAACGCAATCAAGGCTTCATACAGTAATTGTACTCAGAATGTTTGGCAAGTTCTACTTCCCATGCCTTTAACGTAACTTGGTCAAATTTGGAAGTTATAAGGCGTATGAGGAATGCAGTATATTCCAGTGTTGAACGGGTTGAATGAAATGCGCTAGAGCCTTGCATGCAATTCAGCTGTCACTCAGGCTACGGAGTGTTGACAAGTAGCCGGCACGTCAACTGGGATAATTGAACAAAGCCTGTATATGCAGTTGGATACGCAATCTGGTATTGCCGTATCTCTCTTTAGTAAGTCAACCGGGCCGTATAATTTCCACTTGCCAGTGGAAGCACCTGAATAAGTTTAAGGGCTGAACCTTGAATAACAGTTTTAATTCTATTTGAATTGCAGCCAATGGCCATAGCAGGGTATTTTAATTGAATGCTCATCGGCTCACCAAGTTTAATTTGAAGTAGTTCCAACTTTGGCTACCAGAGATGTCAATGTCACTGACACCTAGCGGCGAATGTTTTAAGATAATTAATTTTTTGAATTTCAGGGAGAGATTCATTGTTATGTACTACCAGTGAAACAAAAAGTTCAAAAAAGGAGTCCCATTTGTCTTCTTCCCCAGAAACGTTAGGAAGTTCGGTTTTGGGTAATACAGGTTTGGCGATGTTTACAGGATGGACAGAGAGGTTTTCCCCACCTCCTTTTGAGCCGTCGTCAGAGTTCTGATAATGCCATGACTTCGGCATAACCCTCCTAATAGCTCGACTCGATTTCCTCACGATCCTTCTGTTGATCGGGTTGTATTGAGTTGTATTTTTCGTATGCTTGCTCATAAGCTTTCAGGCCATGAGATAGAATATATAAATTTTGATCTTGCCTTAAATTTGTTAGAAATCTATGAAATCGGGCAAGCTTACCCCCACAAGCGGCCCTATGAATTAGTTAATTTATCTTCTAGGGTGGAAACCGATTTCTCATTCACCGAACTGTTTGTCGTGGATTTGAACCATTCTATAGCAGTTGACTGCGGCTTACTGAGAGGAGCAGTACTTGTGACAGACGAAGGGGGGAGCGACTGATGCCCCTTCCTTTTCATGTTCTTGGCTTCCTATGTGATGTATAGGCTGAAAGAAAACAAATTGTGTTAGCAAAGAATATTACAATTCTGAAAAATAAATGGGAAAATTGAGACCTAGCCCGGGTTTCTGGGACCGATGTTTGTATTGGGAGTACAATAGGGCAGACGAACCAAGAACAAATCCAATAATGGGTAATGTAAACAAAGAAAGAATGGAAATTGACAAAGGAAAAACTGTAAAGATAACAGGGAACAAGTCACAGTACATTATTGCGCTATTCATTATAAGAGTGAATATAAACAAAGGTTAATGACTGTATGTGCTGATGCCTTAAATGTTTAATGATAACAGAGGACAATGATGCATTAAAGAAGACTGTAGGTGTATTTAAATGAGGCAACTGGATAACGGAAGTGCAGTAGTCCTGCTAGAAGCTTCTGATCCAATGAGGCTTAATAAAAATAATTACTAACAAATAATAATAATAAAAATTACGGGTACTAATAAAATTCCTAATAATTAATAATAATAATAATTCATAATAAAAATTCCTAATGATAATATTTCGCCATGCATCATGTCGCCCACGGTTCTTATTGTATTGCCCATGGAAATGTCCCCGTGTTTTGTTGCTTGATTTTGCCCGTCCCCATGTTTCTCCCTACAATTCCATATAGATTTGAATCTTGGTGCGTTGTTATTGCTTGATTTTGATCGGGGAAGTGTGGGGGTCTCTCTACAAACTGTTTTGGAACAGTGCGGTATGAATATTGTTTTACAAGTTTTCCACTTTTCAATACAACATAAAGAAATTATCCTTGTTGAGAAATGTATGTTTCCATACACTGTATATGCGGTATATGTTTTGGTTTTAATGTAAACCTTCCTCAGCGATAGCAATCTCGATTAGGCCTAATACACCATGAGGTGCAAGTCATACATGTAATTAACATAAAACAATGGCATGATTGTACAGTATGTCCAAAAATTAATGAAACACTTAATTTGAAATTTTAAAATGTTCAAATTATGATTCGGAATAATTATTCATTGTCTTTGGTGCACTTGACATATTCGTGGTTAAATCTGTTGATCTTCATAAGCATGGATCATTAAAAAGTTATTCAAAACTTCTGTTTATTTTATTTTGGTTCCGCTATACCATACTCTGTAATATGAAAAGAAAAATCAATATGACTCTGTAAATATTATTCAAAGCATGTTATGCTTTTAAAATATACAGTAATTATCTTACGTAAAATCCTGAGTATCCCAATTTTGGATCTCATTCAATATTTAAACGAAATTACTAATCACAATCTTGTAAATTGTATAGAATGGAGTGTGAAAGAAAGAATAGTTTTAAAAGTTTATAGTTAAATGCGTGTGTAATGAAATAAAGAAAGTTGAAAGCAACTTACGTCACGTCAAGTGGGCTGGGTCCTATGCTGTTGGCGGACTGAGCCAGGCCAAGGCTGACCGGCTGATGTTACCTTGAACTACGTGGATGTATTGATTGTCACTGATGTGTGACTGAAATTTTTTCGAATGCCCGAAATTTAAAAAAAAGTTAAAGATCTGACTAAAAACACAAAAAAATAAATTAAACAAGTCATAAACAAGATGTTCAGTAAAGAACATATAGCCCACTTTTTTTTAAATGCATAGGTATAGTTATAACCCTTTGTCCTTTTCAAGGAGTATGATTGAATGTTGGTTATAGTAGCTTGTTGAAATATAATGTGCTATAGCCTATTATACGTTGATTGATTGAATCCTCACCTGAATTATAAATACACACACTAATACAGTCATCACAATAACACAGGTTATCAGACAAAATTAAACACTCACCCAAGTACACGGGGTTAAATGACCATGATGTCCAAGCCTCTCAATTGAAACAACAACAGCAACAACAGCTTCCTAAAATGCGGGGCTACATGGCCACGATGCCGCAAAGCTTCAGGAAACAAGGTGGAAAGGTCAAAAATCCCGTAACATAGGGGAAGGTTACAAATTGATATTCGAAGAATATATATATATACACAGTAAAACTCTGTTAAGAAGTTTTTCAAGGGACCTTTAAAAAAAACTTCTTAACAGGGAAACTTCTTGAAAGGGTAGTAGCCTCAAATGCATGTGAAACGCACACATTTTTGTTGTTTGTGAAGGATACGAAAATAAACTGTACATAAGGCTATTTAAAAGCATGAAAAAGAAAAACCACAATATTATAATCTGTTTATCACACCAGAGACATGTTACCGTGTATATACCCGAATACCACCCGCACATTTTTATACAAAATCGGACGTGAAAAATTGGTGTGCAGGTATTAATTGAGCCATCTAAATTTCAAAGATTTAAATTGCCCGCCACGCGCGAGTATCCGCTATATGGTGCTTGTTCGGGTGTACTTGTTTATTTCCCTCTATAGTGGCTTGACCGGTCGCGCAAGCCTAGCACAAGCGTCAGTTTCGTGAGTTGCGTGATAGCATGGCATTAGTAAACGTAAAACAAGTGTTCGAAATAGCTAACATGAAATCTCGTCATCTGCAAAGTACTTCATAAAAGTCGGTCGGTATTAGAAACAAATCTTTTGTATTTTGGGTAGTTGCCGCGTAACCTTGAACTCGGCGCATGTACTGGAATGTTTAAACTTCGCTATTGTTTAAACCATACCAGCAGAGCTTGTTCTACGTTGTTGTATTTCCCGGTTTTAATTTTCTTGCAGTTTGCCGAAGTATTCCCGGCAGAAGCAAAGATCCCTTCTTTTTTTTTGCTATGATGCCGTTCAAAGTAGACGGCGGCATTCCGAACTCCTTCGCCAGAGCAACACACGAGTGAGTAGACTACTCTTTAATCGAAAGTGCCTTTCTTTTGATGCCTTTCATCTGAGATCCACTCATTTTCAAAATGATTTGAAATCTTTACTTCACTGACGCAATTGTTGTAATTTCAGCAATTGTTGTAATTTCAATATGTTATTTTAGAACACACAGAACAACAATGAAAGCATGTGTTTTCCATCCCCCCCCCTCACATATTTTTCAAGGTTAACACTGTCCAATGAAGTTAAGCTGGTGTCGTCATGGCGTGACGTCATGTAGCCTTGACGCATCTCGCCCGGTCAGATGATATACGAGAGATCCGCCAACACTCGGAACACCAGAAGTATCTTCGCGGAGATTGGCGAGTTTTGATTCTAACAGTCAGTTGTCTTCAGTGAACGTCTTATATTTTAAGGGGGGGGGGGGGGGGGGGGAAATCTGAACTATTTAACCGGGAAAACCTCTTTTGCAGGAACAATTTATGCGGGAAAAATATACATGTATCTTATGGGACCAATCATGGGACCAAGAATATCGGACGTCTTAAGCGGGAAAACTTTTTAAGCGGGAACTTCTTAACCGAGTTTTACTGTATATAATATTCTTATATTCAACAAATTGATATACCACAGAACAACCAACAATAATGGAGTAGCTGTCGTAGTGATGAGAACCTCCGAAGTCAAGTTGCTGCTGACTGTTTAATGTCAGTTGTCATTGATACCCCAACACGCCGACTCCATATTTTCTTATATATTGCTTATGCACCGCAGGCTGGTTATGATGAAGTTGAGTTGCTTCATATTAAATTTTACATACGGTATTACAAATCCCCGTAGTTCCTCCCCTTAAAACAACAATAACTAACAAATCCCCGAATTACGGTTATCCCCCAGTTACGAATGACTGACATTTATCATTTGTGTAGTGTAAGGTACTAAGCCTTTTTCCGGCATGCAGCCTTTTTAAGGTAAGAAGGACCTAGGTAGGTGACAAAGCAAAACACTATCAAGAGATGCACCAGATGGCAAGAGTATGACCAAAAGCAGCACAAGACATTGAACATTAGGCTACATGTGCATAAAAGACGACAATGACTAGTTGAACAACAAAAGATCTTGAACAGATGGCAAGAATACCTCAGTGAGATATCGAACTGAATTCTCTCATCCACCAATCCCCGATGGCCTACCAATTCATGGACCAGTCCCACAAATCACCACCATAGAAGTTGAAAATGCTATTAAGAAAATGAAAAAGGGGAAAGCTTCAGGACTGGATGACCTGCCTGTTGACTTTTGGAAAATTGTAGAACATATACCCACTGACTGGTCGACTAGTGTTACAGTACCCATCTTTAAGAACAAAGGGGATCCAGTAGAATGTTCCAACTATCGGCCAATCCGGCTCCTCTGCCACTTTATGAAGGCTTTTGAACGTATTCTTGATCAACGTTTTAGAAACCTTGCACAGGTGCAGTTTAGTGAAAGGATGAGGGACAACAGACACCATATTTGCAGCTCGTCAATTGTTGGAAAAGCCCAGGGAGAAAGGAAAAGAACTACATTTGGCCTTCCTTGATCTAGAAAAGGCATTTGATCGTGTGCCACACAATCTGATTTGGTATGCTCTCCGTGAGCACTCTGTGCCTGAATTAATTATTGATTGGGTGAAAATGCTGTATTCAAACACCATCAGCCCTGCAGATTTGTCGGACAGTTTTCCTATCACAGTTGGTGAACACCAGGGTTCAGTGCTGTCTCCCCTTCTATTCATCCTAGTCATGGACACCATTACTCGTGATCTGCAAAGAGATGTACCATGGACTTTACTATATGCAGATGACGTGATGATTGCCACTACAACTAGGGAAAATTTACAACAACAAGTTCAAACATGGCATGACAGGCTACAACAATTTGGTCTGCGCTTGAACATATAAAAGACAGGATACCTGGAAACCATTCCATCACCAGGATCTATTCAAATTAGTGGTACATTCCTGGCCAACGTGGACACCTACCGGTATCTAGGATCCCCGCTGCAAAGTGATGGATGCATCAGTAATGATGTATGAGGAAGGATCAATGCAGCATGAATGCATTGGAGAGATGTCACAAATACCAACTTACCTGAAGTCTAAGATCTATCGTACAGTCATACGACCAGTTGCACTGAATGTTGGGCTGTCACTAAAAGTGCTCTGAACATTCTCTCCACACAATGGTAATGCGAATACTGCGACGAACTATGGGCATTTCACTGCGAGGCGAGACCACTTGTATAACGATAATATCAGGCGACAATTTGGCGTGGTCCCAATTCCTGATAAGATGGCTGAACACAGACTCCGATGGTATGGCCATGTGTTGAGAGCAAGAAGTAACACTGTGGTAGATACTGCCTACCAACTGAAGGTTGATGGGAGAAGACCCACAAGAAGAAGTTATAAATCAATAAATACAAAAATAATCAGGTAAACAAATTTAAGACCGCTTGGATTCGATCGACAAACCTCGAGGTTGAGAGTTAAAGACGCTAGCCCGCTGCTAAACATGGCCAATGTTAGTAATGCGTTAACAACTGGTTTAGTGTAACTGTGTACCATATTTCCATATTTTGTCTTGGGAAGAACGATTTCATTAGCTGTCTTTATAAACCATTTGATACTAAATTTGTATTATTTTGATCATTTCATTCCTAAAAGGATACCAATCTACTGAAATATGGACTAAGCAAGCAATAGCGTCCATTTTGGCCCAACGGGGCGGCATGGCCTAGCACGATATGGCACAGTCAGCCTGAACTGTTAGTCACTACTGCGGATTAATTTTCTATTTCTAAAATGTTAATATCCTACAGTTCACCTCCTTGAGGACAGTTTAAACTACCCTCTGTACGATAAGCAGATTTAGTGAGGCAGGGTCTTGTTGAATCGTAAATTACGCTTAGGCTATAATAATTGCATGATTCATACATTCAATATCTTGAAACTATTTGGCTGATGACCTTGTAGTTTTTCAAAAGACACTTCTCACATTAAGGTATATTGTAGCAAAATTTGGTCGAGATCGGATGATTAGGATAGTCGTAATTTGATTTAAGCTTAGAACATTTGGATGGGTGCCATTTCTTTTTCGTTATGATGGCGGCGATATATAGTGGCACTTCTTCCGAACGTCACTTACTTTCAAAGTCCAACGGTGATGGGATGTGGACGGTGGGGGCAGGTTAAGGGTGTAACTGGAAGCCCCTAGTTCGGACCTGCACGTTGGCAGCAGATGTGTGATGGTCGTCTTCCGGAGACTCTGTGACTATTCAGGAATTCGGTCCTGCATCTGTGTTTGGGCAGGCCTATTTAGAATCACCGCTGCCCACCCCACATGGGGAAGGCCCTAGAAAAGGTGGGCTAAACATCGGAAGGCACAATCTTGGTTCGGCTGGGCAACCACACTCAGCAGATCACCCCTCATGCGGTCGAAACTCAAAAACAGTAAAGAATCACAAATTGATTATTGGATCATGGAACATCAGAACTTTGCTTGATTTGGACAATAACGTAAGACCTGAGAGAAGGTCAGCTCTCGTAACCCACGAGTTATCAAGACTCAACGTTGACATTGCTGCTCTCAGTGAAACTAGGCTGTCTTCTGAAGGCAAGATTACTGAATCTGGAACAGGTTATACCACCTTCTGGAAAGGAAAGGAGGAGGGTGAATATCGTATTCATGGTGTGGGCTTCGCTGTGAAGACCAAACTGGTAAATTATCACCAACTTACGCCCATCGCAATCAGCGAAAGGCTCATGACTCTCCGCATACCACTCTCAGGAGGTTCCTTTATGACACTCATCTCTGCCTATGCTCCTACCTTAGATTCTGATGATGAAGTAAAGGCTCAGTTCTATAATCAGCTAAGTGAAATCATCTCCAAGGTACCATCTGCAGATAAACTCTTGCTCCTCGGTGACTTCAATGCCAGAGTTGGGAAAGATCACAGGCTATGGAATAATGTGATGGGCAAACAGGGACTTGGAAAATGTAATCCCAATGGACTGTTGTTTCTTGGTCTTTGTGCAGAACACGAACTTTTCATTACCAACACGCAGTTCCGGCTACCTAACCGCTTCAAACCCACGTGGATGCATCCTCGTTCCAAACATTGGCGCATTCTTGATTATATCATTACCCGGCAATGTGATAAGAAGGACACTCTTATTACCAGAACAGCAAGGAATATAGACGATTGTTGGACAGATCATAAACTTCTCATATGTAAGCTAAGGATATCCATCAACCTAAACCACCTAGGAACATCAAAAATGTGCCAAGAAAGAAGTTTAATACATCTAAACTTCAGGATGAATCCATGTATAAACATTTTGGAAACAGGATCGTCACCCAGTTATCAGAAAACCCAGTAACAAATGACATTCAGGAAGAATGGGCCACACTACAGAAGGTTATCACACAGTCAGCTGAGGAAACCATTGGTTTTATAGTGCGTAAAAGACAGGACTGGTTTGATGACAACAATGATGAAATTCTGTCTATCATCAATGCCAAAAGGAATGCCTATCTTGCCCTTCTTCAAGACCCAACTTCCAAAACAAAGAGAGATAAACTACTGGAACTCAAGGGTAAATGCCAGATGCAGATAAGGCAGATTAAAAATACTTGGTGGCAACAGAAGGCTCAGGAACTGCAGAGACTATCGGATGCTCGAGACTTGAGGAACTTCTATGCAGTACTCAAGAAAATATATGGACCATCTCGCTCATCATCAGGTACACTGAAAAGCGCTGATAATTCTACTACCTTTACTGATAGTCAAGAAATCTTGGAACGCCAATGATGATGATGACAACCTGACACTGAGTTGTACTTTGCCAGTGCTACCTGTCTACCAAAGTTGGTTCGACTTGGTTTCGTCATGTGTGAATTGATAGGGGGGATCAGTTTGCACACATATACGGCCCCCATCTTCGAACTATTTGGATGATGACCTTGTAGTTTAGGCAAAAGACGCTTCCCACATGAAGGTATATGTTGCTAACTTTGGTAGAGATCAAATGATTACGTTTGTCGTAATTTGAACATTTGAGTGGTCACCATTCCGTTTCCATCAAGATGGCGGTGATATAAAACATGACACTGAGGTGTTAGTTATTGTTGTTTCAAGGGGCAGAACTACGAGGTCATCTGCCCCTCTTAACACAGATTAAAGAATACAAATTTGGAATTGAATTTAAAATTTTGAGGTGGACATCTAAATTTAAAAAGACCAAACATTAATAAAACAAAAACAAAAAATTAAATAAAAATAATAAAAACATTACGGAAAAACAAAATATTATAATTCAAAAACGAACAAGTCATTGAGTCAATGTTCACTGGAAAATTTAGATTGCTGGCACTAGACCACTCTCACTTATAAAGCGGATAACACGATCAGCAGCCACCGCATCATCGGCTAATATAAGTTTGAGTGTCATCTGCAAACCAAGGTTTCTTCGTAAGTCAGCAAGATCCACACACTCGGTTAAAATGTGGGCCACAACACTGAGGTGTCCTTTGCTAGTGCTACCTCTGTACCAAATTTGGTTCAATTTGGGTTCATCATGTTTGTATTGATAGTGGGAGACAGATATACACACTCACACACACAGACTGACAACTTTAGGCCCGTGTAGATCTCATAAGTCTACTTTCATTTTTTGCAAAAATCGAAAGTACTGTAGGCTAAAAATGTTGGTTGGTTCCTTAGTTTAGGGGCTGCGACAACGAGGTCATGTAGCCCCGTGTACTTTGGGTGTGTGTAGAATCTGTCTGATAACCGGTGTTAATTGTGATGACTGTGTTAGTGGTGTGGTTCTGTTTTTTAATTCAAGTAAGGACTGCAACTTTGAATTTTTCAGATAGTTCCTACTTTTGCCACCAAACGCCACCGTCAACGACTACTAGGCCTAGTTCAGAACTCAACTACTAGACGCCACTGCTGTCGGCTCTTGGCAACGAACTTAGGAACCTAAGAGCGTTGTTTACATTCTTAACCTATACAATTTAGCTTCACACACGTGTAATTAGTGGAAGGTTCTTTAACATGCCATAAATCTATGACATGGGACTGCCGGCTTTACTTCCCCTCCGAAGGAAGGCATACTGAGGGATTTTTAACGCTCTTAAAAAATCCGACGGATAAAATTGTCAATGACCTATTTGATGCACGAAATCCCCCTAATTTAATCAGTATGAATCCTAGTGTTGCCTCTGTGGTGTAGTGGTCAGCGTGCTTAGCTGCCACCCTGGAGGTCCCAGGTTCAATTCCTGGCTCTGCCACGAAATTTGAAAAGTGGTACGAGGACTGGAACGGAGTCTACTCAGCCTTGGGTGGTCCAAATGAGTAGAAGGAGTTCGATTACCACCTCAGCCATCCTCAAAGTGGTTTTCCGTGGCTTCCCCACTTCATCTCCGGGCAAATGCCGGGATGGTTCCCACTGTAAGGCCACGGCTACCTTGCCTATCCCTCCCAATCTTCCCATCCCTCATAAGGCCCCTGTTTGCTTTGCAGGTGAGGCCGCCGGGGCGAGGTGCTTGTCCCACCTCCCTAGTTGTATCCCCAACCCGATATTTCAAGCTCCAGGACACTGCCCTGGAGGCGGTAGTGGTGGGATCCCTCGCTGAGTCTTAGGGAAAAGCCAACCTGAAGGGTAAACCGATTAAAGAAGAGAATCCTAGTATACCCACAGCTAGAGCTCTTCCAAAAACCCATAAAACAGGTATCCCAATAAGACTAATAATAAATTTCAAAAAAAGTCCAACATACAAATTAGCCAAATATGTTCAACAGTTCCTCAAAAGACTTTGAAGCCAACACAAACTACAGTACATAAACTCAAGAGATTTTAGCAATAAAACAAAAATAATAACTTTAGAAAGCAAACACCCGATGCATTCAGGACATGTACTTAAACATCCTTTTAAAAATAACCTCAGCAAATTCGGTAATTTGAGTAAAATAGAAATCGAAGAATTCATGTCCTTATTCACTTTCCTTTTAGAAAACACCACCTTCACATTCAATAACAAATAGGCTATATCAGCAAAGGAATTGTCTTGCAATGGGATCTCCTGCCTCAGGAATTGCAGCAGACATTTATCTAGACCACCACTAAAAACAGAAAGTTTCAAAAAAGAAATGAAAATAATAGCACTTATTGCCAAGAATAATGGATACAAACATGAATACGTCAATAGCATTAGAAATAAATTCAAAACAAATTCAAATCCACATTAGTAAAAGAAAACAAGAAAGATTCGCCATATTTACATACCATTCACGAATTCTAAAATTCATTACATTACCAACACATACAAAAAACATCATATAAAAGTCGCATATACTTCATAAGACTGAGAACAACTACAGAACGGTGAGCGGCGGCTTTGTTTTCCGCTGCTACAGTGGCCTTGGCCGAGCTTGTGGCGTGCCACGGCTCCCTGCTGTAGTATTGAGCGCGCGCGCATAGTATATACTGTACTCGACCTTGCAATAAACGTGCAGGTGTTCAGTCGCCAGTCTGAACCTCAGATGCTAACATGAGACAGTTATCATTACAACATCGCATTTTTGTATGTAAAACTTATTTTAAGTACGAGACGGCTCAACGGGTGCGTGATGCATTTGTTCAGCAATTTCCTGATGAAGTGCCACCTTCACTAGCACATATTCACGTAATTGTAAATAAGTTTGACACCACTGACTCAGTGCTCAATAAAAAGCATAAAATTAAAAATCAGAAACATGACAGTGGCAGAACTCACTCGCGTCAGCTAGAATGTGGTTACGAGATACAATGCCTGTATAACCCAGGAAGGAAGACACTTCCAACATCTTTTATAAGGTAATATTTCATACAGGATTGTACACACGCTTAAAGCAGGGGGCCGTGGCGCGCCACAATCTCGGCCAAGGCCACCGCAGCAGTGAATAATAAAACTGCCGCTCGCCATTCTTACTTTATATGGAAGACCCTGTATAGCAATACAGTATATTTTTCAAGTTCCTCAACTCTCGAGCATCCGATAGTCTCTGCAGTTCCTGAGCCTTCTGTTGCCACCAAGTATTTTTAATCTGCCTTATCTGCGTCTGGCATTTACCCTTGAGTTCCAGTAGTTTATCTCTCTTCTATGCAGTACTCAAGAAAATATATGGACCATCTCGCTCATCATCAGGTACACTGAAAAGCGCTGGTAATTCTACTACCTTGACTGATAGTCAAGAAATCTTGGAACGCTGGAAGGAGCACTTCTCCAATCTCCTAAATCGTCCATCAGCAGCTGCTGAAGACTTCCTTTGTGATGTGCCACAACAACCTGAACAACTGTGGTTGGCAGTACCTCCTACTTATCATGAATTCAGTGCAGCTCTCACCCAATTGAAACCCAGAAAAGCACCTGACCCAGATAACATCCCTCTGGAACTAATTCAAGCCGGAGGTCATTTCCTCAAAACAAGGCTCTTCACCCTTATCCTCAGAATATGGGAATTAAGAAAGGTACCTGGAGACCTAAAGAATGCCACTATCGTCACTATCCTTAAAAAGGGTGATCGCAGTGTTTGTGGCAACTACCGTGGTATATCACTGCTATCAATTGTGGGGAAGTTTCTTGCAAGAATTCTACTTAACCGCCTCAAGGTTATCTCTGAGAAGATCCTCCCAGAGTCACAATGTGGATTTAGAGCTTCCAGAAGCACAATTGACTTGATTTTCTGTGTGAGACAGCTACAAGAAAAATGTAGAGAACAACAGAATCCACTCTTCTTAGTCTTTTATGACTTGGAAAAGGCATTTGATTCGGTTCCAAGACCAGCCATGTGGGCGGTGCTGAAGCGGTTTGGTTGCCCTCAGCGTTTTGTAGATCTAATCAAGGCTCTCCATGATGGCATGACAGGTCAGGTTTGCCATCAGAATAAGATGTCCGATGAATTTCCTATTACCCATGGACTGAAACAAGGATGTGTACTGGCTCCAATGCTTTTCGCGCTGTACTTGGCTGCAATGCTTTATGATTCACCCACAAACATCCCAGGTGTGGAGGTCAAGTATCGTTTTGATGGAGGGCTTTTCAACCTAACTCGTCTCCGCTCCTTGAGGAAAACTCAGGTTACTAACGTGTTGAATGCAGATGATGCTGCGTCGCCAACTCTCACACCAGAAGAGCTGCAAGAGTCAGTTAATTGTTACAAAAGTGCATGTGATCGCTTTGGTCTTACCATAAATGTCAATAAGACTAAAGTCTTGGCACAACCTTCACCAGGCACACCTCTTCCTCAGTTCAATATCTCCATCTCAAATTTGCCATTAGAACAGGTAGACCACTTCTCGTACCTGGGCAGTACCATTTCTGTGAGCTGTACCTGTGAGCAGGATGTGGATAAGAGAATTGGCGCAGCCCATGCAGCATATGGATGATTAGCGCACCGGATCTTCATGAATAAAGATCTGTCCATGAGTACAAAGCTTATGGTGTACAAAGCAGTAGTAAGCATTTTTACATTGTTGTATGGCTGTGAAACATGGACCTTTTACCGACGTGATCTTAGGAAGCTTGAGCGTTTCCACCTACAAAAACTTCTATCAATCCTGAGGATTAAATGGGAAGACTGCATTACCAATATTGCTGTTCTGGAAAAGGCTCAAATCAACAGCATAGAATCATCCACAATAGGTCACCAATTTAGATGGATTGGTCATGTCCATCGGATGGATGATGTGAGATTACCTCGTCAAATGCTATATGGTGAGTTATGCTATGGCACCAGACCCCATGGTGGTCCTAAGAGGTGCTTCAAGGACCAATTTAAGCAGACCCTGAAATTGACAGGTCTTGATTCACAAACCTGGGCCATGCTGGCTGAAGACCGCTCAACTTGGTGCCATACCATCTCGGATACTGTAAAGATGTTTGAAAGGGATCGACACACACATGAAGAGGCCAAGCGTCAAGCTAGGAAACTTCGAGCAGCCCAACCATGTCCTCCTCCAGCAATACTATGTGACTTGTGTGGACACTTGTTCCATGCCAGGATTGGACTCTTTAGTCACCATAAACACATCCACAAACTGGACTGAAGGAAGAAGATTTATACTCGGATTCGAGTTAAAGCCGATGATGATATTATTCAATCATAATTCAGTGAATGAAATTAAAAAGTATAATAATTCTGGGGTTTACCAATTGAAATGTGTAATATCTTGCAGAGTAGTTGTTAATTCAATTCAGGGGCTTGAGACATCTTGGTCATCAGCCCCGTGTAGATCTTGTGTGTTCTGATTTTGATGATCACGATCTGAATTTTATTTGTCTTTTGTGTATATTACTCGAAAACTACAGGACCAAAAAAGGGAGCTGTGAGGGAAATGTTACTCGCCACCTTTTCTCAGAATTCCTGCTGGCAGGATCTACTGGTCAGTTCTTGTAAAATAAGACAGCAAAGGTACGAGTTTGGTTGGTTGCTTAGTTTAGGGGCTGCGACAACGCGGTCATGTAGCCCCGTGTACTTTGGGTGTGTGTAGAATCTGTCTGATAACCGGTGTTAATTGTGATTACATTCTTAACCTATACAATTTAGTTTCACACAGGTGTAATTAGTGGAAAGTTCTGTCGACATACAACAGAATGTTAGTGATGCTTCCATCTTCTTCCTTTCTTGAATAAAGACAATCATCTGCATTTCCTTGTTGAAAGCCTAACTTGCATAATGTCTCTGTAGCCATCTTGTTCCAAATGTGTGTCGATTGCTTCAGATTTCAGAACTATGCTCTCTTCGCTTGGTTCCTCAAAACCCTGTGGCTGTTCCATATATAGTTTCTCTTTTAATTCACCGTACAAATAAGCACTTCTCACATCAAGATGCTGAACGTGAAGTCCCCTCTGTCCAGTTACTCGAATAGTATCATGCTTCACCACCGGCGTGAAAGTTTCATTGTAATCCTCACCATATTGTTGAGAAAATCCTCTGGCTACCAATCAGACCTCAAGTGTCGATCTGACCGTTACCATCCAATTTTTCTTTAAATACCCACTTACAAGAAAGAGTTTCTTTTCTGGTGGAAGCTCCGTTAATTCCCATACACAATGTTGATTGAGACAGCTAATTTCTTCTTCCGCAGCAGCAGTCCATAATTTTTGTGCACGAGGTGACATATTGAGCATTTCGTTCCACGAGACTGGCTCTCTGTGTGATTTGTCTACACCTTGTACGTTAGCTTCTTTGCTGGTACACCCTTATTTGGCAGTTCAGAAACTCTTCGTAGAAATTGTGGACTTTCTGGTTCAGTCTCACATTCATCTCCTATGCTTCTTACAGTCTGTCCTCTGTTGAAAGTCACCGTGTTATTACCTCTGGGATTCTGTGTCGAAACACGTTTCAATGTCCATACAGGCTGCGGTGTGATTTCATTAGCCCCTTCTTCCGGTGCACTGCCTACCGAAGCTGGATGTTTGGCAACCACTCAATTACCCGCACCGATCTGCTGAGCCAAACCTTGGCTGTCTTTGGATCCAGAATCCGATAGCCTTTGGTGTTTCCATCATAGCCAATCAAGACACCCTCTATTGGTTTGTTGTCCCATTTTTTTTCTCTTTTGTTTGGGTACAAGAGAATAGACCTTAGATCCCAACACACGTAAATGACCCAGATCTGGCTTCACTCCTGTAAACAATTCAACTGGAGTATTGTTGATACTCCGTCTCGTTGATCTAGGATGGGTATTATTGCCTAATCTCGGCCTAGCACTGTCCCCCTTGTGGTGTAAAACATTTCCTTTGAGAAATTCAGGCTACACACCATATACATTGGCGTGTAGATTTGCCACGTATGCCCGTAAATCCTCCTGATTACAGGCCTTTACCCAGTCATTATATCTGGATTAGGAATGAAGAATTTGTGAATTAATGGATAGTGTTTGAGGGACTGATAATTCATGCATATTCGGTGTAACGTTTGATATTTGTATTTACCGCTCCAATGCCCAAGGAAACTGGAATATGCTGGTATGTCCGGTGTTATAAAAACTGCGCAAAACATTACCACACAGATATTGGTTTCCCACATTTATGCTCCAAAATTATATTTCTGAGTTGTCTTTAATAATTACAAGCAATGTTTTCTTCAGACAAAATCGACAGGCCGCACTCAAAGAATATGTGTAGTCTGCTCTCTTGCGGACACAGGGTGAACTATTGCCATCATGCGTGATGCGGTGCTTCTGGTGACAGCCGTTTCAAAACGATGGCCAAAAAATGGTAACTAGGTCTGATGTGTCCATACTGTATATGATTACTGTACTGTGGTACTATGGTCCTTCCATATTTCCCTGTAAAACACCATGCTCGCAAAATTTCAGTTTAATTGGTTGAGTAGTTTATGCTTGATTTTTATACAGTATGACATATAATAAGAGATGATACTATCTATTGCAGTTATGAAATAACAAAAGGTACCGTATTGAAATTAACCTTGCAAGAATTTTGTGAACAATATTACCGTAGTATTTTTGTGCACTCTGAAACATGGTAGGCTACCTCTCACACTTTCTTCCACAAAATTTGCATCTGCACTAATTGAGAATTTGATGATAATTCTCCACAATGTCCATCTTATGGTTGAAACCATGAATGGTGTACCAAACCGTAATGTGTAATAACTAGGGCTCGGATTTTTTAGGTGCTGAAAATCGGGAAAATATTTATTTTTTATCTATTAAAAATATCAGAAATACTGTATGTGACAAAAAAGTAAAAATATTTAATTATAATTTAGTTTATTAATGTGAATATAAACAATATGCAGTACTCACGAATGGAATTTATGCTATGCCTCATTGACTACTAAAGAATTACAATACACAACGAGATATATCTTCAGGTTGTCCATCACAAATGACCGACGATTATCGCGAAACACTTCTTCTGAAGGCGCGAGACTGCGGCAATATGTTTCTTGCCCTCGAGGTGTTGTGTAACTTGAGATCACTGCTCAGCCTTGATTGCTTTCCCACATGGTTGGTAGAACAGAACGCCCCTATCAGAAGTAAAATTATCTGGAAATCCCCGGCTTCCACAGTGAGTGGCACGGGGCGACAAGTTAAGAATAACACAGTTGCAAGCCGACATATGCTCTGCATGAAGATTAGATAGCTCACAGGTTCTTCCCCGTTGAAGTAACACAGAACAAAAATGCAATAAACTGAAAGATCTAGCAAGCTGATTTAAAAGAAAGTAAATATCATCTCTTTTTATGTGCTAATAAGTGAAAAGCAGGAATTTATGTATTTATAGAAAAAATGCTTAAAATATGTATTCACATAAAAAAATATTTATTTACCTAAAAATCTGAGCCCTAGTAATAACATGCTTCAGCAAATAATATCCACACAAGCATTCTTTGTATATCACAGTATCAGTGCAGAATTGCAGCCATATTTCTTCTCTTTTTACTTTCAATCTCGTATAAAGACCCTCCCAAGCCCAGCAGTTGATGGTGTATGTATAGCATAGGCTATAGCTGCCAGGCAAGTAGGGTACATACCACAACCTTTATCAACTCCAAAAGGGCTCTTTTCAAGAACATAGTTTTAACTCATTAATGGTTCTCTGGTTAACCCTAAAAGATCTGAGTGGCGGACACTTAAAATGAAGATAGAGTGGTGATGGAGTAAGGATGCTCTACCAATACCGGCCACTCTCACGTCCATACATATAGTTGCCTATAGCAGTTTGGTTGAATAGCCCTCATGTACAATTAATCAATATCCAGCTCAATGCCACCATGAGACTGATTATTGGCCAAATCAGACCTATGCCAACCTTCTGGCTTCAGTTCTTCATAATGCCACCACATCTATGCAGAATCGCTGCTTTGATTGGGGAGTACAAAAAATTGTAGGGAACCCGGTACTGCCTATCCCTGTTCTCCATGGAAACCGGCTGAAATCAATCATTTATGCTCAGAATCCCATGGAGAACCATTTCAACCAGATTGCCCAGTGGACCTCTAGTGTCAGCTCTCAATAACAAGAGCCCAGGAAAACATGGACTGCTCTCAATAGGATTTGGACCAACCCTAGAATCGGTATCTGAGCTGAATGTGACTGTGCTGCTCCCTCACAACAACACAGTGGATCAACTCACAACTCACCTGAGGCTAATCTGACCTTGTATTGTAAATGTCATGTTTATATTGACCCTGTTTCTTAATGCCATTAAGATGAATAATTTAAGTACGGTACGGTAAGTGTCTACAGCTTAGCAACAATGCATTCTGTGCAGATAACCTTGAGGCAATACTCACACAGGTAGCCTATTACTAGAAAATCAATTTATTTTGTTTTATAACAATCATTTTCTTTAAAGAATACGGTACCATTTGGAGAAAAGGTAGAGGTGACACTACAATAGGCTACACAGCTGTGAAAATATACAAATTTACCTTGTACAAAATGTTGGAGAGAAATCTGTGGACCATTTAGGCTACTTATGTACGGTAGTAAAATATCACAAAACAACTGTCCTTTTCAAAATGAAGCATTTGTACAAACACTGATTATTGACTACAAATCCATTCTGTTCCTACAATGTGATTTTCATGTATTTCATGTACTAACTGAAGGACTAAACTCCCTTTGCTTCATTGATCAACTAGAAAGTGTATGGCCAGCTAAAGCCAGTGGCTAATGTCCCCGACAGATCAAGCTGTAGCCTACTCACCATGGCAAGCTGCGAGTGCAGTTCCCTCCTGTGATGTGGGACTCAGTTCCACTATTTGGTTCGGGGGATTTGTCTCGTAGAGCACATTGCACCGTTTCATTCACAGTATATAGGTCTACCATTTTTCAGTTCTTGAGGGTCCGCTTTCTTCCTCTTGCAGCTACTGATGACATTCTGGTATTCATCAGTCCTGGAAGAACAGCTGGGTTCCTGTTACCACTTTATCCTTCATCAGTTTCCACTTAAAGTAACATATTCATGGCAAAATTTCCCACATTTTAACCTTCATAATAAAATATTACAATGTAAATCTCTGCACTTTTTATTGTATTCTTAGAATAAGAACACAAATTCAAATTTAGGCACATTTGTGAGGTGTAGGATATTAAACTGTAGAGTGAGGCACATTATGGAAATGTGGTACATGCACAAATAATGCATATTCTGCAAACAATATAAAGTAAAATCTAAAAACTTGCTTTTAAACTTAGGCAAGAAAAATAACTTCAAAGAAATGTTATGAAAAGAGCAACTTGTACAGCTATTCAATTGTTATATGGGATGATACTAAGAGGCTTTGGAATCAGCATGATCTCCTTGGGTGTCTTCACCAGGATAGTAGAAGGCAGTGAGCTAGAGTTAATAAGAGATTGTAAATCAAAATTATATAATATTATAGGAAAGGCACAAAAGATTGAATCAGTCATTTCTAAAAGGTCCCATGTGCATGAAGACTAGTTTTGAGAAAAACACAAAAATGGGTTTTACATTTAAACTATTGATCTGACACCAACAATTTTTGGTACATTACATGTCACTGCCATAATAGCTGTTTTGACACAAAATTTGTTTGGTTTGGTTCATTAGAAAGGACAGAATAAGCTTCCAAATTCTGCCTTTTAGAAATGACTCTGAAGAGTCAATACTTATATGTACTAAATGTTTAATATTCTTGTGGTTATTTGTTTTCTTAATGATCACTTGTATTAAAATTGCTAAAAACTTTATTTTGTAATGTTATCATTCTCTAATGTACACATATTTTATACATATAACGGTATTTCATAACACGGAGTAGCATCGTGTATGGCTCCAGGTGTCCTCTGTTGGGCATTTCAATAAATCGTCATAATACTCCACCTATTCATGTGGGATGTATGTCATAACTTTCTTGATGTCTTCTATCTAGTTCGGGTTAATAGGAACACGTCCGTCCTACACAGGGCACTAAATTCGCCAAGAATGTTGTGTACCCACAAAAGTTCCACACATATAGCCAACATGAAGCCCCAACTTCTTATAATTCAGAACACATTTTGCTCATCCCTTGGCATCAGGGTGGGTCATATCAAAAATTCTTTCAGACAGAAGATTTTAGAGGACTATTGACCATTTTGAACGGTTTTGATATTGTGCCTATTAAAGGAGGTATGATTGTTTTTCTCTCAAAACTCCATTTTCTCACCCCTTTGGTCAATGGTTGGTGCTATCAAAAACCTTCACTGAGATGTTTTTGGCCCTTATTCAAAGAATAGAACGATTGTATCTGTTTCTAACTTGCTCTGGTTCCTTGCTAAACTGCCCCTTCTACCGCAGAAAGGGTCCTTTAGAAATGAATGTAAATTGCACTGCCAGCCTGTGACTACACTAAAAGGTGGAAAGAGGCCTTTTCTGCATGGAATGGCGTGTTTACCTCTGAAGAACACCAATCCATGTTTAACTCATTTTCACCAAAAATGTCATAAAGGGCCTTTTAGAAATGACCGATTCGATTATACATTAGATTTTTTATTTGTTTATTTTCATCACAGTGTTTATTTAAGTGGATTTTATTTTATGTCTATTTTCAAAATGATATCAATTGGTTGAGAGTAAGATGGCTGAAAACCAATGTGGCTTTAGAGCACAACGCCGAGGTCAAGATCAAATATTTAGTATGTGTCAAGTCATTGAGAAATGCTACAGTTGTGTTTTAGGTAGATTTCATTAGAAAGCTAACTATTGCAATGGGTACCATGTTTCGACTTCCGGAAAATTTTGACATATCTTCGCGATTCACATCCCCTCGACCCCAAAACCACCGTCAGTTCAAAAGTTTATATATAATTTATGTATATATGTATCTCTCTATATATATATATATATATCAGTTTCTTGTGGACACGATAACTACCGTAATTTTGCACCAATCACTTTGAAATTTTTACATAAAATGTATCCCTATAAAATCTCGGTCGAGTTCGTCAATGGGTACAATCGGTTGACGGGGGTGAAAATGGGGGGCTTTTTTCGAAAAAATGAAATATCGCTATAACTCTCTTAATATTTGAAATATCGAATCCATTCAAAGTTCATACTATGTATCGGATAAGGCCCAAAAATTTATGTTTGAAAAGTTTTTTGATACCACCAACCATTGACCAAAGGGGTGAGAAAAAGTGTTTTTTTCGGGAAACATTAATCATATCTCTCTTAATAGGCACAATATCAAAACCGTACAAAATGGACAATATTCCCCTAATAATTACCTAAAACTTTTGTCTGAAAGAATTTTTGATATGACCCGCCATTACGCCAAGGGATGAGAAAAATGATTTTGGAATTATAAGAAAATGCCACTCCTCTTCTTGCCTAGAACGCCTCAAAATAGCGCTGCCTTAGGTTTTTGTGGGTATCTACTCACATAACATAACGGCGGTACTTTTTGAGGATCCAACCAGCCTTCGGGCTGACTACCTAACAGCAAGAAAATGCCAAGAGCCATCAGAGGTTACCATGACAACACTACTAAATTGATGAGGGATGAGCCATCTGACGTTGCCATGACAACGCACTTGCACGAGCTCACATTCAGTTTTCCATCTGACTAAGTGTGAAGAGGCTTCGGTGACGTAACTGGTAGTATGCTGAACTTCTATGCCCAAGGTCGCGGATTCAAAGCCGGCCGAAGTCGTCAGATTTTCTAAGAGCGCTAAAAATCCCTCAGTATGCTTTCCTTTGGAGGGGAAGTTCCAATGTTCATTGCTGGTTGTGGTGGCATCTAGTAGCCAAGTTCACTGCTAGGTGTCGTTGACGGTGGTATTTGGTAGCAACATTAGGAACTACTGCTTGAAATTGACCGTCTGCAGTCCTTACCTGAATTACAGACTAATACAGCCATTACAATTTGCACCGTTTATCAGACAGATTCTACACACACCCAAAGTACACGGGGTTACATGACCGTGTTGTCGCAGCCCCAATACTGAGGAACCAACCAAAATCTCTGCGGGAGATAAAATTTTGCGTGAAGAAGTAACAGACCGTTAGATAGTTACACATCAGTGTCGAAACCTTGCATAAGGACAGTGTGACCACAAGTATAAAAATGGACCTCAAATGACAAAAAGGTTACCGTCCCCATAAGACAATAAAGTGTTTAAAATATGCATAAAATTATGAAAAACAAAGTTAATTTAGCTCCAATTATAAAAAAAATTCTCGCAATAAATGAGGTCTGATCTTTCTACGAAAACCTGCATATTCTGCCTATTTTCGCCTATCCCCAAGTTTGCCCGGTGAAATCTACCTCCGCCTTCCGGCGTGCCGAGAGGACTTTTTTTTAGATCTAGAGAAGGTGTACGGGAGAAGATGTTGAGCATCCTGAGGGATTATGGTATCGAGGGAAGGTTACTATTATGGCAATCAAAAGTATTTATGTTGCTAATCAGGCTGCAGTGAGAGTTGATGGTAGGATGAGTTCTTGGTTCAAGGTTGTTACAGGAGTGTGACAAGGTTGTAACCTCTCACCACTACTGTTTATTTTATATTGGGACCATTTGTTGAAGGACAAACTGGCTTGGTGGAAACCAGGTAGCCTAAGCAGGGGCGGATCCAGGGGAAGGCGAAGAGGGCGACCGCCCTGGGCCCCGCGCCATGGATTTAAAAAAAATTAATTAATTAATTAATTATACTCTTCAATCTACGGTAATTTATAATTCTCTTTTTTTTTTTTTTTTTTCAGTGCAGCTATGACCTCCCTTGACCGTTTAGCAAGTTTAGATGCTAGTGAAATAATAGAAGACTTCAGGCGGAAAAAAAAGTCGCAAAGTAATATTTTAATATTTCCAAGTTTACATAATCTTCTTCGAGGGGACTTCAAGGTTTCTTTCATATTATTAAAAAAATGTACTGTAGTGTATTCAAAATATTGTAACTATTATTTATTTTATTATTATTACAAAACTACTTTCCATTTGATTTGATTTTTTTAAATTTCCTATTGTTCTGGGCCCCACCTTATCATATCGCCCAGGGCCCCGCAAGGCCTGGATCCGCCACTGCAGGTAGCCTAGTCTGGCCAATGCTGATGACCTGGTTGTAATGAAGGACTCCGTTGGAAGCTTGCAAGTCAACATGTTAGAACTTGAACAGGAATGTAGGGAGTATGGTATGAAGGAAGACGAAGGTTATATCAGATGGGACGAAATGCAAGAAAAAAGAATGCCAGGTAGGAGGAACTAAATTGGAACATTTTAAGTACTTAGGCTCTATATTCTCTCACAATGGTAGTATAGGGGAAGAAATATGGTTGAGGGGCAGATGACCTTGTAGTTCCGCACCTTTAAACAACTAATAATAACTAACAAAATAGGGTCGAGGTGTAGCCCATAAAAGCCAATGCAGTGAGTTCCCAGTCGTGATCCACACTGTCCTGCAAGACAGAAGTTAGCATAGCAATGAAACTCTTCCTTCATCGCTCAATATTTAGATCGACCTTGCTATATGGAAGTGAGAGCTGGGTTAATTCGGGATATCTGATACATAAGCTCGAGGTAACTGATATGAGGGTAGCACGAATGATTGCTGGGACAAATAGATGGGAGCAATGGCAGTTAGGCTAAGTTAGAAATGAACACGCTCTTCGTATGAGCTGACTCAGATGGTGGGGCCATGGGAAGAGAATGGGGGAGGAGTGATTAACTATGCAACCATTTCAGCCCTGCCTTCACACTAAACAATTTCATCTACCCCTGACATTGCAGTTTATTTACCACCCTCTCTACCTCAACCATGATCCTGTTCCTGCGCTCATTCTCCTCCTGCATAGGCCTAATCTCAGAACCTGCCACATTGCCAGATAAGTCTCCAGTAACATTTAGCAAGTTTTCCAAGTATTCTTGCCATCTTCCCAGAGCTTCCTTGGTATCTACAATGAGTTTCCCTGAATTATCCAGAACACTCTTTCTTTCTCCATTTCTAAGATTCTTTATAACACTCCAGAAAGATTTTCCTGCCGCTGGACCTAGCTTTTCTAATATATCTGATGGCGACTTACATAAAGAAGGCCTTGGGCGTATCAAAGTATACACCGTCAAGACTGGTGTACGAGTTGACTCGCGAGGTTTTTTATGTAGAAGAACCCGGCTTCAACTGCTGCTACCTTGTACTCCAGGATATGTAAAACTCATGGACACACTACAGTCAAAGAAGAAGGACATTTGGTGGGATCTTTGTGCCAAGGACGTTATGATATTAGACGATTGGAGAGTGGAGGATACAAGCTGAGACATATTCTCACGTGCTTTGCCATACATGGTTTTCATTATAAAATGTGTCGGACCAAAAAGTTCATCATCCGTGTGACGAATGTTTGTGTGAGCGCTGTGGAGAACAGTGTGGAAGATATCACGCTATGTTCTGCACATTAAGACATGGATCCTTCATATTCCTAGGGAGTAACAATTAGTTTACTGAATGATTCTTAGATTTTATTCATTATATGTATGGCCATTGGCTGCAATAAATCCCTTATTATTATTATTATTATCTATTATCTCCAAACATAGAAAATAATATTACCAAATGTAGAAACATGGTTACTTTTTGACATAATGACTGGAACGAGCTATCACATCCCCTGCCACCAGAGAGTCTCGAACCTCTGACCACCTAGACACTTTTCCTGTTTAGGGAAGAAGTGGAAGTCGCTCGGCTGTAAGTAGCGACTGTATGCTGGGTGTACGAAAACTTATGACAGAAATTCCTGACGAAGCTGTTGAGTTACAAAAGTACTTTAGGCCGGGAGTTGTGATAACTCATTCTTCAAAGAATAATAATAATAATAATACAATATCGTATGGCCTCGGGTGCCGGGTGCAAGCTTTGTTAATTGACACCCAGAGGGCAGCTTGCGTGTCGAATTTAATGCTCCTTGGAGCGCTATGAATGTCAAGGAGGTTAGATATCTAACATCCTTGAACACTATAGCGCTTTCTAGTAGAGAAATTAGGAACTTTGTGTTGGCGGAAAATCCCGAGATTAATTTTGCCATTATGAACACGGCCTACTGAATTCAAATGGGTTCTTTAACATGCCAACAACGTATGACATGAGTATTGCGATTTTTGTCGCCTTTCAAAAATCTCTTACTATGGCCAGGAGCGAACCTGCACTCGTGGGATTGGTAGTCCGACACTAACCACACACCCACCATGGCAAGCATTCTTCAAAGAATTTTTGCAGTACTATTCCCTTGTGCTTGAAGAAACCGAATTACACTACGTAACTCGCTCTTACTCAGCTTAGGATGGAAGTTGCTGTGGCTATATTTGGGGAAACGTGCATACCTACCTCCCACCACTCAATTGCCTGCGTACATCACATGTCATGTCACCGCTTTACCACCGAGTTAAGTTCCTAAACTGTTGCTTTTCAGATAGTTATAACCTGTGTTTGTTGTACAGAGTCATTATCTTTGTGCGCTCCGGTAATGGCGGCAAACTATGGCGTCATTTGGCTGGCCAGGTGCGCAGCGAGTGGACCTCACAATACCCCACTCCGCTGTCTTACATCGTTAGTTCACACGTGTTTTGTCATTCATATGGACGTGTATCTGCAAAGCTTAGACGTTAGTGAGTATTGTGATTACTGTACTGTGATTGTTGGTCATGCCTAGACACCAATTCACATTGCGCGAACATGTGTATATCCTTAATTCGTCAGAAAGTCTTGTTCTGAAAAACGATGAAAATTTCGAGTCAAGATTCCAGAAAGACCTGTGCCTAATGCAAGTACAATTACGAGGCTCGCTAAACGATTCAAGAAAACAGGCTCCGTAAATAATAATAAAAATAAGTTAACAGACAACGTTGTGTTCTCAGAGAACAAAAAATTAGATGAGATTGTTGTCCATTCTTTGATCAGAAGATGTCAGGTGAGTGTTACAAGAGAGGGAGGGCATTTCCAGCATCAACTTTGAGCACTGTAAGCCCACATTATTGAACATGTTTGGCAAAAGTGTAAAAATGCGCACCAACCACCCACTGAACCGTGTATGCACGCCCGCGATCAGTGCCAGTCAACGCCGGCTTAGCTTGCCGTGTTTGTCGGGGCGCACAAAGATAATGACCCTGTACTTATCAAAATGTCTTCCAAAAACAGAGATAGTTACTCCTCAACACCAAATACTGTACCTATACTATATCAAATTCTTCACCATATCAAACACTAGTTATTCCATAAAATTGAGTAACATAGTTAAATACCAGTTTGATTTGTGAAACTAAAAATATAAAAAGATCTTAAGGTCTTAAATGGCTCAATATTGTAGGTACTTCGTATTTTGTCTGTGGGTTTGAAAGCTTTCATTCCTGAATTTGACAATATAATACAATGCCAATTTTACAAATAATTTTAACAATAACAATTGTGTACCTTTAAAGCAGTCATGTGGGAGACCAGGTATTTCATAAGAGAATTCACAAGCAGTGTAGCACATCTAAGTTTGTGAGCATTATCCTGACGACATAAATTGGCTTGCTTCAAAATGATTCGAGCATAATTTTATATTATTGTAAAAATAGTGTGCATCTTTATTTATTAAATCAGCTCTCTTGCTATTCAAAAGTGATTTTCTACACCAGAAAATTAAAATATCGGCATGTGTTTGAAATGACATCATTTATGTTTGCTTATGTCTTAATTTTCAAAATGCATAGATATCCTACCAAAATATGCTTCTTATTCATAACCAGTTAAAGACCTAGGTCCGTTGTTTGAAAAGCTTTATAATATTAGCCTAAAATCCATAGCTCAAGTCTTACCTTTTAGGGTCCTTCGGAAATTCAAGTGTCCTCTTCTTGTTATTTGAACATTTCAGATTACACATCCAAGACAGAGCAGTGGCTTGCATGAAATCCATGTACGACATTATTAATCTACAGTAGCCATCTTTAAAAACAGCTATGCATCTGTTTGATGCAAAGGTCCTACCAATTCTCCCTTACGGGATCCACTTGATATGGGACCGACTAACGAAGAGAGATCTGGCCTCCATCGAAAGAGTTAAAGCCCAATTCCTGAAAACCTTAATGGGCATCTCAAAATACTCGTGCTACCGCCTAACATATGAATTAGCAAGGGAACCTTCCTCGTCGAAGAAATAAGGGCAAAATTGCAGCTTCCATCCTCAAAAAATGCTGAAGCACACCTAGCAGAGAGAAGGTGAAGAGAGAAGACATCCTGCTGGAATTTTACACCACGGATGACATGATCAACCGGAACTGGACCAACGCCAATCAGAAACTAAGACATGTGGTGATAAAGTTAGCAGTGCATGGGTACCACCATAAAATATGTCAAAACATGTCCTACCATCCCCCAAATGAACTCTGCTTGTGCTCGTTATGTGACCAGTTCTGTGACATATATCACATCGCACGATGTAAAAATGACCATAAATCACTGTGCGATTATGGCAAGAACTCAACTAGTGTAGCCACATCTATGTTATGCACATTCGTGTGCTTTTCTGTTAATAATATGAATACATCCAATTAGATTGGTCGAGGAGTAACAATTAATTTCCTCGTGTAATTGTCTAATTCATAATACAAGAATTATTTATACACTTAATAAAACACTTCTCATACAACCTCCCTCCTCTTTATGTGAGAAGTGTATAAACAATTCATGTTTTTATTTCAGGTGCTAGAAAATACATTGTCACTCCCACCCAATCTAATTGGTACACTAGTGTTGACCGATTGAAAAGCGATCATATAGACTACTTAGCAACACTGAAACATGGCTTCTAATATTTAATCAGTTGATTGCACTGCACATTCCCTGTTGTAAAACACATATAACTGTTACACAATGCTCACATACAGTAAATCCAGCAACAATGACATACACCAACACAACGCAGTCGGCACATTCTTGCTGGCCGCTTGAGAGCATTGTTGTTGCACATCATCTAGGGCAGGTCCTCACATGGCCGCTCTCCAAGCAATCCTTTCTCCTGTTGTTTCATACTTTGCGTCGCTCCTTATACCGTCAACCATTTGGAATCTTCTCTGTCCTAATCATAAGTAAACAATTTCTTCTCATCCAATGACCAAGCCAATTTTGCTTCCTCATCCTGATTACCTTGAAAATATTGTTCTCCTCCCCAACTCTTTTCAGCACATCTTCATTTCGCACTTTCTCTACCCATTTTATCCCTTCCATTCTCCTCCATATCCACATCTCAAACGCCTCCAATCTTTTTCCTTCCTCTTTTCTCAATGTCCTCGTCTCACCTCCACAGTGGCGGATCCAGAGGTTCACCTCGGAGGGAGCACTCTAGGATTTCAGAGTAGCAACAGAAAATATGTAATAAAATTACTACATTTTTATTTAATCTACACACACTACACATAACATCCAACCACCAGATTTTATAATTCTACAAGAAATTCATTATATTAAAATGGTTTATTGGTTCAGTTTCAAGTCATTGTCATTATGTAAAAAAAAAACTTTTTAATTCTACAGAATATGTACATTTCCACATTTTAATGCACATTACACAGTCTAATATGTATTAAAACATTTGCAATCATAGTGACTATCTGAAGACAATATACAAGTCTACTACATAAATGTTACAAGATATGTACTGTACCAGGCCCCGAGCTAAGGTGATAGACGCCCTGGACAAATGGTCTACTGGCGCCCTTTTTCTCATTTATGTGTTATAAAAATAGCATAATAGTTGTTGTTTTTTTTTTTTCAAACAACTACGTTACTAATATTGTATGACAGGAAATAATAAGAAAAGTAAGTCGGTCATACAATTTTGTAGCCATTTATTGATACATTAATCACACTAAAACCCAGATTACAAATTCAAAATTTAAATTTTAAAAGTACAATATACAGAAACATTTCAAAGCAAAGGATCTTTCCTGGCTTTTATCTTTGTAAATTTATTTATGATGTCAGAAAAGTCTGTGCTAAGGGTTACGTCTTTTTCACAACACAATAACAATAGAGATTTTTGTTTGCTGTCTGAAAGAGTTATAATACTGTATTATAATATAATCACGATTAAACATAAATACTACGAATGTACTGTATGTGATATTTAATATTACTTTTATTATAGTTATTTTATCCTACTTTTTAATGATTTCCATGTCATATTTATTTTTAAAGTTGGGATTGTTGGGTCAACCTTTTTCTGCGTTCAGCGTCACCTAAATTTCGGCGCCCCCCAAAATTTGGCTCCCTGGGCAAATGCCCAGTATGCCCGTTTATAGCCCGGGGCCTGTACTGTACATAGCACCAACATTGTCAGTCACTGAGTCACTACTAGTCACATAAATATAAATACAAAAAACAATTGTATTGAATACTGATTGGGATTCTATTTGGTGACTATCCTAGGCAAAATACATGCCTATTACAAAATAAAATCCAGGCGATCATTCGTTTACCCCCTAAGAGAAACGTTCTACAACTTTTTCAACGTCAACATTTATATCACGGTGAACAGATAACAGACACAAGCCATTCAACCTTTCTTCTGTCATTCGCGTTCGTAGCCATGATTTGACAAGTTGCAGGCTGCTGAAAGATCTCTCTGCACTTGCAACACTGTCGATGTACCGATTATATTAACAGTGTTGCCATTACATACTATATGATAACAAACATTGACCACATTCATGAATGCAGGTAATAGAGCAAAGATTACACTTGCAGTGCAGTTTGGAGAAACAATCATTTTTATCGGCAATATCAATGTAGCAGACAACTGTTTTTTTGGGGGGGCACTTGCCCCTGGTGCCCCCCTCTGGATCCGCCACTGCACCTCCATATAGTGCTACACTCCAAATAAAGCATTTCGCCATTTTCTTCCTCAGGTCTTTGTCCATACCCCCACAAAGCAGCCTCCGTTTCTTATTAAAATGCCTCCTTGGCAATTGCTATGCGTGTTTTCACCTCCTGTCTTCAGTTATTATCCATCCCAAGTATCATTTTCTTACACATAGTGGACCCTGCTGAAAAATAACCAGGCTCTGGCATCCGAATAACTCCCGGGATAAGGAGTGCTGAGGAGTAACACCCGGCTGGTAGTACCATGTAAGGGTCCCTTACCAGGGTTACGGTGAAGACCACAATGGCAGCTACAGTGTAACTGGCGGAAGTGGCAGCCCAGTGCTCGTTATTAATGAAGTAAAAGGTAACTGTTCCAAGGCTGGGACAGGTATCAGATGGGAGGAGACCGAACGGAGGCTGGGATAAGCTTCCAAATTCATCTTCATGATGAAGCAGGGCACTCTCTTGTCCTTAGGATAAGATATTGTCCTTAAAGGCGGAGGAACCAATAACAATTGGTCAACGGCATGGGAATGTGGAAGGCAACGGGAAACCACCACATTATCTTCCCCAGGATAATTTTTAGCATGACTGGACAATCTAAAGCCAAGGCCCCTAGTCCCCGGCAGCCCTTAAGTGGGCAGGGGGTGCTAAGAATCTCCGGGCCAGTCATGAAAAGGATAGCCACTTGGAATGTCCGCAGTTTATTTCAAAGTGGAAAGACTAAAAGTTGACATCCTTGGAATTAGTGAGATGCGCTTGCCTAATTCTGGAAAATGTAACGTCAATGGTTACCAGGTATATTATGCAGGTAATGACAATCCCCACCATTATAATGGTGTAGGGTTCATATTGCACCCAGATATTACTGCGATAGTGAAGACCTTTGTACCTGTGTCCGATGGGGTAATTTTTCTACAATTCAATGCAAAACCGATATTACTGAATATTATCCAGGTGTATGCTCCAACTTGTGATGCATCAGATGAAGATATCGAAGCGTTCTACACCCAAGTCAAAACGGCCTTGTCTTTCACCAAAACACATGAGATTACCATTGTGATGGGCGATTTCAATGCCAAGGTAGGTCATGGTCGACGCGCTGATATAGTGGGTAATTTCGGATTAGGGAGTGGCAATGATCGAGGTGATCGATTGGTCCAACTATGCCAAGAGGAGGAGTTCATCATAGCAAACACTCATTTTCAGCTTCCTCCATGTCGTCTTTACACATGGACCTCAAACATCAACAATAATGTCAGGAATCAAATTGACTATATCCTCATCAATAAGCGATTCAGAAATTCCCTAAAAAGTGTGAAGACATATCCTGGCGCTGATATTAACTCCGATCATAATGTTTTGTTAGCCACAATGAATTTGAACTTGAAAAAATATCACCCAGTGAGGCACAGCAATTATTTTGCGATCCATAAGCTCCAAGACCCTGTTTTGAGAAATGATGTCCAAACAGCATTGAGTACAAAACTAGATTATATCCAGTCGAACAAGGATACACATAATATTGAAGACACTTGGAACCAATTCAAATCCGCAGTGAATGAAGTGTGTCAAGAAAAACTACAGGTCACGGAGAGTAGGAAAAGCAAACCTTGGATGACAGATAAAATTGACTACATTGAAACTCTATTCGAAGACAACAGAAGTGTTGATCATGGTATTCGAACGGGCGATGGCATAGACATTACAAGAGCTGAAATTGAACATGCCATAACAATATCGAAGAGTAGAAAGGCTCCAGGTCCAGATGAATTGCACATTGAAATACTAAAGTTTCTCAAGGATGAACGATCTCTTTCCTTGCTGGTGGGTTTGTTCAATAACATCTATCGAAGTTGATACATACCACATGATATATGGCTCAAATCAACTTTTATACCGATTCCCAAAAAGACCAATGCAACATGCTGCAATGACTATAGAATGATCAGTTTAATGAGTCATGCCCTGAAGTTATTCCTTAAAATCCTGCACTTAAGGTTATATCATAAATGTGAGGAAAACATTGGTGGCACACAGTTTGGATTCAGGAGTGGTTTCGGAACTCGGGACGCATTGCTCAGTCTTCAGGTATTGATTCAATGATGCCGTGATGTTCGTGTCGATGTTTACATGTGTTTCATCGATTATGAAAAAGCCTTTGACACTGTTCAACACGATAAAATGATGAACATTTTATGTGACATGGGACTAGATGGACGTGACATCCGATTAATTGGAAATCTGTACTGGAATCAACGTGCTGCTGTACGTGTTGATGGTCAGCTGTCTGAAGAAGTATCGATTATGAAGGGAGTTTGCCAAGGTTGCATTCTTTCTCCACTCCTCTTCAACATCTATTCTGAAAATATTTTCCAAGATGCTCTTGATGGAAAGTCTCAAGGATTAGTAGTAAATGGATCTATCATTAATAACATCCGATATGCTGATGACACTGTCATCCTTGCAACAAGTATGGTTGATCTACAAACACTACTGGATTCTATTTCTGAAGAGAGTAATGCCATGGGATTACATTTAAATGTACAAAAAACTAAGTGGATGGTTGTTAGTAGAAACAAAGATGAAATTCAGGGCATTCCTACACTTGGTAATGAAAGAATCGGAAGGGTTTCAACATATAAATATTTAGGATGTCAAATCAATGATAACTGGGACTTAAATCAAGAAATTCACTGTAGAATTGAGCAGGCCAGAAGTTCTTTCATGAAAATGAGAAAAGTTTTGATCAGCCGCGATTTAAGTCTGTCATTACGCACCCGACTGCTTCGAAGCTACGTTTTTAGTGTCCTGCTCTATGGAGTTGAATCATGGACACTTACCGAGGTTTTAATTAAGAAACTGACAGCATTTGAAATGTGGACGTATCGCAGGATTTTAAGGATATCATGGACAGCTAAAGTCACAAATGTGAAAGTACTGTGGCGTATGAACAAAGACTTGGAAATACTCAGTATCATCAAAAGGAGAAAACTAGAATACTTTGGTCATTTTATGCGCAACAACAAATACCACCTCTTGCAATTAATTATCCAAGGGAAGATTGATGGCATTAGGGGTCCAGGACGCAGACGAATATCCTGGCTAAAGAACTTAAGCCAGTGGTTTGGACTTAATACAGTGTCGCTGTTTAGAACAGCAATGGACAAACAGCAGATCATGCTACTGATCGCCAATGTTCTTGGAGGACGAGGCACTAGAAGAAGAAGAAGTATTTGAACGCACTTATTTGTTCTATTTCGTCCTGTCCTAACTTCCAAGTTATCCTTACTTTTCTTGAACTTATCACCATACATTTTGTCTTATTTTTATTAATTCTCTTTCCGAATTTCTCACAGGTCATATTTAGATCTTCCAACATTCCAATCATTACTCTTTCACTCTCTGCCAATAACACCGTATCATCAACAAATCTGTTATATTCTATCATCCTACCGCAAGTCTGCACTTCTCTCTTTCCTTTCATACAATTCTGGATGATGTGCTTCAGATACATATTAAACAGTATGGGGGAAAGACGACATTCCTCCCCTTCCAATTCTGCTTTCCTCAGTCAACTCATTCCCAATTTGAACTCTGATTTTCTGTTGGAAATATAGATTCTTAATGAACCTTTTTTCCCTCCAGTCAACTCCATTCTTCCTTAGAATACCGGTATCCATTAAGATATTCAACTTAACTCTATCAAAGGCTTTCTCCAAGTCTATAAAAACAGTATATATTACTCTTCCTCTTTCAATGTATCTTTCACCAATAGTTCTTAACAGATTAATTGCATCCTTTGTTCCTCTCCCTCTCGCGTGGTAGGAAAAAACGAGCCAAGCTTCGCAACTGTTTATATTAGACAGTGGTTAAACATTGCCATGAAGACGTGTCTAGCCTCATGTGGAGCCAGTACATCACCAAGCCCCCACTGACCATTATTGAAGATAGTTGGACTTACTTTTCAGGATAACATGGTACCGGTAAATAAAAGGATCAAGTTAAATTGTTTCAATTACTATGCGTGATGTGGGCATAAATTCAATATGTTATTGGTTTTACATCCCTTTTAGCAACTGCGGCTTTTAGAGACACTGCGCCGGGGTGCCGGTATTTGCCCCGAAGGGGATCTTTAACGTGCCAGTAAATCTACTGACACGGCTCCCTTGCATTTGCGCACCCTCAAATGCCAGCTGACTGCGCTAGGATTCGATCCTGCAACCTTGGGATCAGCAGGTGAGAACATTACCGCTGAGCCACGCAGCCAGCGGCATCAATTCAAACGTATCCAATTGGATACACTGCCGAGTCAGCAGACATATTCCGTTTGTATCCATATGTTCAGCTTACCAAACGTTATATTATTACTGTAACATATTGAGATATACTTAGGGGGGGCGTGGTGGCGCAGCGGCCAAGCTGTTGACCTCTCACCAAGGTGGACCGTGTTCGATTCCCGGTCAATGCATGTGAGATTTTCGAAGTGAAATGTCATGTCCTGTGGTTTGGATTCCATGTAAAAAGGAGGTCCCGTGGCTCATGATCGCATGATTAACGGTCACGTAAAACTAAAAGCTTCCTTAGCTTTGAGATATATAAGGTGCGTTCAAAAAGTAACGAGCCGGAGGCTGTAATGCGCAAACCGGTGACGACATCGGCTAATCATGGCGTGTGTAACGAGGTGTGGTTCCAATCAGAGCGTGGAAGGTCACAGCCCGTCGCTGGAGGGCACGCATGCACATCACGTGATGATACAATGCGAGCAGCAGCATGCATCAATCGTCCAACCAAGACCAAGACAGTAGGCCAATCGATATGCTTCCCGGTGTGGTTGAAGACTGTGCGTCACCCATTGCCATTGGGCACACACTTTCCGCAAGTGCAGTCGTTCCTTCATGATGGTGTGCACACTTCCGACGCTCAATCCGACCATGGCGGCTATGGAGTTCACTGTCACTCGGCAGTCCTGGGTAATGAGTGCATCAACCAGCTGGACGTTGTCATCGGTAATGCAGGGGGGTACCCCAGACCGGGCATCATCGGCTAACGACACCCTTCCTTCCCTGAAGTGCTTGTGCCATGCCTTGACCCTTGCAAGGGACATGCAGTGTTCGCCGTAACTTGTGACATTCGGCGATGAATGTCCGTTCCCCCTACTCCTTTCGCTGTCAGAAACCGAACAACATCTCTTTGCTCTTCGTTTGACGCCTCCATGTCACTGTTTGCAATGCGACTGGCGGCGTTGGACAATTGATGCATGCTGCTGCTCGCTTTGTATCATCACGTGACGTGCACGCGTGCCTTCTAGCGACGTGCTGTGACCTTCTACGCTCTGGTCGGAACCACACCTCGTTACACACGCCACGATTAGCCGATGTTGTCACCGGTTTGCGCATTACAGCCTACGGCTCGTTACTTTTTGAACGCACCTTATATATCTCAAAGCTAAGAAAGCTTTTAGTTTTACGTGACCGTTAATCATGCGATCATGAGCCACGGGACCTCCTTTTTACGTGGAATCCAAACCACAGGACATGACATTTCACTTCGAAAATCTCACATGCATTGACCGGGAATCGAACACGGTCCACCTTGGTGAGAGGTCAACAGCTTGGCCACTGCGCCACCACGCCCCCCCCCCCCCCCTACGTATATCTCAATATGTTACAGTAATAATATAAGTGGCCAATGTAAACAAATAATTTCTTATAAAAACAAAACAAAAAATGAAGTTTGGATCTTCTAATCTTCTTAACAAACCAACAACACCATTATAGGTATCTCCATCCCAGTCTTCATCATTGTCAATAATATCTTCTTAGTTCCTGAAAGTGACCAGTTATAGTTGTTGTAGCTCTGGAGTGATAATTCCAGCATGTTGTGCTTGCTTGAGGGAGTTTGAAACCTGCTTCTCTTAAAAGTACAGATCTTTTTGAAGATTTACTGGAAAATGTGTGAAAGGCTGTCAAATCATAAATAAACAGACAAACTTTTATCGTTTTGTCACCATACAGAAGTACCAGATTAAGTCTGTGAGCATAACAATGAATGAACATTGCATTAGGGCACTGCTGTTTAATTATCGCATTAATGCCACCATGAGAACCTGCCATCACTGAAGTTCCATCATAATGTTAGACAGATTAGCTTCTTCTTGTCAACTTTGCTAGCAGTAAATAAATCTTCAGCGGTTTTGTCTTTTGATACATCAAAGAATCCCATAAACCGTTCTTGTACTGAATCGTTCACACAGTAACGCTCATCTGTGATTTACATGAAACATCTAGTGTTTCATCTGGCAGAACTGACACAAATTCTGCCAAGTCTAATTCCTTTTGAATTGTTTCCACTACTAACGTTGCACATTCGATTAATTCCTTTTGAATTTTACTTGAAGTCCCTTTAAACCCTGATAAGGATTCCAACATCGATGTTATATGATGTTTCACACCAACATATGGGCTAAGAAGGAAACGTATCAAGTTTCCGAAACATGTACCTATAGTAATTTTAGTAAAGTAAAGTATTGATTTGGCGAGTGTAAATTGTATTATACTTCTTGTAAACATGGTCAATACGGAACCTGGAACGAGTGCGGTTTATACCATTGTGACCAGAATTTATGTGACTGATGTTTAACACTCTGTACAATATTTAGATGAAGTTTTGGTCTTCTCTCTTTCACTGCACATTCTTCTTCATAGGATAAAGAAGAAAATGGCCTTGAATTTAAATACACTATTAAATCACTATTCTGATCCATGTTTTAAATTTCAAAAACGAACATGCACGTGTTGAAATACCGCCTGCCTTACGATACACTGCTTGGAGCCTAGGTTCTCTGCTGACAAATTCAGCGTTGGTCAGATATCGACCTTCCGCTTGGCGCATGCGCAATTGCCTTCTCTATTCACAGAGACTTGAGCCTCTTTCAAAGAAGACTCGCTGGCTGCTCAGTCCCGCGCTCTTTCTTGTTCAATTATGGTCGCAACAGTAGCTCTATACCCAATTTCTGCTCAACTGGTGTCAATCCCACTGTGGCTACAGAGAATAATACCGAAAACTAGAGATTTAATTTGCCTATGCCGGGGGTGGCCACTAATCTTAACTTTGGGAGCCGCAAATTTATAAAACTGTTTCAAAGCGAGCCATATTGTTTGAAGTTATCACAAATATATTAGCCCGTCGAACAATACTTTAAATCACATATATTTGACAGTGGTACATGTTTCGGGCCACTATATACAACCCTTCATCAGCCACAACATAATGAATTTAGAGAACAATCTCACACACATCAAAGACACTATGAAAACCTTAAAAACCATGTATAAAAACTTCATTAAAAACAGGTCAAAACACAGAATAAAATGCATGCACATGTCGTTAAAACACCAGAGAGCCTTTTAATGGTGTTTTAATGATGTGTGCATCTCTTGATAGTGTTTTTAATCCTACAAGTGATTACTTATGTGCAAGTGTTCTCCACATGGAGACATTCAAAGCTAGTTGCTTTTTACTACAAATTGTAACGTGTTTTTTGTGGGGTTTTTATGCAACTGGCATAAGTCAGTAGGAAGCCATTCTATATTTATTTACGCGGCAAATTGTTCAGCCAAGAGAATTTTTCATGTTAATTTATTACTATTATTAATTTATTATAATTATTATTAAGATATTTTCGGAGCATTTTATAAAAATTATAAGCATACAGATAGGTTTTCTATGTCTTAAAAAACGCTATCAAGCAAATTATTACGAACGACGATATCATAGAAAATTATCTGATTATGGAATTTTACGGAGTTTTGTCAGTTAGGGTATTTGAGAGAGATGAGTCATGGGGAATTCAAATACAAGCTTAATCCTGTCGGGAAGTATTACGCAAGCGGGCTCGCATCGTCCAGGAAAGGCGAATTGTTGGAACGGAAATCGACTTCTCCCTCCCGCGGAGTGTAATGAGGAAGGAGTGGGGATCTAGCGCGTAGGGTGCAGCCAATCAGTGGCGATGACGTAAGCTTGGAGTCGGCTGAAGAGTGGGGGAGCCGACAGGTGCATATATCGTTCGGCCCGGCGTGGAACGAGGACATTCTGTGAGACAATCTGTGAAATACTTGACGAGTATGTTGTACGCGGGAATCGCTCCGATGTTCCGTGGATTGGAGGACTAACTTTTGTATAACTTAACCAGTGCGGTTGTACGAGTGTTTGGGTCCGATGTACGGACCATAGAATTATCTAGTCTACCAGTATATCATCAAACATCGACGAAGATGACGACATCCAGGAGACTGTGGGAAGCTCACAGCATCATCAAGTACGAGGGAAATGCTTTGGCAATTTCCAGTGGTAAGCGCAAATGACGCAGAAATACGCAATCTCTCATTTTCTTTGTTTTACATTTCATATTTCAGTAACTTCATGGCTTGGAAATAAGAGTAAAATCAATTTATCAGACTCCGTTTTCACGTAATTTTCTATCGGTAATATTCAAATCACAACGCTCCAATTTAAGTTTTATACTTATTATTATTATTAATTTTGCTATACTTGTTTTATATAATAAATTCATTTCTTTTACAATGCAATCTTTGCTTTCAGTAGGTAGCATTAGATATAGACCAATTCCTTCTCCTGATACAATTGTTTGTTGGGTTAATGATCAAATCATACCACGATCTGAGTGAATAGAGTCTTGAATGTGTTCTGCCAGAGCTAGACGTTGTTAAATACAAATTTAGATTTCAACATTGCATTGAGGTCTTGGCGCCCATTAAAACAACATAGCTTAGGCAAAGGTAAACAGTTACATTTCTCACCCAACAGTTAGGAGCTAGCAAAGCGTTTCATTTGTCGCCGACAACTTGGGGCTGAAAACCTAATAACATTTGTGGAAGGAGAAGGGTATATATTTCTGTGCCTGTATTTTGGGGGTTATTTGTCTTGATCAGTGTATATCATTATGGGGGATGAGAAAGAAAGACAGATGAGGTTACGTAGTGGTCATCAACGGGAGAGTGATGATACGAGCAGTATGTCGAGTGATGGTAGTACCGGGGTAGCGGAGGTAAATCCCGATACTGAAACAGGGAGTGTAGGCGGCCAACCAGAATTAAAAACTTTACTTCTCGAGTTCATGTATCAGAACAAAGTTAGTAGTGATGCCTTAAATGCAAAATTAGAACAAAACAGTAGGGAAAATAAAGAAAGTACAGAAGCTTTAAATGCAAAGTTAGAACAGAATAACGCTAAACTAGAACAAAACAGTAGGGAAAATAAAGAGAGTAATAGGGAATTGAGCGATAGTTTAAACGCCAGATTAGAACAAAACAGTAAGGAAAATAGAGAGAGTACTGAAACATTAAATGCTAAATTAGAACAAAACAGTAGGGAAATGAGTGACAAATTCGAACTGATTAGAGGTGAGATCAGGGGGGTGATGGAAGAAAAGGCTAAAGAGATTATTGCAGATGTAGACAGAAAATTAGGAAAAGTACAGGAGGAGTTGGAAATTAGAATCAGTACACAGGCTGAAAATTTAAAAGAACTAGTGCAACTGGAAACACAGCAGGTCAAAAAGCAATTGGGGGGAGAAATTGACAAAATTCAGGTAGCTACTAAAGAGGTTAAGGAACAGCTGGGGGGTAGAATTGAGAAAGTCCACTCACAAATAGTTGCAGAAGTAAATGATTTAAGAGAGAGTAATAGAGAGAGCATTAGCAAGATTGAGGAGAAAAAAGCAAAGCTATGTGATAAAGTAGAAGAATCAGAAGGAAACATTAAATTAACAGTAAACAGTATTGAGAGGAAGGCTGAGGAGAAAATCGCAGAATTCGAGTTAAAATTAAAAGCTAGGATCAGGCAAGAAAATAGTCAGAATAGGCCAGTTTTTGTGAATAGCACACACAGGGAGTTAGAACTGGGTAAGTTCAGCAATCGACAGGGGTGCCCAATGGAGTTCATGAACACTATAGAAAATAAATTCGGGGAGAGGTTGGAAAATGGTAGTATTGAGTGGTGCCAGGTAGTTGAAATTTTAGAACAAGTGTTTGTGGGGGAAACGAGGAATTGGTTTGCTGTCTACAGAGACAAGTTTACTGATATGAATGATTTTAAAATGAAATTCTGTGAAAAGTTCTGGAATGAGGTTATTCAGTCGCAGCATCGTGAGGGAGTAGTGTGTGGTAAATATAACCCTAAAGGAAGCTCCACCATGACAGAATACTTTTTAGGGCAGGTATTAGTGTGTAAATATCTGGATGGGTTGAAGGAGGAAAGTGATGTGGTAAGGTTGCTACTTAGGCACTTTCCCTATAGGATCAAGGAGGCTGCTTGTATCCAGAATGTAAAGACAATATCACAAGTAGAAAATTTGTTAAGCACATTTGATGCACTATGGAGAGGGGGTTATGAGGACAATTTCAATAGGAACCAGGGTAATAATAATAACAGACCTAATGAAGCCAGGCATCAAGAAGTTCAAGGGAACGGTGGCGAAGGGGCCAATGCTCAAAATAGAAATAATAATAATCAGCTAAATCAGAACAGAGGAAATGGCTATGGTAATCAGTATCAAGGGAGGAACAATGATTTCAGGGGAAATCAAGGGAGGAACAATGATTACAGGGGAAATCAAGGGAGAAACAATGATTTCAGGGGAAATCAAGGGAGAAATTATAATGACAATAATTACAACCAGAATAGGGGTCAAGGAAGAGGACAGCCTAGTGGTAGTAATATACAGCCAAACAATGACAACACAGCCCAGAACAACCAGACCAGTTTAGTAGTTAGTAGTACTACGGCCAGCTGTAGCGGTTCTTTAAACGCGAACCAGGCTGCGAAGTAAGGTCAGAATCTCAGTCTGTAGCATGCCCTGTCCATACAATTATACAGGAACCCTATGACCTAAATGTGAGAAATGAATTATTACATGAACTAAATGATGAAGGTATTATTCAGGAAGTGGTTAGTAAGAGTTAGTAAGGCTAAGTAGAGTGTCTGGTAACTTAGGTTATGATGTAGGGAGTTTGAAATTTAAATGGGGAAATTCTGAAGTAGAAGTAGCGTTCAATGACCATATTCAGAGGAGTAGTATTGTAGGTGTGATTTGTACTTTAAATGAGATATCGCCAGCCGTAGTGCGGGGTTCTCCATGTTTTGTGGGCAGTGTGATTACGAACGGAAGTCTAGAGGACTCGTTACGTGATGCTGCATTTCAGGGTAATATAGAGGTGGAACAATGTGTTCGGCTCTATGATGTGTTATTGTGTAATAGGAGAGTTTTTGAGGATCACATTGGTATGGCCAATTGCTATACACATTCATTGAACGTTATTGATAGGTCAGTATTCACAGGACATAGATATCCTGTACCTTTCGCTTATCAGAGTGCAGTTGAGGCACAAATTAACCAGATGCTTGAAGATGGGATTATTGAGCACTCTAACAGTCCATATGTTAATTCTTTGATCACGGTACCCAAGACCGACGGCACTGTTCGTATTTGTTTAGACGCTCGTTTGGTTAACAGTAGAATTAGTTCAGATCAGCTGAAATCTATGTCAATAGAGGAATTAATGCAAACATTTGAGGGGAAGAAGTATTTCACTTGTGTAGATTTGTGTTCCAGTTTTTGGCAAGTGCCACTTATGTACGAAGATAGACCATTTACAGCTTTTAGTCATAAATATAACCTTTATCAATTTTGTAGAACACCTTATGGGTTAAAGAGTAGTTCAGCAGCTTTAATTAGGGCTTTAAACATCGCATTTGGGGATGACACAGGAGAGTTTGTAACCATTTACATAGATGATATGGTAATTAGTTCACGCAGTTTTGAGGAGCATCTACGTCATTTAAATATAGTTTTTCAGAAGTTAGATCAGGCAGGGTTCACTTTGAAGCTGTCTAAGTCTTCATTCTGTCAGTCAGAAGTGACATTTTTAGGTCATAGAGTGTCGAGTAGAGGTGTAACACCAGAAGAAAGTAGGGTTAATAAGATACTTAACGCAGAGGTGCCACAGAATGTTAAACAGTTAAAAACTTACCTGGGAATTTGCAACTTTTTCAGGAGGTTCGTTCTTAAATACTCTGGGTTGGTAGAACCATTCAGGGAATTGCTTAAAAGTGGGACTCGGTGGAGATGGGAGTCCAAGCATGATCAGGCTTTTAGAGTGCTGAAGGAAGGTTTTGAGAAAGCTGTAGTGCTGAAGTATCCGTTAAAAGATAAGGAATATGTGGTTATGACAGATGCTTCACATATAGGCATTGCTGGAGTATTATGTCAGAAAGATGATGAGGGTAATCTGTGCATTGTATCTTTAGCCTCGCGAGGACTGACAGCAGCAGAGAAAAGATACACGATTACTGAGTTAGAGCTTTTAGGTATCGTTTTCAGTTTAGGGAAATTTAGAATGTATTTAGTAGGGGGGAAATTTGAGATCCACACAGATCACCATGCATTACTGTATATGAGAACTTGTAAACTCAGTTCTAACAGAGTTAGCAGGTGGATTCTTGCTCTGCAGGAATACGAATTCACAGTAAAATATATTAAAGGTAAAGATAACATTCTTGCAGACATGCTATCGAGGGACACTAATTTATGTAGGGATTATCCTGTGGTTAAAGCAGAGGACGGTATTTTAATATGTGCATGTGTGGACAGTAGCAACAGGGCATCGTTACAGACACTGAGAAACATGCTAGTGGAGCAACGTGATGACGTTAAGTTAAAGGAGCCACTGGCTAGGTTGGAAATAGGTGAAGAAGAGTATGTGAAAGTAGGAGGGTTCACGTACAAGATGCAGGATGGGCTTCTTGCAAGGAAATGTAGGAATAATCGGTGGGCAATATGTGTTCCTGCCACTTTGCGGGAGGAGCTAATTTGGTTCATTCATAGGGAATTAGGACACTTTGGTGCTGTCAAGGTCTTCTATGAAATTGGTCGTGACTTCATTTGGAGTAAAATGGGAAGGAATGTTAGGAGAATTTTAGCTAAGTGTGACACCTGTCAAAGGAGTAAATATCCAGTTAAATATTTAGTGGGGGAGAGATCTGCAGTTCTCACCAGTAGTCCCGGCGAACTACTGTGTGTGAATTTATTTGGCCCGATCGTTAAAGGACAGTACGGCTACGAGTACATTTTTATAGTTATTGACGCTTTTAGTAAGTATGTCAAGCTATATCCGCTAAGGAAAGCCACGGGACTAGCGTGTAGCCGTCTGATCATTAATAAGTATGTACCTGAGTTTGGCATTCCTCTCAGGATACTATCTGACAGTGGACCACAGTTTACTGCAAAGAAATGGAGAACCAGTATGCAGGAAGCTGGTATAACACACGTTCATTCCTCTGTAAGGTACCCTCAGGGTAATTCTGCAGAGCGTCCATTAAGGGAAGTGGCTCGTCTTTTTCGGACTCTAGTGCATGACAAGCATGCGGCCTGGGTTGGACATCTTCCCAAGGTCGAGACTTGGCTGAATTCTGTCCAGCATGAGAGCACGAAATTGACGCCATACGAAGTTCACTTCGGAAAAAGACCACAAAATGAACTAGCGAGGGTGTTGGGATTAAATGAGGGTAAGCAACAGGGGATGGATTACATTGTCCAGTTGGTGAAACAGAATTTATCTAAGTCAGCACAAAAGAGAATTCACCAACAAAAAGAAACTAAATTTGACCTATTCGAACCGGGAGACAGAGTCTTACTTAGAGTGCCGAAACAGTCAAATAAGCTAGAGAAAGTCATGTCCAAGTTCTTTTATCTCTACGAGGGCCCATTTATAGTTTCCAAACGTATTGGGAAAACAGCTTATGTGCTGGAGAATAGTGAGGGAAACAGATTATACGGAACGTATAATATACATAGTCTACGAAAATATGTGTCATAAAGTGAGTGTGTTTAGCTGGCGAGCCAGCCTATCAAATGAGTAAGTGTGGTATTTGGTGCGTGGGAGGATCTGGTCTTCAAGGCAGGCGTATCAGAAGTCGCACAGGGGGGTAGTATGTAAGTAAATGAGAGTTTTTAAGGTACAGGGAAATATGACGGGATTGTCGGATGCTCTTGAGCACTAAAATGTCTCGATACACCAAGGCCAGAATTTGGTAGCGCTGGTGAATTCCCATTTGCCTCCAAGAGATGGGTGAGCGCTTGTACATGGTATTTTTGCTTAAGGCGTCCACGAGGCAAAAGATGGGCCATCAGAATGCGAGTCAGTCCTTCATGAAACTCATACATATCAGCACACGTGATTTCTGTTTACGGCCTCGCCATGTAAGATTTGTAAGTGTTAATTTAAGATAATTTGTACAAAGGTATTATTTGTGTGAGAAGAATTGATCTGTGTTGAGAACTAGTATTAAGTAGAATATGGTGTACGGGAACTTAACAAGACAGGGCGATTACGGCACAGAAATATTTGGTGTTATATGTAATGCACATTTACTGTTTTTTTTTTCAGAAGTCAATATTAATTTAATCATCTTTTATAAAGAGAGATCATGTATTATGGTCACGAGGCGCTGCCACAATAGTGTGATCGTGTGCTCAGTGATAAGTGAGATTAAATTTCATGCACATGTCGTTAAAACACCAGAGAGCCTTTTAATGGTGTTTTAATGACGTGTGCATCTCTTGATAGTGTTTTTAATCCTACAAGTGATTACTTATGTGCAAGTGTTCTCCACATGGCGACATTCAAAGCTAGTTGCTTTTTACTACAAATGTCGATCCTCCTGGCGAGGTATCTGGTTTAAGGGCCACTTGGTCTTTGATATTTTCATCTGGTTCTCCACTCATGGTTAAATCAACCCAAGAAAACTTCTCTTCAAGAGATAACCAAAGGATAAGTAAACATTTGCTATTAACTCTCTCCGTATGAATCTTCAAGTAAAACCTATTTACAAACTTTTCTACAGGGCCCTGTTAACAGGCTGCTCAACTTTGTTTCTGAAGCTTTTCAGCTCAGTAGTTTCTGTGTAAAGTGTTATTATTCGAAGGCTTTAAAATTGCCTTTGTTTGTGGACAAGATAACTTGTCAATTATACATACTGTAATCAGTTCTTCACTTTGCTTTTTTTGCTTGTCTGCATTTAAGTTTACTTGTAATGCACACAAGTGTGGTGCTAGACCTTACATTGCAACTTGATATGCTAACTGCTAATTGTTTACATTGTTGTTTGTTCAAAGATAATATTTATGGGCTTGTCCCTTTTTGTTAAGTACCGGTACTTATTTACCCTGTTAATAAAATTGCACTACTTAAGCAACTTGTTCTCTCTTTACAATTGCTTTGTTTCCCCTCGATGTTAAAATTTGTTAATGTTCGACCCTGACTATTATATGTCAGAAAACTGTACTATAATGAGGCTCATTATAACACTATTTTTCATTATGAAACAGTTTCTCCCACCAATCAGAGCTCAAGAAACAGCTGTTTGACCAATTAGATAAGGATAGAATCGCACCTGCACTGAGTTCCACGGCCTTCTAATTTAAATTTCACTGCGTGGCCTAGTGTCATAGTAGGGTAATCGAGGAGGCCAAGGTCAAATACAAGGCATTCTCTGCGTCTCATGCGCTCTGTTCAGTACATAAAACTGACGAAATCTCGACAGATATTTATGAATATTTATGTTCGAACATAAAATAGTTATAATAATTATCGTCGAACATAAACAGTCGTATGCAACTCGCCTATAATGGTAATTAAGACACTCGTATGGAAATTATAAAATTCGCATACGTTCGTTTTATAAACATACTCGTGTCTTAATTATTGCCATTATAGGCTCGTTGCATAATGTACTATTCTTGTAATGCTCAACTTAACCTTAACTCAATCCAGTGAAAACTAATTTATTATAATCCGCCCTTTCAATACAATTTAAATTCTTATTTCTACAGGTACATGTTTCGAGATGCAATCATCCCTTCTTCGGCCTGCCTAAATAACTTTAAAAAACACTTTATTATAAAAACATGATAAAAAACATGAAGAAATGAACACACTCCTATATGCTATTACATTGTGTTGAACCATTCTATCAAATTATATTTACATGCATAAGTTATGTATGGTGGTTATTTAAAAAATATTTATACATAAAAAAACATTATTTATTTATTTATTTATTTATTCGTATCAGAAGCATTAATACTATATATGTATACATTAAAACTCTTACTGGATTAAATACAATGCAAAGTCACACTAAACAAACAAGAGTCTGTACTACTTTTGCCCAGAAGTTAGCGACATCCAGTGCATTTTCTCTCGCCTGAAGCAAATCTTGTACTGTGCATATTTGAGGGCACCTGCTGCACTGCAACAAATGAGATGTAGTCTGGATTACACCACATTCACACAATGAGGACTCGATGTCGAAACCCCACTTCTGCAGGTTACTTTTACATCTTGTCACGCCTGTCCGTAATCTGTTCAGAGATCTCCAGGTACTCCATTTCTCCATATGACCAGGTGGTAGTTCTTCACTAGGTGTCAGCCACTCTTCGGAGCGATTGCAGCTTGCACGCCATAGATGGATTCGGGATTGTTGAGGTATCCCCTTAAGAGCTTCGGTAATTCTGAGGAAACTTTTCCGTGATTTGAGTCTCGAAGTAGCTGGCTTGTATCCATACAGAGGGTGAGCTTTAGATGTTACCGCCTTCTTCTTCTCAATTTTTGCTGCAATCTCACGACGAATATTAGGAGGGGCAATGCCAGCAAGACTGTTCAATTTAGACATCCAGTAATAATGAGACAGGTATCGTTTAGAGCTGTATCTACATTCCTGGCGTGGGTTGATTTGAACCACACTGGGGATGCATATTCCGCAGCAGAGTAACATAGAGCAATGGAAGAGGTTCTCACAGTATTGGGATGTGCCCCCCAGGTAGTACCCGTTATCTTCCTTATAATATTATTTCTGGCTGCCACTTTTTGCTTGGTGTTTGAGCAGTGTTTCTGGTAAGTGAGAGCACGGTCGAGGGTAACTCCAAGATATTTTGGTGAGATGCAGTGCTCTAATGTGGTTCCTTCCCAAGTGATTTTAAGGGTTCTGTTTGCCATTTTATTTTTAAGGTGCAAGGCACAAGTCTGTGTTTTATAGGGGGTTTGGACTCAGCTGATTCCCCTTGTAGTAAGCAGACAGCTCTGTAAGTGCATTAGATAGTTTCTGCTCAATAGCGTCAAAGCAGGAGTCTTGAGTGGTGATGGCACAGTCATCTGCATAGATAAAGCTTTGTGTTCCTACAGGTAGCGGCTGGTCATTGGTGTAGATGTTGAACAATGACGGAGAGAGCACACTTCCCTGAGGTAATCCGTTCCTCTGTGATCTCCACCTGCTTCTTTTCCCCTGAAATTCGACGAAAAATCTTCTATTTTCAGGGAGATTTCTTATGAAGCAGATAAGCTGGTAATCATTAGTTAGTTAGTTATTATTGTTTTAAGGGGCGGAACTACGAGGTCATCTGCCCCTCTAAACACAGATTAAAGAATACAAATTTTGAATTGAATTTAAAATTTTGAGGTGGACATCTAAATTGTAAAAGACCAAAAATTAATAAAACAAAAACAAACAATTAAATAAAAAATAAAAATTATAAAAATAAACAAAAATTACGGGAAAAAAAAACAACATTATCATTCAAAAACGAACAAGTCGTTGAGTCAATGTTCACTGGAAAATTTAGATTGCTGGCCCTAACCCACTCTCACTTATAAAGCGGATAACGCGATCAGCAGCCACCGCGTCATCGGCTAATATAAGTTTGAGTGTCGTCTGCAAACCAAGGTTTCTTCGTAAGTCAGCAAGATCCACACACTCGGTGAAAATGTGGGCCACAGTGAATACGGCTCCACAGGTACAAAGTGGGGGGGTCTTCCCTTCTCATTAGGTACGAGTGGGTGGATCTTGTATGACCTATCCTTAGCCTACACAAAATGACGGACTCTCTCCGGGCCCGGAAGGAGCTCCGCCACACGCGAGTAGTTCCCTTGATCGCTCTCAGTTTACTGGGCAGTGGGTCAGCTAGCCACTGACTCTCCCAAAAAGCCAGAACTTGTAGGCGTAACTGAGAGCGAATATCTCTAGCGGGTACCTCCATTGGTCGAGGTGGTAGTAATACCGCTTCTTTTGCAGCTTGATCTGCTAACTCATTTCCCGCAATTCCCATGTGGCTTGGAAGCCACAGAAAGGTGATTCGAGTGTCAGCGCGGCACAGCCCGGCTAGTAGGTCGTGGATTCGCTGCACTAGGGGGTGTTGCGGGAAACATGTAGCAATTGACTGCAACGAACTCAAAGAGTCGGTACACACGAGAAAGTGGATTCGAGCATCCTGTAGTGCAAACTGCAGAGCTTTATAGATGGCAACGAGCTCCGCAGTAAACACACTACAGGCCTCAGGCAAAGAGATCTTGGTATTTGCACCATCAATAACGTAAGCACAACCCACTTTCTCGTCCACCTTCGACCCATCCGTGTATAGAATGCCAGCGTCCGGAAATTGGTGAACTATGCTATGGAACTGCCTCCGGTAAACAGACGCATCCGTGTTCACCTTAGGACCTTGATGAAGATCAACCGAATTTCCGGACGCGGGACTTGCCACGGAGGCACCTCGCTAGATGTCCGGATCATACAAGGACCTACAGCCACTCCTATTTCAGTACACTAGCTATCAAGTCTAATACCAACCGGCCGAGTGGCACGAGGCCGGTTGGCGTACCCCTGGTGGTTTTGGGTACCGAAGAGAGCTTGATAGGTCGGGTGTTGCGGCATTTGACGCACATTAGCAGCATATGCTAAAAGCATATGTTTGCGTCTATAATTTAAAGGTGAAACACCCGATTTGGCGAGTAGGCTGGGTATCGGGCTGGTCCGGAAGGCACCGGTAGCCAGCCTAACGCCACTATGGTGGATACTGTCCAGCATTTTCAAGGTTGCCGGCCTTGCTGAGCCGTATGCCGCAGAACCATAGTCTAGCCGGGACAGGACGAGGGCTTGGTAGAACCGTAGCAGCACCGCACGGTCAGCCCCCCACGTAGTGCCACTATGAAACCTGAGCATGTTCAGTTTCCTGAGACATGTCATTTTCAATTGCCATATATGGTGCTGCCACGTTAACTTGCTGTCAAAATGGAGCCCCAGGAAGCGATAAGTGTCAACCAATGGCAACGCAGCATCCCTGAGATGTAGTTCAGGGTGTAAATGTAGCCTCCGTAGCCGACAAAAATGGACGACGGAGGTTTTCGCTGCTGAAAAACGAAAACCCCGGTCGTGAGCCCACCTGTCGACCCGGTTGATAGCTAGCTGCAATTGCCGTTCCACGACTGCCATACTTCCAGAGCTGTAATGCAGAGCTAAATCGTCTACATACAGCGATGGAACTACCGCGGACCCGGCGGCGGAAACAATGCCATTAATGGCAATCGCGAACAAGGTGACACTCAGCACTGAACCCTGACGAACTCCATTTTCTTGGGTATAGTATTGCGATAATGTCCTACCGACCCTTACACGGAAGAGTCGGACGGACATGAAATTCGCAATGAAAGTCGGTAAGTTACCACGGAGTCCCCACTTTTGAAGGGTGGAAAGGATCCCGTAGCGCCATGTGGTGTCGTAGGCTTTCTCGAGGTCAAAGAAAACCGTGACTAGGTGCCGCTTTCGGAAAAAAGCCTCCTGTATGGCGCTCTCAAGTCGCACCAGATGGTCAGTGGTGGACCTATGAGAGCGAAATCCACATTGGTACTCAGACAGGAGACCTTTATCCTCCAAGAACCACACCAGTCGATGGTTCACCATCTTTTCGAGCAGCTTACATAGGCCATTTGTCAAGCAAATGGGCCTATAGCTGCTTACAAACTTGGGATCCTTTCCAGCCTTAGGAATCGGTATCACGATCCCCTCTCGCCATTGAGATGGAAACTCCCCTTCAATCCATATACGATTGAAGAGGATTAACAGTTTTTTTATACTGGATTCGCACAGATGTTTTAACATTTGATTATGTATGTTATCCGGTCCAGGAGCCGTATCCCTGCACAGTGCAAGCGCACTGCGCAGTTTCCATTCAGAGAATGGTTCATTATAGGACTCCGAAGCAGCAGTGGCAAAGGACAAAGGGTGAGTCTCTGCCTCCCGCTTCAGAGTCAGAAATGTAGGATCGTAACTCCCGGAGCAGGATACATCGGAGAAGTGCGAGCCAATGCTGTTGGCAATGGCGAGATGGTCCGTGATGATGTCTCCATTGATGGACACTCCGGGTATCGACAGTGATGTCGGGAGTCCGGAGATCCGACGAAGCTTAGTCCACACTTGAAATGAAGGAGTATGCGCCGTCATGGACGACACATACTTTTCCCACGTCGTTTTCTTACTCTCCCGAATCAGATATCGGGCTCTAGCACGCATCCTTCTGAAGGTGATAAGGTTGGCCATAGTGTTTTGCCTCCGATAGGATTTGAAAGCACGTCGACGATCTTTAATGGCTGCTGCAATCTCGGATGTCCACCAAGGGACAAGCTTCCGGCGTGAGTTGCCGGATGAGGAAGGTATTGTTTCCTCAGCAGCAGTCAAAATACCATTCGTTATGTGAATGGTATGATCGTCGACACTCTCAAAGGTATCTTCGGCAAACACCGCACGTGCCGTGAAAGTTGGCCAATCAGCCTGACGGAGAAGCCATCGACTTGGTAACTCGATGGCTCTCTGGTTCGGAAGAGTAGCGATAATTGGAAAATGGTCACTATTACAAAGGTCATCGTGTACACCCCACTGTAGCAGGGGAACCAGCGCACGACTGCACAGGGTAATATCGATACTTGAATAAGTACCGTGTGCAATAGAGAAGTGCGTAGGTTCCCCTGTGTTCAACAGACACAGGTCCAGCCGCCTGATCAGCCTCTCAAAATCTCTCCCTCTACCGCTAGTGGTAACGGAGCCCCAGATGGTGTTGTGGGCATTATCATCTCCCAGAAGGAGAAAAGGAGGGGGGAGCTGAGAGACTAGATCCACGAGCTGGTCGTAATCCGGCTGAGAATCAGGCGGGATGTACACGTTACATACTGTTGCCATTACTGGCAACGAAGTATGAACTGCAACTGCCTCTAGCTGAGTACGCAACGGCACCTCTTCACTAAAGAGGCTAGAGTGGACGAGAGTGCAGACGCCACCAGCGGCCACAGCTCCGTCCACCCGGTCTTCAGATAAGAGTTTGAAGTGACGCATTGTTGTCTCATGTCCAGGACGAAACCTGGATTCCTGAAGACAGACAATGGTTGGAAATATCTGTTCCCGTAAGAAACAGGATGGAAAATTGTCCGATTGAGCTATGTACATAACAAATTCACAAATAAATTTGATACAATGGTCCGGCTAGCTCAAAACAGTTGCCAGCGTTTTGCCCCAGTGTACCAATGGGCTCTTCAGACTTCCATAGTACATTGGCGCTGCTCGTGGCAAAAAATTGAAGAGCCCATTGGTACACTGGGGCGAAACGCTGGCAACTGTTTTGAGCTAGCCGGACCATTGTATCAAATTTATTTGTGAATTTGTTATGTACATAGCTCAATCGGACAATTTTCCATCCTGTTTCTTACGGGAACAGATATTTCCAATATGGATTACCAAGGTAAGCTAACATTATTCTTGAAAGGAAGTTATGACTTCCATAGTACATTGGCGCTGCTCGTGGCAAACTGAAGAGCCCATTGGTACACTGGGGCGAAACGCTGGCAACTGTTTTGAGCTAGCCGGACCATTGTATCAAATTTATTTGTGAATTTGTTATATAATTACAGACAATGGTTGCCGAAAACGAAGATATTAATTGTCGTAACTCAGCGAGATGAACAGAATAGCTATTACAGTTCCATTGTAATAGTGCCATGGTGTGGACTTAAGTAGAAGTGGGTCTTCTACTTATGCTTGACCGTTTGCCACCCTTCCCCATCTCTAGTTGGAGATGATGGGGCAGGAGAGCACACCTCAATCTCCACATCTCCTTCCGAAGACGAAGAAAATGGAGCGGGCGCTCTCTTGGGTTGCGCGCGGTCGTCGTCGGACCTCACGAGTCTCGCTCTTGGGGAAGAGCGAGAGCGGTGTCGAGGGACTTTCTCCCGGTCTGAAGACTGGGTGTCTGTCCTTGACACGTCCCGAAGAGATTTCTTCTTGGATCGGCGCCGACGTGTGTTTGGGGAAGTAGATGGTCCCTTCCCCATAGACGCCGGGTCCTTATAAAACAAGGTCGCTCCTGCTGGCACTGCTCCACTGGTAGTGGTGGGAGCGGGATGGCCAGCAGATACGTGAACAGCCCTGCCTTTAGGAGAGGAAGAGAAACGGTGCTGAACCGTTCCCCTCTCCTCCGCTGATCTATTTTCTTTTCTATAGGGGAGTTCCTCCATACGGACGGGCTTGGCTTCAGCAGGCTTCGCTCCCTTGGTGGTAGTGGGAGCGGAAAGGCCAGCAGAGACAGTAGCCGCCCCGTCAGCAGGAGGGCGAGAGAGACGGCGACGAACCGTCTCCCTCTTCTCCCCTATATTTTTCATATTAGGTGGGCTAGAAGAAGGACCAGCCCTGGTCGGCAAAGTCTTCTTTCCCCCTTTAACTGGGGAAGATTTATTCGCCGACCGTTTCGGAGAAGAAGATGACTTCTTCTCCGATTGCGCCGGTTTAGATGGTATAACCGGCGCCTTCTTTTGCTGGGCCGAAGAAGGTTGTTGTACCTCCTTCGGGCTGACATTTTTTGCTGGTACAGCGAGGGGTGATTTTAATACTGCTGAAAATACGGGCGTCGAGGGTACTATACTCGGTAAAGATGCGGAAGGGGTGAATGAGGGCGCCGTTGCAGCTGCAAACGATACCTGAAATTCGGGGGCATTCATATCACGGTACCTCTTGCGAGCGTCGTGATATGAAAGCCTATCAAGAGTTCTTATTTCTTGAATTTTTGCTTCCTTACAGAACTCAGGGCACTGCTTCGATCGTGGAGAGTGGCTTCCTTGGCAGTTAGGACAAATCGGGGGAGGCGTACACCTCTCACCCTCATGTGTCCCCTTGCCACACTCTCTACACACGGCCTTGGCAGTGCACCTGGCGGCAACATGCCCGAATTTCTGGCATTGATAGCAGCGCATAGGTGGAGGGATGTACGGTCGAACATCGCAGTGGTACGATGTGACCTTCACCTGCTTAGGAACTACATCACCCTCAAAATGGAGAATAAAAGCGCCGGTATCGGCGCTGTTCTCTCCAATCTTTCGGGTGATGCGCCTAATCTTGGTGACGCCTCTCTTCCCCAGATCCCGCAACAATTCCGCATCGCTATTTAAAATGAGGTCACGATGGAAAATAACTCCTCGGACCTCATTCAGCGTTTCGTGTTTTGAGACCTTAACGGGAATTTCGCCGAATTGCGTGCATTCCAGCAACGCTTCGGTTTGCTTCCGATCAACGGTGTGCAGCAGCAGCTGACCGTTCCGGAGCTTGGAAATCCCGCTTAGGTCCCCAAATTACCCCTTGATTTCCTCAGAAAAAATTATTGATTTTACTAGTTTAAAATCACCCCCGTCAGTCCTCGTAGCTACCAGGTAGCGAGGAGACTTATCAGCGGGGAATCTTCTATTAAAGGCTTCATCCCAAGGCGTATACACCTTGGGATTAGCTCGACACTCAAGAGACGGCTTTTTGGGGTGCCACCCTGTACAGGTGTCCGTGATCGCTTTGATGGCATCCCGGACGAAATCCTCCCCGAATACTGCCCACTCCGAACGGGGGCTATCACTGTGGGCGCCACCCAGCCAAGGCAATACCTACCTGGCATAGCAGATATTGCCCGGGGTCCCAGTGCCTCGAACAGGCACTTCCCCCTCGGCATGCACAGGATGTATGCAGCTCCAGTATTCGGCCATGCAGGGACCTTGGTTGTAAGGCGGATACTACTGTAGGGTACATGGCGCACCCACCTGACGGGATGGGGCATACCGTCTAGGCTTTCTGGCCAGATGGCCAAGCTGGTGGCCCTTCCCCTAACAGCATGCATGTTTATTTCTATTGGTCAAACCAGAGCTGGGACCAGAAAACCAAAATCGACCTTTATAAGGTCCCCTCTAAGTCGCCTTTTACGACAGGCAGGGGATACCGTGGATGAATTCTGCCCTCCCCATACACAGGGGGTCTGAACAAATCAAAAACTGGCAAGTTATTCGGCCATGTCGGCCCTATTAGTCGCCTCCTACGACAGGCAGGGCATACCGTGGGTGTATTCTAACCCGCACCCACACCGGGGGGTAATCATTAGTAGCATTGTATAGTTTCATGAGGAGACGTCTATGGTTGACAGTATCATATGCAGCTGTAAGGTCGTTAAACACTGCTCCAGTGATCTGTTTCCTTTCAAAACCATCTTCGATATGCTGCGTTAACTTCAACACTTGAGAGGTACAGCTCTTCCCAATTCTGAAGCCAGCTTGCTGTGGTATATAGATAGCCTCTAATTTCTCCATTAGTCTGTGGAGTATGAGTCTTTCAAGGATCTTGTACAGATGACAAAGGAGCGAAATAGGTCGATAGCTCTTTGGGTCTTTTGGATCCTTACCTGGCTTACGAATGACTATAACTTTGGCTTTTCTCCTTAATTTCGGGATCTTGCATGATTGGATGCATTTGTTCATTAGCTCTGTTAACCAGTGCTTTGTGACTGGACTGAAATTCTTAATTTGCTCAACTCTTAAGTCATCAAGGCCAGCTGCTTTACCATTCTTGGTTTTGCTCAGTGCATGATCAAGCTCAGCCTGAGTAAAAGGTTGATGTAGAATGCTGGTTTCTTGATCAGGAAAATACCATATTATTATGGGTGGCTCTGAGTATCCTCTTTCTGGAATCCATCATTATTGCTTCGATGGGACTCTTGTTCTTTGACCTTATAATTTATAAAAATGGAAAATTTATGGTTAAAATCCTTGACTGATAAGTATCGGATTATTGACTATTTTCTATATGAAATAGCTTGTTGAAAACATGTGTCTTGAGTTGCATTGATATTTGTAGATCCTGTACTAAGAATGTTAATTCTACAGATGTCTCCAGCTTGGCGTATTTTGTTGTGGTATGCGAACCATTTCTTTCCTTCGGCTAGGGCGGATGAATAGAAATTGCTGTTTCAACTTGTGCAAAACCGATCTAACAAAATATCGTCAGCTCAAATCTGATGCAAAACACGCTGTTGCACTTGCTAAATCCAAGCAACTAAAAACATTGTATGAACAATTAGAGGAATCCACTGGGGTCAATAATACACTGACCGGCACGAAAAACGCAACACCCAATAAAGGATGTGAAATTATTGTGTAATTTATCTATTTAATCATAGTGAGCACTTTAACCTATTTTTTTAGACGGGGTATGTTATTGGCGTTGCTTTGCAAGCAAACAATGGAGTGTTGATTGTTGATTGTACTAGCCTCAATTGATTTTTCCCGCGCAACCTGGAAAACACATCACTGGATGTAACCCAATAATGTGTTCCCGCTTTTAGAGCGCTTAGTATTGTACTTTCAATTGTTCCCTTTTCAATCACATGTGTTTATGGGATCTTTCTGTGATTGTTATAATTAGCTTTCTGGAGCAAACATGCCCTTAAGCTCTGAACAAGCTGCAAAAGTTGTTGCTTTGGAGGAAGATGGTCGCAGCATGCATTACATTGCAGAAGTGTTGAGGATTACAGCTTCCACGATTTCCAGAACCGTACGAAGGTACAGGGAAACTGGAGGCTTTGCAAGGAGACCAGGATCAGGCCCGAGAAGAACAAAATCGAAGAGAGATGTCCGCTTCTTACAACTTCAAGTTCTTCACGACCGTCACTCCACCGCCATTGAAGCACGAAATCGACTCCACCAAGTTCGAGGGGTCGATGCTAGAAGCCAATCTTCAATCCAGAAGACCAGTTACAGACCCAGAACCTACCAGGGAACATCGCACAGCTCGACTACGTTTTGCAAGGGAACATCATGGCTGGACAGTACAACAATGGGAACAAGTGTTGTTCGCCGATGAGTCGCGGTTTGGCCTCCGATCACCTGACGGAAGAGAGAGGGTCTGTAGAAGGGCTGAGGAAAGGTATTCCCCATGCACATTCTCATCCAGGACGCCATTTCAGGGTGGTTGTGTGATGGTGTGAGCAGGAATCAGTATGGCTGCAAGGACGGATTTGGTCTTCGTGGAGAATGGGAGCCTCACTGCACATCGGTATGTGGAGGAAATCCTTCTGGAGCATGTTGTGCCTTTCGCTCCATTTATTGGTGATGATTTCACACTAATGCAAGACAATGCACGCCCACATGTTGAGAAAGTTCTTGGGTGAAGCAGGGATTCATGCTATGGCTTGGCCTGCTCGAAGCCCTGATTTGAATCCTCTTGAGCACGTTTGGGACTGGCTGGGGAGAAGAGCCCGTCAGTGCTATCCAGAGACCCTACAGGACCTACGGAATGTCCTCCTGGAAGAATGGGAGATGATTCCTCAACAGGACATTACAGCATTAATCAGGAGCATCCCTGAAAGGTTGAATGCTGTCATTGGTACAAGAGGTGGCAAAACACGCTTTTAAAGATGCGAACAGAGGTCTCCGAGATCATCTCCAAGGTCTGTGAAGTAATGTGTGAAGTGTATAAAATCAAAACAGAAGTGAGGACCTTTAGGACCTTACTCAAAATTTCCCGCTCTTTTAGCGCTCTTTCCTTGAAGTGTGCATCACTGGCTTAATTTTTAAATTAGTTTATAATCATCTTTTATTTTCCAATTCTAGACACCTACATGGGACCGTACTACAATATTTCATCATCATATAGTAGATTAGTGTTATAAAAGTGTCATAAATTTGAAATAAATTTCAGTTTTTGTAAAATTTGAAGTGTTGCGTTTTTCGTGCCGGTCAGTGTATTTACAAGCTAGCCAGATCTTGTCATCGTGCGACAGTTGACATAGGACATGTCATGCATATCAAGGATAAGCACAGGCATCTTCTAACAAAACCAACAGAGATCCTCCAATGATGGCATGAACACTTCAATGCTATCTGTAATGAGGAGTTCCCGCACCCACTGATTCCATTAGCTGAACCTGTACAGGGTGTAGTTGGACCTATCACACCTGCCGAGGTCAATACTGCGATCCACACCATTATAAATGGCAAGGCAACAGGCCCTGATGATATCCCTGCAGAGCTATGGAAGCAGTTGGGTCATGCTTCTGCAGAGTTTCTAGCAGAGTTCATTAACAAATGCCTTGCAAGCCACTAGATCCCGTCAGCTTGGCAAACTAGGGTCACAGTACCAATATGGAAAGGCAAGAGCTATGTAACTATCTGTGTCAATTACCATCCTATTCGTCTCCTATGCCATATAATGAAGATTCTAGAACGTGTCATTGACACTCACTTACATAGCATTGTTACCATCTCACCTAACCAGTGTGGGTTCATGAAAGGTCGCGGAACAACTGATGCTATACATGAAATGGAGAAAAGAAGGACAATTCACATGGCTTTCCTGGATCTGGAGGAAGCATTCGACCGGGTTCCCCATCAGCTTATATGGTATTCTCTTCAATCTCATGGCGTACCAGAAGCTTATGTGCGTTGGGTCCAACTCCTCTACAATAATACAACTAGCTCTGTACGCAGTGCTGCTGGCCTCACAAAACAGTTCGATATTCGAGTTGGGGTTCACCAGGGATCTGCACTATCTTCACTCTTGTTTATCCTATGCATGGATACACTGACTGCCGATTTGCAGAGGCAACCACCATGAACATTACTGTACGCTGATGATGTCATGCTTGCAAGCAAGACCCGTAATGATCTAGAACACTTGGTCAACCTCTGGAATGCGAGGCTCTGTGAATTTGGGCTACGGCTCAACCTTACTAAGACTGAGACTGAGTACCTTGAATGTGGTTCCCAGACAGATGGGACCATCATAGTAGATGGCACCCCACTAGCAAAGGCTTCACATCTCCGATACCTTGGCTCCGTTGTGAGACCTGATGGTGTCACAGTCTCGGATGCCCGTGCAAGAGCGAATGTTGCGTGGATGAAGTGGTGCCAGGTCGCAGGCGTTCTCTGTGACCTCAAGATCCTTTGGCACCTCAAAACTAAGATCTATCAAACAGTCGTCCGACCTATTGATTTGCATGGAGTCGAATACTGGCCTAATACAAAGAAACATGAACAAACCTCGCACTCAATGGAGATGCGGATACTACGATGGTCCTTGGGAATTACACGGCTGGATCATATTAAATGAAAACTTAGTGGTTTAACTTTCCACCCAATCAATACTTATTTTATACAAATAACTTTTATTTAATACATTTTAAGCAGAGACATGTTTAGGGCACATAGTGTTCTTCTTCAGTTTGCAGAGCAAAATCAACATATTATACATACCAAAGACATTTCTATTCTAAACAACATGCATAATCAAGCATCTTCTTCATGGAGTGGCTGTCGACACAACTAACAGATAAAATGTAAAACTTAGATTAAAAAATATAAAACCATGCTAAAATTACACTTGGATGTTACATAGGTAAGTAATCTTGCTGCGTATTCCCCCTTTAAGTGAAAAGAAAATGTATGGAGGCACAAGGGGCCTGTTGGCAACCCTTTAATCCTATTAGGTACATGCTATGTAGATTTGTTGAGTTTGATTTTGTTGTTACGTCCATTTAAACCTAGGTAGAGGATTTGAAAGTTCTTGGTGCATTATTGTCCTTTACGATGAATCAAGAGCATGCACAGTGACCTGAGGCGATAGGTAGTGTTAGACGAACCAAGCCGTTTGAATTGGTAGCATATCTGCTGAAAGAGAAAATTATTGCTTAAAAACCGGCATGTTGCGTTCGAGAAAAAATACCCTGATTGTAACAAAGATAGAAATTTGGTGAGAAAGTTGGACACTTACTTGAAGGATGTCAATTCAAGTTTAACTCCATTCAAAGGAGAAAATGGGAAATCCACCTCTGCTTGGATGCTGTAAGTTAAGAAAACGAAACATCAGTGTGAACTGGAAATGGCATGTTGTCTGAACTAAATGGGCAAGGGAGAAGAAAACGTATTGTCATACCTGTGCTGGTGCAGAGTTGCTTGCCGATATGTGTCACTGAGCGTACTAGCGCACACTGAAGTTGTTACAGCTGAGTGGCTCACTCCTGGGCGGGATCGCGGAGGCGAGAGAGAGGTTAGTTAGTTACTGTTGTTTTAAGGGGCGGAACTACGAGGTCATCTGCCCCTCTTATCACAGATTAAAGAATACAAATTTGGAATTGAATTTAAAATTTTGAGGTGGACATCTAAATTTTAAAAAGACCAAAAAATTAATAAAACAAAAATTAAATAAAAATAAAAATTAGAGAAATAAACAAAAATTACGGAAAAACAAAAACATTATCTTTCAAAAACGAACAAGTCGTTGAGTCAATGTTCACTGGAAAATTTAGATTGCTGGCCCTAACCCACTCTCACTTATAAAGCGGATAACGCGATCAGCAGCCACCGCGTCATCGGCTAATATAAGTTTGAGTGTCATCTGCAAACCAAGGTTTCTTCGTAAGTCAGCTAGATCCACACACTCGGTGAAAATGTGGGCCACGGTGAAAACGGCTCCACAGGTACAAAGTGGGGGTCTTCCCTTCTCAGTAGGTACGAGTGGGTGGATCTTGTATGACCTATCCTTAGCCTACAGAAAATGACCGACTCTCTCCGGGCCCGGAAGGAGCTCCGCCACACGCGAGTAGTTCCCTTGATCGCTCTCAGTTTACTGGGCAGTGGGTCAGCTAGCCACTGACTCTCCCAAAAAGCCAGAACTTGTAGGCGTAACTGAGAGCGAATATCTCTAGTGGGTACCTCCATTGGTCGAGGTGGTAGTGATACCGCCTCTTTTCCAGCTTGATCTGCTAACTCATTTCCCGCAATTCCCATGTGGCTTGGAAGCCACAGAAAGGTGATTCGAGTGTCAGCGCGGCACAGCCCGGCTAGTAGGTCGTGGATTCGCTGCACTAGGGGGTGTTGCGGGAAACATGTAGCAATTGACTGCAACGAACTCAAAGAGTCGGTACACACGAGAAAGTGGATTCGTGCATCCTGTAGTGCAAACTGCAGAGCTTCATAGATGGCAACGAGCTCCGCAGTAAACACACTACAGGCCTCAGGCAAAGAGATCTTGGTATTTGCACCATCAATAACGTAAGCACAACCCACTTTCTCGTCCACCTTCGAACCATCCGTGTATAGAATGCCAGCGTCCGGAAATTGGTGAACTATGCTGTGGAACTGCTTCCGGTAAACGGACGCATCCGTGTCGAGAGTGAGGGGGGGGGGGGATAAGGTGGGTAGCATGAAGGTTGAGGGGAGCTTCAGGGGGGAGGGAGGGGTTCAGAAATTCCCTACAGTTTTGTGGGAAAAGAAACAGAACAGAAATTTAGATGTTAAAGCAACGCACTCCATTCTAGGATGTGATGTGTAGGGTACAAACTACCATTTAAACGCGTGCTCGCTTTGAATTTTTGAATGTTTGAGTTTGGCTACTTTTTGGTCTTTCATTACTGTACTACGATCTAACTCACCGAGGTTCAAGTGCGGACTGAAAGCAAGAAGAAATGTGGTATTGGTGCATAGCAATCTGGCAAGCCGTATTATGGCTCTAGTGCCCCGTATGACTCAGGTTCAAGCAGTTCAGATGATGAAACATTCAGTAGGCCAAGAACTAGTAAGCTACTACCCATTCCAAGAGATGATTTGTAAACTAATCTCTCTTATGTTCATGATGAACTTTTTGCTTAAGAACTGAACGTTGTATCAGCTCTGCCATCTGATTTAGTGACACTAAATGATACCGGACTAGATGTTTTCGAGAATGAAGTACTTGTAGGACTTCATGAAGAAGTGAGTCAATACTCTACTAAGAAGTCAAGAGAATATTGCATTTGATGTAACAGAAAGTGATGACTACTTTACTTTTCTCGCACCAACCTGTCTTCAATCTCTAGTTCTACCAAGCCCTAGCTTAGAAACAGGTTTGCAGGGAAGTAATGCTGATCATTCACCTAATTTGTTGAGTCACCTTTAGAGTCATCAAGTAATCTTCCTTCGCCTTCTTTATCTGCCACTAGCTATTTAAGCATAACTTTTAGGAACTGAAATAGGACTACCCGTCTTATTCTTTCCACTTAAGTACAAAACATAATTTATTCTTTCACTTTTAATACGCCATGCTTGCTCTAGCCATTTTCAAAACTGATGCCCACAGGATTTGGCAAAATGCCCTGTCTATTTACAAAGAATAAATACTTATGATATTTGAAGTCACTTCCCTGTTCTGTTGACATTTTGAGTCCAAGTCCAACAATAACATCAAATTCTGTTGATCAAACAACTGTGTCAGTTTCCAACTCTAACATTCCTTCAGCATCTAATTGTTAACCTACAAAACAAGTGATTCTTTCCTATTCCCGTAAAGCAGCACTCCCCTCTGGTAAAGCTAGTGTGGTTTCAGGGCGTCTCGGTCCACCAACGATCATCTGGTATGCCTGGAGACTGCCATACAGGACGCTTTTCTCCGGAGAGAGCACCTAGTTTGTTTTCTTTGACCTCGAAAAGGCCTATGACACCACTTGGCGTTATGGCATCCTCTCTAGCCTGCATCATTCGAGATTCCGAGGTAACTTGCCGGTATTTATTGTGAATTTTCTGTCCCTCCGTCTATTCCATGTCCGAATAGGGAGGACATATATGCAGTACCATGTACAGGAAAACTGAGTTTGGTACTTGTGTTACATTATTTGCGATTGCCATAAATGGTATAGTAGCTGCTGCTGGCACAGAAATGTACAACATTATAGTGCCCAAAATATGGCAGTCACTGAATGACAGCTACAACATGCTATTCGGAGAGTGGAACACTGGACATCGGAACATGGCTTTCGGTTCTCAACCGCAAAATCCTGGGTTGTCCATTTCTGCCGAAAGCACACTCTCCATCCCGATCCTGAGCCTTATACGGGCAATGTAGCATTGCCTGTTGTTGCTATGTACCGGTTCCTTGGGCTCCTTTTTGATCAGAAGTTATGTGGGAGCCACACGTGTGGTGTTTGAAAACTCAAAATGTTGAGGTTTCTTAGAAGTACATCATGGGGGGCAGACTGAACGGTGCTCCTTCGATGTTATAGGGCCCTAATTTTTTCTAGATTAGATTATGGCAGAGTAGCATATGGTTCAGCACGCAAGTCAGTGCTTGCTAAACTGGACAGCGTCCAGCATGGCGGTGTGAGGCAGGCGACTGGAACTTTTCGGACAAGCCCAGTCATCAGCTTGCTCACCGAGGCTGGTGTATCCCCTTTACACCTGAGGCGCCAACAAGTACTCCTGACCTATGCTACAACTGTCCGACAGATGCCACTTCATCTGAGCTATCCATGGCTGTTTCAGAATCTGAATTGCCGGCTTTATGTTACGCTCGTACGAGCCACTCGGCCAGCAGAGATACGCTCTGATGACTCATATCGGCAGTTCCGCATACCTCGGTCTCCTGTATTGTACGAGTACATAGCAAGGTACCTTCTTAAGGGGCCGATAACCTAGATGTTAGGCCCCTTAAAACAACAATTATCATCATCATCATCATCAAGGTACCTTCGTGGATGTTCTCTCTCCCTGATATCCTGGATCTGCACACGGGCCCTAAGTCGGACACAGATTCCTCCGTCAATCGGAGGCTGTTTCGGTCCGGGGTGGGCTGGTATCTAGGATCAAGGCTTCTGTTCATGGACGGTTCGAGGGTAAACGAGAAAGTAGGGTATGCATTTGTGGTCGACAATCGGCGGTTCCTCATTCCACTCCCCGAAACCTGTAGCGTGTACATGTCACAGCGGAGCTCTATGCCATTTTAGAAGCTCTGCAGTACATATTGTTATCTGATGATCACCAGCGTTTTCTGACTCTCTTAGCACACTGCAAGCGATCGATGTGTGTTTCCTGAAACACCTGCTGGTCCAGCATATGCACGACCAGCTAATCAGTTCGCGTAATGCTAGAACCAGGGTCACCTTTCTGTGGCTTCCCAGCCACACGGTTATCGCGGGAAACGAGCTTGCTGATCAGGTGGCGAAGGTAGTCACACTGCCCTCGCTACCATACATGGTGCTTGCTAATGATGTACTCTCTCAGTTGCATCATTCCATCATGTCGCATTGGGAGGAATCTTGGCGCGCCATGTCTCTGCCCAACAAACTGAGGTTCAAGGAGACAATGAAGGTATGGAAATCTTCCTACTGATCTAGCCGGATGGAAACTGTGGTACTCTGTTGACTCGGCGTATCCCACTTGTTAAAGAGAGAAGCCCCCTGTGTATACTTGCGGCACCCACCTTAGCGTTGCACACACAAGAGTGTTGGTTGGTTCCTCAGTTTAGGGGCTGCAACAAAATGGTCATGTAGCCCCGTGTACTTTGGGTGTGTGTAGAATCTGTCTGATAACCAGTGTTAATTGTGATTTCTGTATTGGTGTGTCTTATCTGTAATTGAGGTAAGGACTGCAGACGATCAATTTCAAGTAGTTCCTACTTTTGCTACCAAATGCTACCATCAACGACACCTAGCTTCGAACTTGGTTACTAGATGCCACCATAACCGGAACCTGGCGACGAATGTTGGAACTAATAGAGCGTTAATCAAATCTAACCTACAAATTTAGCTTCACACAATTGTAGTTAGTGGAAGGTTCTTTAACATGCAATAAATCTATGACATGGGCCCGCCGGCACACAAGAGTGTGTGGACCTGGCCGATCTGCGAAGAACTATCACCCTCTCCCTTGTTCTACGTGATGACAGGCCGTCAGCTGACCGGTTCACGAGGGGAAGTGGGTACTTTTTTAAGTTTGAAAATAGTGTACGACTCTTTAGGTTTAGTCTGTTTCATGTTCTTTATTGTGTACTTATTTATTTTACTGCTCAAAATGCCTTATTTGTTTTATTGTATTTTATCATCCTCGTCCTTACTTCTTTTATCCAAATAAGGCATGGTTGTTAGGGCTCACTGTCTGTTTTATATAAAGTATTTTCGTTTCCATCCTCTGGCAGTGGGGTGATAGGCTTATTTATCTGCATCATTTCATCTAAGACTGTAGCCAGGAAAGTCTGCAGACATGGAGGGAATACAGCTGAATGGAAGATCTGGAGAATGTTCCACAATTTCAGTATCTGGACAGTGTGATCGACTGTAAAAATTCAACTCGAAGTGAAGTCCTAATATTTAAACACAAAATGTGATAACTCAACAAATTGCCAACATCAAATACGTCTTGCAATGGCCTTCCCAGTGTGTGCTAGCCAGCGTCTTGGTGAGGTGTACTTTTACCAACTGAAGAGCCCAATGGTACACCGGGGTGAAACACTGGCAATTTGTTGAGTTATGCCGGAACATCTATCACATTTTGTGTTTAAATAAATAATGGCTCAACGGACAATACACATTTTTCTTTTGTGAAGTCCTAAACCGTACGCATTGTAACATGTTTTTCTAGGGGGGTTTTATGCCACTAACACAAGTTAGTTGGACTATATCATATTTGTTAAACGCGGCAATAATCCGGCCAAGTTAAATTATTTCAGTTTATTCAATTTCATATTTCATATTATTATTATTATTATTATTATTATTATTATTATTATAATATCGTATGGCCTCGGGTGCCTGGTGCAAGCTTTGTTAATTGACACCCAGAGGGTAGCTTGCATGTCGAATTTCGTCGTTCCTTTGAACGCTATGAAAGTCAAGGAGGATAGACATCTAAACTCCTTGACACTACAGCGCTTTCAAGTAGAGAATGGAGGAACTTTGTGTTGGTGGAAAATCCCGAGATTAATTTTGCCATTAAACACGGCCTACTGAATTCAAATGGGTTCTTTAACATGCCAACAACGTATGACATGAGTATAGTGATTTTTGTCGCCTTCAAAAATCACTTACCATGGTCAGGGGCGAACCTGCAATCTTGGAGTTGGTAGTCCGACACTATAACCACTCACCCACCGTGGCAAGCATTATTATTATTATTATTAATATTTATAACGTCATTTTTTGGAGCTTTTGAATTTGGAAGATTACAGATAGGATTTCTACTAGTAGAAATCCGTATCTATATTGGATCTTCTTCTTCTTCTTCTTCTTCCTAGCGTTTTCCCGCTGCTGCAGGGTCCGCTGTTTTGGTCTTGGCTCGCCATTTTGCACGATCTTGGGCATCATGAGGTCTTAGATTGAGAGCCTTCATATCCGCATTTGCTGTATCATGCCAGCGCTGTTTTGGGCGCCCACGTGGACGGTACCCATTAACTTCAAAGGAGAGAGCGGAATTGGCAACAGTTCCAGGTGCAGCACGCAAGACGTGGCCATACCATCGAAGCCGTTTTTCCCGTGCCTTCTCAGTGATGGGTGCAACTCCTATTTGCTGGCGAACAGAGTCATTCTTTATATGATCTAGGAGTGTGATGCCCATCGACCAACGGAGCATACGCATTTCCATGCTATGTAATTGGCGCTCCGTAGCTTTGTCAGCTGGTCGACATTCAGCACTGTACAAAGCAACAGGACGTACTATCATGCGGTATATTTTGGACTTAAGGTATAGTGGCATCCTTCTGTCGCAGAGTACGCCTGTAACTTCCCTCCATCTCATCCATGCAGCCTTTATCCTACTTCGCACTTCATCACCTATCTCACCCTCAGCTTGTAGGCGAGATCCTAGATACCTGAAGCTTAAGGTCTTCGTCAATGTCTCTCCATCAACTTGGATGGATCCGTTGGTTGGGACAGTTTCAAGGTATTCGGTCTTCTTTTTGTTCAGTCGAAGACCGTATTGTGAGAGACGGCTGTTCCAATTTTCAACTTGACGCTGCAATCCTATCCTGGTGGTATCAGCAAGTGCGACATCATCTGCATATAAGAGTGTCCAAGGGACATTCCTTTGCAGATCCCGTGTGACTGTGTCCATGACTAGGACAAAGAGCAGTAGAAATCCGTATCTATATTGGATGATTCCAATATAATGTAGCACGGCAAATCATTTCATGCGTAAAGTCGGGATTTTATTCATTAGGGGTAAGAGAGAGTGGTGTGTGACTCACTGGGTATTTCAATACAAGAATAGATTGGAGTACAATAAAATTACGAAATCCGAGGGAACACTTAAAAGCAAGAAAACGTGTATGATCTACGTCTTGCCCGGATACGGAAATATAAATACGGGGAGGCAGCCTCATGGCGGGAATAGCCACGTGTGTTGAACAGCCAATCAAGGAAGAAGGAGCAGCAGCTGGGGCATGGGGAGATACGTGACGCACGCGGATTGGTCGAAGCAGCGAGGCCGCGGTATTAAGCTGGACCCTGGTGGGAGAAGATGGAAGATATAGTGGACGCGCGGTGTGAGTGAGGACATTCATTATGACTTTACGCTTGGAGCAGTAAGGAGGTACTTTGTTCGTTAGTCCCAAGTGGGACAATTTTATTCACGCTAATTCCGCTGATCACATCAGATCATGAGTTCTATGATGATGATGATAATTGTTGTTTTAAGGGGCCTAACATCTAGGTTATCGGCCCCATATCATGAGTTCCACGCGTCTTGGAGTGTTTAGCCAGACGACGTGTTGTGGTTCATGGAATAGCCTCCACCACAAGCTGTAACGATTACTTTAGATCAACGAGGAAGAATCTGACGCCGTCAACACCAATGCAGAGCGTCCGACCCTGCGAGACTTCTGGACACAATGTTTCCGTTGGTAAGCACAAGTAATCTACGACACACACTCTCTGTTTTTCAATAGGGCTATATAAATTCTTTAAGCATTAATTTGGAAATAAGTTAAATTCACGTTATTCTCCCGACCGGCGTATTAAGTAATTTTGTTCGTGGCAATGTTTAAAGTAGTGTGCTCCGTTAACAGTGTTAATTTTATTCATGTTGCCATCATATTTTCTTAGTGTATTAAATTCAATTATTACCAAGTAGATTCTTTAATACCAGTAGGTAGCAATAGTTATAATACCTCATCCTTCTCCATAATCAAATGTTGTCTGGGTTGATGATTCAATCATCCCACGGCCTAGTCATTAAGAGTCTCTCATATGTTCTACTCACGCTAGGGGTCGATATTAAATATATAAATTTAGCTTGGAACACTGTGTATCCAGCTTTGCGCCCAACATAGATCAAACTTAGCAGTAGTATTTTCTGGCGAATAGTCCGCCCAGGTAAAACACATTACATTTGTTCGCTCAACGTGGAGCTTAACGAATACCATTACATTTGTCGCTACCAACATGGGGCATTATAAACATTACAATTTTCGCCGACAACGTTGGGCCGAAAACCCAGGAACATTTGAGGAAGGAGAAGGAGACATATTTCTGTGCCGGTATTTTGGGGGTTAGTTGTCTTTATCAGTGTATATCATTATGGGGGATGAGAAAGAAAGACAGATGAAGTTACGTAGTGGTCATCAACTGGAGAGTGATGATACGAGCAGTATGTCGAGTGATGGTAGTACAGGGGTAGCGGAGGTAAATCCCGATACTGAAACAGGGAGTGTAGGCGGCCAACCAGGATTAAAAACTTTACTTCTCGAGTTCATGTATCAGAACAAAGTTAGTAGTGATGCCTTAAATGCAAAATTAGAACAGAATAATGCAAAATTAGAACAAAACAGTAGGGAAAATAAAGAAAGAACAGATGCCTTAAGCAAAATTAGAACAAAACAGTAGGGAAAATAAAGAAAGTACAGAAGCTTTAAATAAAAAAATTAGAACAGAATAATGCAAAATTAGATAAGAACAACAAGGAAATTAGTGTGAAAATGGAACAGATTAGAGGAGAAATCAGAGGAAGGTAGTTTGAAATTTAAATGGAATAATTCTGAAGTAGAGGTAGCGTTCAACGACAATGTTCAGGGGAGTAGTGTTGTAGGAGTGATTTGTTCTTTAAGTGAGATATCACCAGCCGAAGAGCGGGATACTCAAATTTTTGTGGGCAGTGTGATTACGAACGGTAGTCTGGAGGACTCGTTACGTGATGCTGCATTTCAGGGGCATATAGAGGGAGACCAGTGTGTTTTGCTCTATGATGTGGTATTGTATAATAGGAGAGTTTTTGAGGATCGCATTTGCATGGCCAATTGCTATACACATTCATTGAACGTTATTGATAGATCAGTATTCACAGGACATAGATATCCTATACCTTTCGCTTATCAGGGTGCAGTAGAGGCACAAATTAACCAGATGCTTGAAGATGGCATTATAGAGTACTCAAACAGTCAATATGTTAATCCTTTAATTACAGTACCGAAGGCCAACGGCACGGTTCGTATTTGTTTAGACGCTCGTTTAGTTAACAGTAGAATCAGTTCAGATCAGCTGAAGTCCATGTCCATTGAAGAGTTGATGCAGACATTTGAGGGTAAAAAGTATTTCACTTGTGTAGATTTGAGTTCCAGTTTTTGGCAAGTGCCACTTATGTACGAAGATAGACCATTTACAGCTTTTAGTCATAAATATAACCTTTATCAGTTTTGCAGGGTACCTTATGGCTTAAAAAGTAGCTCAGCAGCTTTAATAAGGGCTTTAAACATCGCATTAGGAGATGACACGGGAGAGTTTGTAACTATTTACATCGATGATATGGTAATCAGTTCACGCAGTTTTGAGGAGCATCTACGTCATTTAGACAGTGTATTTCAAAAGTTAGATCAGGCAGGGTTCACTCTGAAACTGTCCAAGTCGTCATTCTGTCAGACAGAAGTGACATTTTTAGGTCATAAAGTATCAAGTAGGGGTGTGACACCAGAGGAAAGTAGGGTTAATAAGATACTTAATGCAGAAGTACCACAGAATGTAAAACAGTTGAAAACATACCTTGGAATTTGCAAATTTTTTTCGCAGGTTCGTTCTTAAATACTCAGGGTTAGTAGAACCATTTAGAAATTTGCTTAAAAGTGGTAATCGCTGGAGATGGGAGTCCAAGCATGATCTGGCATTTCAAGCGCTGAAGGCAGGCTTTGAGCAAGCTGTGGTGCTGAAGTATCCTTTGAAGGATAGGGAATATGTGGTAATGACTGATGTGTCACATATAGGAATTGCAGGAGTATTGTGTCAGAGAGATGAAGAGGGTAATTTGTGCATCGTGTCTTTAGCATCACGAGTACTTACAGCAGCAGAGAAAAGATATACTATCACTGAGTTAGAGCTTTTGGGAATTGTTTTCAGTTTAGGAAAATTTAGGATGTATTTAGTTGGGGGTAAATTTGAGATTCATACAGATCACCATGCTTTATTAATGAGGACATGTAAACTCAGTTTTAACAGAGTTAGTAGGTGGATTCTTGCACTTCAGGAATACGAATTCACAGTAAAATATATTAAAGGGAAAGATAACATTCTTGCAGATATGCTTTCTAGGGACACAAATTTATGTAGGGATAATCCTGTTGTTAAGGCAGAGGACGGTATTTTGTTATGAGCATGTGTGGACAGTAGCAACAGGACATCGTTACAGACACTGAGAAATATGTTAGTGGAGCAACGTGATGACGTAATTTTAAGGGAGCCTCTGGCTATATTAGAAGCAAGCAACGAGGAGTGTGTGAAAGTAGGGCGGTTCACGTACAAGATGCAGGATGGGCTTCTTGCACGAAATTGTAGGAAGAATCGGTGGGCAATATGTGTTCCTGCCAGTTTACGGGAGGAACTTATTTGGTTCATTCATAAGGAACTAGGACACTTTGGGGCTACCAAAGTCTTCTATGAAATTGCACATAACTTTATTTGGATTAAAATGGGAAGGGATGTTAGAAGGATCTTAGCTAGGTGTGACACCTGTCAGAGAAGCAAGTATCCAGTTAAATATTTAGTCGGGGAAAGATCGGCAGTTCTCACAAGTAGTCCCGGGGAACTACTGTGTGTGGATTTAATTGGCCCGATCGTTAAAGGACAGTACGGCTACGAATACATTTTTATAGTTATTGACGCTTTTAGTAAATATGTCAAGCTATATCCGCTAAGGAAAGCCACCGGTCTAGCGTGTAGCCGACTGATCATTAATAGGTATATACCTGAGTTTGGCGTTCCTCTCAGGATATTATCTGACAGTGGACCACAGTTTGTTGCAAAGAAATGGAGAACCAGTATGCAAGAAGCTGGGGTTACACACGTTCATTCCTCTGTAAGGTACCCTCAGGGTAATTCTGCAGAGCGTCCATTAAGGGAAGTGGGTCGTCTTTTTCGGACTCTAGTGCATGATAAGCATTCGGCCTGGGTTGGACATCTTCCCAAAGTCGAGACTTGGCTGAATTCTGTCCAGCATGAGAGCACGAAACTGACGCCACACGAAGTACACTTCGGAAAAAGACCACAAAATGAACTTGCTAGAGTCTTGGGGTTAAATGAGGGAAAGCAACCGGGGATGGATGTCCTTGTCAAGTTGGCGAAACAGAATTTATCTAAGTCAGCTCAAAAGAGAATTCGCCAACAAAAAGAAACTAAATTTGACCTATTCGAGCCGGGAGACAAACTCTTACTTAGAGTGCCGAAACAGTCAAATAAGCTAGAGAAAGTTATGTCCAAGTTTTTCTACCTCTATGAGGGCCCATTTGTAGTGTCTAAACGTATTGGCAAAACAGCATATGTGCTGGAGGACGGTCAGGGAAAAAGGTTATACGGAACGTATAATATTCATAGCCTTAAGAAATATGTGTCATAAAATAAGTGTGTTTAGCTGGCGAGCCAGCCTATCAAATGAGTAAGTGTGGTATGTGGTGAGTGGAAGATCTGGTCTTCAAGGCAGGCGTATCAGAAATCACACAGGGGGGTAGTATGTAAGTAAATGAGAGTTTTTAAGGTACAGGGAAAGATGAAGGGAGTGGTGGATGCTGTTGAGCATTAAATTGTCTCGATGCACCAAGGCCATTTTGGCAGCGCTGATGGGTTCCCATTTATCTCCAAGAGATGGGGGAGCGCTTGTATAGGGCTTGTTAGCTTAAGGCGTCCACGAGATAAAAGATGGGCCATCAGAAGGCGAGACAGTCCTCCATGAAGCTCATACATATCAGCACACGTGATTCCTGCTTACGACCTAGCTATGTTAGATCAGGGTTGGATATAATTAAGGTAGTTTGCGTACAAGGTACTAGACCTCATGAGATGTTGTATATAAGTAACAGATAAAAAATTGTGGCAACTAGGTCAGGTTCGATAGGTGGACTGGTCTGGGTTGTGAACTACAGGCTGAGCGAGGAATATGAGAAATTGTGATCTAGAGTAAGGTGGGTTTTGTGTATATGTACTTAATAAGATAGGGCACATACGGCACAGGAATATTTAAGTGTTATAAGTAATGGGTACTTACTGGTTTTTTTTTCAGTCCGGTCCTCCCTTTTAATTTAAAATTTTACAGAGAAGGTGGGGAGTAGATCACTTTGCTCTACCGCGAGTGTGTGATTGTGTGTGATCGTGTGAGATCGTGTACCATGATATTGGTATCCGGTAGGTGAGGAGCACCTAATACTTCTACAAGAGTTCCGCAGTGGTTTTCTACTGAACACCATAAATGCGTGCGTAGTGAATTGTGGATATAGAGGGAACACACTTATGAATGTAATTTTTTTCTCACATAGAATGATGAGAGAGAGAGTTGTAGAATGAACATTCGTGAGAATGACAAACATTTTGAAGTGGACAAAATAAGAACACGTCATAACAAGACGAACATTAGCGCATGATTGAGGGTTTATATGTGTTTATATGTGTAAAGGGTCATTTCACTTGTATAAGTTGCATTTTGGAGGTTTTTTTTCTAACGTGTCTGGAATCATCAAGTGCTGTACCATATGCATGGTAAAGCACATGATTATTCGAGGCGAATGTAACATGTTTTTCTAGGGGGGTTTTATGCCACTAACACAAGTTAGTTGGACTATATCATATTTGTTAAACGCGGCAATAATCCGGCCAAGTTAAATTTTTTCAGTTTATTCAATTTCATTTTTCATATTATTATTATTATTAATATTTATAACGTCAATTTTTGGGAGCTTTTAGATTTGGAAGATTACAGATAGGATTTCTACTAGTAGAAATCCGTATCTATATTGGATGATTCCTATATAATGTTGCACGGCAAATCATTTCATACGTAAAGTCGGAATTTTATTCATTAGGGGTAAGAGAGAGTGGTGTGTGACTCACTGGGTATTTCAATACAAGAATAGATTGGAGTACAATAAAATTACGAAATCCGAGGGAACACTTCAAAGCAAGAAAACGTGTATGATCTACGTCTTGCCCGGATACGGAAATATAAATACGGGGAGGCAGCCTCATGGCGGGAATAGCCACCTGAGGTGACCAGCCAATCAAGGAAGAAGATGCAACGAAGCACGGGCATGGCAACATACGTGACGCACGCGGATTGGTCGAAGCAGCGAGGCCGCGGTATTAAGCTGGACCCAGGTGGGAGAAGATGGAAGATATAGTGGACGCGCGGTGTGAGTGAGGACATTCATTAAGACTTTACGCTTGGAGCAGTAAGGAGGTACTTTGTTCGTTAGTCCCAAGTGGGACAATTTTATTCACGCTAATTCCGCTGATCACATCAGATCATGAGTTCCACGAGTCTTGGAGTGTTTAGCCAGACGACGTGTTGTGGTTCATGGAATAGACTCCACCACAAGCTGTAACGATTACTTTTGATCAACGAGGAAGAATCTGACGCCGTCAACACCAATGCAGAGCGTCCGACGCTGCGAGACTTCAACCACGTGGAGACAATGTTTCCGTTGGTAAGCACAAGTAATCTACGACACAAACTCTCTGTTTTTCAATAGGGCTATATAAATTCTTTAAGCATTAATTTGGAAATAAGTTAAATTCACGTTATTCTCCCGACCGGCGTATTAAGTAATTTTGTTCGTGGCAATGTTTAAAGTAGTGTGCTCCGTTAACAGTGTTAATTTTATTCATGTTGCCATCATATTTTCTAAGTGTATTAAATTCAATTATTACCAAGTAGATTCTTTAATACCAGTAGGTAGCAATAGTTATAATACCTCATCCTTCTCCACAATCAAATGTTGTCTGGGTTGATGATTCAATCATCCCACGGCCTAGTCATTAAGAGTCTCTCATATGTTCAACTCACGCTAGGGGTCGATATTAAATATATAAATTTAGCTTGGAACACAGTGTATCCAGCTTGGCGCCCAACATAGATCAAACTTAGCAGTAGTATTTTCTGGCGAATAGTCCGCCCAGGTAAAACACATTACATTTGTTCGCTCAACGTGGAACTTAACGAATACCATTACATTTGTCGCTATCAACATGGGGCATTAAAAACATTACAGCATAAAGCTGCCCAATTCTACAACCAAATAAGATAATCAAGTACCCCATAAGGCAATACTACATTCTACATCTCTATGCATTAGAGACGTGTGCCTTTACAGAACAAGAAATGAAAAATGAAAATCCACAGCCTGCTTCCAGTCTCCGACCGGGTCAGGAATGGAATGAATGAAGCCCCCATCTAGCGGCGAGGATATGTACTGTGCTGGGTGCCGAGGCCTGACGCACTCCTCTGGGGCAATGATTAAATGAATGACAGATGAAATGAAATGATAGAGGAGAGTGTTGCTGGAATGAATTGTGACAGGGAAAACCGGAGTACCCGGAGAAAAACCTGTCTGCCTCTGTTTTGTCCAGTCCAGCACAGATCTCACATGGAGTGTCCGGGATTTGAACCACGGACCCAGCGGTGAGAGGCCCGCGTGCTGCTGCCTAAGCCATGGAGGCTTTGTCGTTTACAGAAAAACAAAAAACAAAAAAAAACACAGAACAAGAAAACAATCACATTCAAGCTGCCGAAATGAAGTTTGTTCGATCCATGTTAAGACGAACAGAAAAGGATAAGATAAGGAATGAAACACATAGAATGGAAACAGGTTTGAAATTTAGTGTGTTGGCTAAGTTGGTACGGCCATGTACAGCGGATGGATGGAACAAGAATTGCTACAAAGCACACTGAAATGGCTGTGATTGAGAAAAGACCTGTTGGAAGACCAACGAGGAGATGGATCGATGTAGTTAAGGAGGACATCACCGTAAGTGGTCTTCAGTGGGATATAATCCAAGAGGAGGAGCTGTATAAGGATAGAGGCTCGTCACCACCACCTGGGAAACTGGAGCTGTTACTTGATGATGATGATGATTTAATTTCATATCCTTTCATTAGGGGCTGATAACCTAAATGTTAGGCCCCTTAAAAACAAGAATTATCATTATCATCATATTCATCATCATCCTATGCAATAGTACTACTTTTAATGCATGTTACCATTATATATGTGCCGTTATTACGTCACTTTTTACCCTTACTGCTCTGTTTAGTCGTTGGTCTCTAGGACTCTGCCTGCAGTGGAGATATCAGTTCTCTGTTTTGCCGCTAGAGAGCTGCACCACGGTAAGAAGTTGATTGTAACCTTGGGTCTGCTATATGTATCTTTTGCGCATGACCAGTCTTCCTGATATTTTGACGTCAATTGCTGTTTTGTTTTTCTTTGATGTTCTGTTGTCATTCTTAACTATGCACGACAGTCAGCTGTAATGTGGGCAGAAAAAGATCGACGGAGCCATTGCTAAGTTCTGTCTTCATATGAAGTTATTCGAGTAATAGAAAGATTTTTATGGCTATTCCATCGATGATAATGAGACCTATATAATTGATAGTTGGATAACTGTCGTGAAATGTATGCTGGTCTACATAAGTCTTTCTACGTACGACAGTCAGCTGGGATGTGAATAGAGAACGATCGACGGAGCCATTACTAAGTTCTGTCTTCTAATGAAGTTATTCTTGTAATTAAAAGATTTTAATGGCTATTCCTTCGATGATAATGAGACCTATATTGATATTGAGATTGAGATATTGATTAGAAATGGATCTCCATCCTATCATCGTGAATTAGATGTCATTGCTTTAAGGAGAACATGAAGGTGGCTCATGATAGATTAGAAAAGAAGTATAATCTAGGTCGTAAACCTGTTGATATTAAAGTTGGAGATAAGGTTTTGTGAAGAATTTTTCTTTGAAGGAGATTGGATCAAAAGAGTCGGGAAAACTAAGAGAGAGGTTTCGTGGCCCTTTTAAGGTTGTTAGTTTCTTGACTCCCGTTACTCTTCTGGTCAGTGATACTGTTAAAAAGAGAATTTTCAGGGTGCATCTGTCACATGTGAAGAAAGGTGCTAACGATATGAAATAGGGTATGTAAACGTGTATCTTCAAAATTGTGTAAAGGCAAGTACCGGGAACGTGAACTATTTCCACATCTTCCTGTTTTGTTAAATCTAATCTCGTTGTTAATGTTATTGTAAATGTAATGTTTAGAAATGCCAATAGATGTTGTTCTTTTAAGGAACGCAAGTGTATCATTTCTATGTCTAAACTTAGTACTGTGGTCACGGAATACTATTCTGGGTATGTTTTTTATGGGCCTGGTCATTCCAATTAAGGGGGTGACCGCACAGTTGCGTGTGCTCTTACGTCGCGTACGGGTCGGTCTCTCTTAGCTCGCCTATTCGAATCGCCTCGTGTGTGGAGAGCGACTGCTTCTGTTAAGTAGTGTGACTGTGTGTGTTCACGTAAACTTGTGTGTGCCTAAGTGTGTATTAGTGACTCTTACTCAGTGAATAGTAGACCCATTCTCGGTTCTATATACCGGGGACATGTCAGACACCAGTGGGGGTGTGGAAAATCCGGGCCCGCCTGACGTTGCCATGGACGTTATTCTTACGGAGATTATGCCTTTAAATGCCCCGTTTACTCCAGCCTTATCTTCTGCTACCCCGTCATCCGATACGAATTTGCCTCCCGTAATTTCGACCCCCTCAACTCCGTCAACTGGGGCTGATCCTCCGACAATTCGCATATCGGTCATTTACATCCGATGGCTTTGGGACGACTGTTCTATGAGAAAAAAAATCGAGGGAATTTCGGCCATTCACCGCAAGGGGCGCAACCGCATACAGATTACCTTCAACACGGCTCGAGCCGCCAACCTCTTTCTTAAACACCCCTTACTCGCCAAAAAAAAGTTGAAAGCGTTCATTCCATCCGCGAACATCCAACGGATAGGCTTAATCCGTGGTGTCGATTTATCTCTATCGAATGACGATATCCTGCAGTATATTGAGTCGCCATGCCCCATAATCAAACTCCAACGCATGTCTCGCCGTAAGATGATTGACGGTAAAGTGGAGATGCTCCCCACGGGGACGATAAAACTTTTTTTTGAAACGCAGACTCTCCCAAAATATGTCTCAATCTTTCATGTTGTCCTTGAGGTCCACATTTTTATCTTTAGGCCGATCATATGTAATCGATGTCAGCGGTATGGACATACCGGTCAAAATTGTCGTGCAAGAGCTCCCCGATGTGGCCGCTGTGCTCAAGGACATGAAACTTCGACTTGTTCCCAAGTCTTGGTACGATGCGTGCATTGTGATGAGAATCATACAAGCGGTTCTTCCCAGTGTGTGTACCATCAAAATCAAGTTGAGATAAAAACACGCATGTGTGTCGAAAATAAGTCATACCAAGAAATTGTTGCCCCATTTTCTTTCAACCACTTACCGTCCCTCAGCAATTTCCCCCACTTTCTCCCACTCATACCCCTGCTTCTACCAGGTTACCTAAAAAACGTAAATTTACGTCCATTGTTCAAAGCTCACCCAAAGTGATACCACCTTTGGGTTACGACCGGCAGGCCTATCTCTCGATAGTTCGGCCAGACCATTTGACTCGTCCGGTGCCCGGCGCCGTCACTCCGTCGACGTCTACCATGCACTTCAGCCCCCCTCCTCCTCCTCCTGTGCCACCCAAAACTGGTGTGCCTCCTGCTATCACACGTGATTATCTCCAACTTATGGACCTTTTGGGCTCGAATGCCCAATGGGCCCACATTTTAAAAAATATGTATGATAAAATAGTTATTCTCCCGTTTCATTCTCTTCCTCTCGAATCCCAACCACTTGAGTCACCCAGGGATATACAATCATCTCCCATCCCATGAAGATCCTACAATGGAATTCCCATAGCATATTAAACAAGCGGCATGAACTCCTTCTTCTAATATAGGAATATCAACCAGAGGTTGTCCTGCTACAGGAAACATGGTTGTATAATTCCTTATTGTTCAATATACCGAAGTATGTAGTTGAACGTCATGATGGGCCCCATTATGGTGGAGTGCTTACTCTCATTCATGAGTCCCTTGCCTATAAAGTGATACCCTTTATTTTTCATCTTTCCCGCACATATTTCCGTACTATTCAAGTTGATAAGTATCATATTACCAATCTTTACATTCCCCCAGATGTTAAGGGCAACGAACGACAGTGGAAATCCTTCTTCACTTATTGTCAATCCTTTCCGTACCATTTACTGGGCGGTGATTTCAATGCTCATCACACGGAATGGGGCAGCGCCCGAATTACGCCCAAAGGTCGTCATATCTGGACGTCGTCCCAACTTGCTTCATTTCATCTTCTTAATGATGGTTCCCCTACCCGTCTTTCTGCCCCTGAGCAAGCACCCAGTGCTGTCGACTTAACCTTTGTATCCCTTTCTCTCGCACACTTGTTCTATTGGCAAACAACTCCAGATCTACATCTCAGTGATCATTATCCCATCATCATTACCGGTTCATCTATACACCTGCCCCCACCCCCTGAGCATACTCCTCGCTTCTTTCGACAGTTTAAAAATTTTGATGAAGTGTTGTTTTCTGAATATATCCAACAACATTTTTGCCATGCCGCTCCGCCTGTACGCTATTCTTATGAATCCTTAATTACCATTATTAATAGATATTTTGACACTTATCATCCACTCATTCCTTGTCGAGAACGATCCGGTCAAGCCCTTTTTCACATCCCCTGGAGGGACGACGAATGTATACACTTGGTTAAGCGCCGCAAAGCATTGCTTCACCTCCTTCGTAAATACCATACTCCGTATACTTATTTGCAGTATAAAAAGTTTGTTGCGACTATGCAACGCACCTTCAATGACAAACGTCGTACTGCTTGGCAAAAATATGTCAATTCCATTAATCACCGAACTCCTCTTACCCAAATATGGAATTCTGTACGCAATTTATCAAGGAGTACAAAATATGCGCCTCCACATCGTCTTACTTTTGAAAATTCTTTATGTTTCTATCGCAGTTTAACGCCTGATTTTGTTGCCTGTGCCCCACCATCCTATCAATGTGACACGCCTTCCAAGTTTACTTGTCTAATACAACCAATTCTACCAGCTGAACTCCGAAATGCCCTCTCTCTCAAAAATTCTTCAACCCCCGGTCCCGATTACATTTCTTACCACGTGCTCAATAGTTTACCCTCTTCCGCACATATGGTCCTACTTGAATTTTACAATAATGTCCTACGTACAGGTCAGATTCCTTCCACATGGAACGACTTTTTATTACTTCCCATCTTAAAACCTGGCAAAAACCCCGCCCTCCCCTGCAGTTATAGGGGAATTCAGCTCGGGTCCTGTATCAGAAAAACGTTTCAGCGTATATTGTTGGCGAGACTGATATGAGCTCTTGAGTATTATGATTTGGTCCCAAAAACCCAATTTGCTTTTATAAAACGAAAATCGACTATCGATGCTCTGAATATCTTCCTCACGGACCTCCTATTGGCCAGCTGTCGTAAACATTTTACGGTAGCAGTATTTTTAGACATTCAAGGCGCATACGATAATGTCAATGTCTCGTTGTTATTGGCTGTACTTTGTAAATGGAAATTCCCCTCCCCTTTTATAAAACTGATTGCCGCCTTTCTTCACTCCCGTCGCGTCATTCTTGCAACTTTCCCCACTGTCCTAAATTCGCGCTTTGCGTCTTCCGGCTTGCCCCAGGGCGATATTCTTAGTGGTATACTATATCTCCTTTACACCAGTGAGATTGAGAAACTAATACTCCCACATGTCCGGCTTATTCAATATGCCGATGACCTTCTATTATATTGCTCACACCCCGATTTATCTCAGTGTAGACAACATATGTTCCATGCCCTTACGATTTTACATTCTTGGCTTTTTAATCACGGTCTTGATACAGTCCCACTCAAAAACTCTGCCTTAATTTTTACCCATAAACGTCTCTACGACCGTTCCCCGATTCTATATCAACAGGGTTCTATTACCATCACCCATCATACCAAATACCTAGGGATATTGATAGATGATAAGCTGACTTGGGCACCCCAACTGGCGCACCTAAAAGCACACGTCACAAAAAAAACTACAACTCCTACGTTCGTTAACGCGCCGCTCTTGGGGAGCGGACCCTCAAATTTTGCTACTTTTATACCGCTCTATCGTCAGGTCCTCCATGGAGTATGGTTGCCATTTTTATGACATCATGCCCCAGTCTCGTCTCACGATACTAGATAAATTACAATATGCCGCTCTGCGAATGATCTTGGGAGCTCTCTCCTCTACGCCCACGCAGGCCCTTCTCGTCGAAGCTACAGATCCACCTCTTGGTCTAAGACGGCAATACCTGTCTTCTCGTTATCTCCTTCGCAAAATGGCTCTTGCTGCTTCTCCCATTCTCCCGAAATTACAATTACTACAAGAATATCATCAGCAACACTTACTTAAAAAATATTCCACCCCCTCCATTCTCTCATCTTTCATCGGTCTTACCAGTCTTCGTCCAGACATTCTCCAAACCCGGAAGCCGCTATGCTATAATGCGCCCTTCCCTCTTTATCAGTTCATTCCTGATGTTCTTCACCATGCCCCCTACTTTTCTCAAAAAGCTTCATTTCTTTCCCACTCCATCGCCCGTCGATATGTCTGTCAAATTGAAGAAAGTGCCTCCAGCTGTACCACCATATACACAGATGGCTCCAAATTCGACTCCCCACCTGGCGTGGGGGCGGCCTTTTATGTCCCCGCCAAACAACATCTTGCTTCCTTTACGTTACCTCCGCAATTATCTATTTTCTCGGCAGAAGCTTTTGCTATTCGTCAAGCTCTCTTATATGTCAAAAGGAATGTGATATCTCGCTCTCTTATTCTTTCTGACTCCAGAAGTGTTCTCCAGGCCTTACAAAATGTGATGCACATCGACAACTGGTTCATACTTCATATACTCAGGTTGACGTATGAATTGACTCAATCGGGATTTTCTGTTGTTTTTTCTTGGATCCCCGGCCATACAGCTATTTTAGGAAATGATATCTTAGATCAGGCCGCTCGACGTGCTGCTTGTGGCCACGGCACCCCCATCGCCATTGCCACTCCCGCCTCTGATCTTATACCTCTTCTGAAAAATCAATTAAAGGAAGTGTGGTCGACACAATGGAGGGATTATTCAAGGGAAAAGGCTCAGTTTTATTATAATCTACAACCGTCGATACCCCATCTCCCTTGGTTTTATAATGGTCGCTATACTCGTCGTCACATCATTACCATTATTCGCTTACGTTTTAATCATGCGCGCACCCCCGTCTTTATGGCTCGGTGCAACTTGCAAGCCTCCGAGGTTTGTGCATGTAATACTGCGATAGGTACTGTTAATCACCTCGTGTTTCAGTGTCCCTTAGATAGATAGATAGATAGATAGATTTTTATTAATTCCATTTGATCAAATACATGCATTCAATACATTTTTGATATAGGACACGTCAGAATTTACATGCATAAAATAAAAGAACTAACAGGTATATATTACTAAGATTAAAACTATTTATAACTCATTATAATAGCAAATCTTAATAGATACAATCTTATTGCACAACTATTTACACCTCACTCTATTATCATAATATGAAAACTTAATTCTATAAATACAACAACATACAGCTAGGTATTAAAATTAAATTAAAAAAGTAAAATATAGTTATAGATTCCATCACTCCTATACGCTAAAATATTCAACTACTGAGTAAAAACAATGGCACTGCAGATAAGCTTTCAACATTCTATCAAAGGTTTTTATTTTTGGGGCCAGTTTTATATACTGGGGTAGTTTATTGTATAATTTAACTCCAGTGTGAAAAGTTCCTTTTTGATATATGCTTGTGTGTGTGTGTGAAATATGAATGTTTTGATTTTGTCTTGTGTTATGCCTATGAACATCATTGTTTGTTTTAAGAAAAACATCTTTATTCATTAAATTCTTTTTAAAAAACATAATACTTTCAAAGATATATATGCAGGGCAGTGGGAGAATGTTTAAATCTTTAAACAGAGGTCTACATGATTCTCTAGAGTGTACATTTGCCATAATTCTAATCGCTCTCTTTTGTATCCTAAACGTGCTTAGTACATCTGGCGACATACCCCAAAATATGATCCCATATCTTAAGTATGAATGGAAATAAGCAAAATAAGTATTTCTTAATGTGTGCATGCTAGTGCAGGTTTTCAAAATACGTAACGCAAAGCACATCGAGTTCAGTTTAGTATTCAGATATTGTATATGTTTATTCCATTTCAAGTCTTGTTGTATCCATAGTCCTAAAAACTTTGTTTCTGATTTATTTTCTATTTGATGACCATTTAATGTTATATTGGGCATCGCAGGATTCCTATTCTGTATAGTGTGGAAATTTAGACATACTGTCTTTTTATAGTTTATTATGAGGCGATTATCTTGTGACCATCTGGTTAACTCTCCTGTAACGGAGTCAGCAGACTGCTGTATGACCTGTTTAGTTTCACCTTTTATTACGAGTGTTGTATCGTCCGCAAACAAAATTTCCTTATGTGAATGAACGTTCTGTGTTATATCATTGATATATAGAAGAAAGAGTAGTGGGCCCAAAACCGATCCCTGGGGTACTCCAAATTCAATAATTCCCTCATTGGACAATGTTTCATTAAGTAATTTGGTTCCATCATCCTTGTGTCTCAAGCTTACTATTTGTTTACGCCTTGTTAAGAAAGACTCTATCCATTTATTAGCTAGACCTCTAACACCATATTGATTTAGTTTGGTAAGGAGGATTTTATGGTCAACTACATCAAATGCTTTCGATAAATCCAAGAATAGGCCAGTTACATGTTCCTTATTGTCAATTAATTTCAGTATACTATTACTACATTCGTAAATTGCTGTCTGTGTAGATTTTTCCGTTCTAAATCCATGTTGTGAGTTTGATAATATTTTATTTTTTTCTATGAAACTTATCAGTCTCTTATACATAATTTTTTCCACAATTTTTGCAATACCAGTTGGTAAGGTAATAGGACGATAGTTATCTAATTCATCTTTTGAACCATTTTTGTGCACTGGAATTACTTTTGATAACTTCAAAATATCCGGGTAAGTTCCTGAGAGAATTGAACTGTTTATTAAGTGCGTAAGTGGATTTATTATATTTTCTGCACATTTCTTTAAAATTGCATCAGGGATGCCATCAATGCCAGCACAGAATTTATTTTTTAGCTCTTTTATAACTATTCTTACCTCTTCACTTGTGACATGATTTATAAATAAAGAATCACTGCATATATTTATTTTATTATTAGAATTTAGTGTATTTACCTGTGATTTATTTAATAATTTTTGCGGAATTTCCAGAAAATAGTCATTAAAAGTGTTTGCTATTTCCTCTGGATTATTAATCACTTTATTATTTCTGGTCAGTGTAATGTTCCTTTGTATTTTAGCAGATTTTCCAGTTTCTTTCTTTATTACAGACCACATAGCCCTGTTTTTATTAGATGATTGGGAAATAAAATTATCATTATGCATTTTCTTTGCTAGTCTTATTACCTTATTTAATATGCTAGTGTATTTTTTGTAGTATAAATTGAATTCAGGTGTTGTGTGGTATTGTTTATATAATTTGTGTAGAAATTTCTTTCTTTGACATGAATTTATAATCCCTGTTGTTATCCAATTGCTAGTTTTGTTATTTTGAACAGTTCTTCGTTTAAAGGGGAATGCTATTTCAAAATAGTGTTTTAGGGTACTGTTAAATGCATTAAATTTATCATTTACATTTTCTAGTTCATAAATTTCTGACCATGTTTCCTTATTTAATAAGTCATTGAAATATGTAACATTTGATTCAGTGAATGACCTGCACTTTGATTTTACTCCATTATCATTATTATTGATTACTTCGGATACTTCAAAACTCAGTATTTGTCCATGGTGGTCACTAAAACCCGGACAATAGACTTCTATTGAATGGTGATATTTATCTGTATTTATAAAAATTTGATCAGGAGTGGTTTTACTAAATTTTGTTATTCTTGTTGGTGTATTTACTGTAGGTTTCAGTCCATAGGAAATTAGTAACTGGTTTAATAATTCACAATTTCTATCAAGTTTTAAGAAATCCACATTTACATCCCCACAAATTATTATATCGAAATTTACTTTGCTCATGTTATTGAGTAACAATTCTAGTTTATCTATAAATAGAGGAAACTTTCCTGACGGAGAACGGTATACGCATACAATTATTAACTTAAACTGCTGAATTTTTACGGCAGAGAATTCAAAATCCTGTTCCATAATTAGATAATCATAAGCTGTTATCTGTTCATGATCTAAATTATTTCTTAAGAAGATGCAAGTACCACCATGGCTAATATTAGATCTAGAGTATTTACTAGCTTGTATAAACCCTGGGAATTGAATTAATTCGAGTTGTTCCTCTTTCAGCCAATGTTCTGAAATACATAGTGCTGAGATGTCTTTAAGTTCATTTTTAAGCATTAGATTTATGTAATCAATTTTATTATAAAGAGACTGGACATTCTGGTGGTAAATTTTAAATTTGTTACTTTTGCAAGCTTGTGTTGGTGATTTATTTACATTATTATTATCATAATTGTTATTATTATTGTTGCTAGTCAAATCCGAAATACCATTGTTGCACTCCGTTAAATTTGACTTCAAAAAGATGTGAATGCCAAACCTCACGTTTGGCTTCTTCTACCAGTTTCCCTGCTTCCACTCTAATGATATTACTGTTGAATTATTCTTACCATTTGAATTTACAATTTTGCAGATTTCATCACTAAGATACTCTTTTCCTAATCTATTTAAGTGTAGGCCATGCCGAGTGTGGAACTTCCTGTCTAATTTACTTACATCTACAATTTGGACATTTGGAAAACTCTTACAAATTTTATGAATTTTTCCATTTGTAGCCTCTATTTCTACATTTACACATGACTTGGGAATTAAATCGTGTCTCTGCGGAATATTTACAATAATGACATTTGTTTTTTGCATGGATGGCAATGTACCCTTTAAATCTTTGATTACCTTTTTACTCTCATTTCTATAGACGTCGTTTGCTCCAGCGATGATCACTGCGTAGTCCTTTGCAGTAAGGGACGCACACTCTCCTATCATCCCGTTCGTGACTTCTGCAATCTGAGCTCCTGGCTTCACTGTCGAAGTGACCTCCATTTCTCGGCTTCTCTCCAAAACGCTTGCTGCTACATCTCGCCCATGGCTATCCGCAAATATCCGCATCTTCCTGGATTTTCTCTTTATCACTTTCTTCTTTTCTTCTTGAGGAAAGTCATCATTTTCTTCGACAAGCACTCCAAATGAATTTGAGATGGGAATTTCAGTTACATGTACTCCATTTATAGGCCTAGGCTTATTCAATCTTACCTTACCAGCAATCACTGTCGACCAAGTTTCCTTGCTTTCCTCTCTGTTTCCTTTTAATTTATTCAACTCTTCCATTAACTTAGCAATATCTTCCTTTAGCAGCTTTATAATTTCGTCTTTTGAGGACAGTTCGTTTCTCAGGTTATGACATTCGCATGACGGTAGCGGTAGGCCTACATTACGACAATCGGTTTCACTTTTCTCCTCATTCAATTTTACCTGAGATCTTGTGATGATTTTATTTGCATTTTTTACTTTTATTTTGCACGACGAGCATAAATCCGTTACGGTTACACAACCTGACGAGATACTAACACTGTTTACTGTCGTCATACTAGAGATCTAAGTGAGCCTAGATGTTTACACCAAATTACACTAAATTTAATTTAATTATTACTACCTAATAGAATTAATCTAATAACCTACCAATAAAGAAGAATGTGAAATACGTATATCTTCCAATCGGGTGAAGTCTCGTAAAAGCACCACTGCTCTACTTGGTTCAAACAGTGATTGAAGAAGTCACCGAATCTTTGGATACACGTTCCCACATCTCAGTTTAAGTTTATTAAATTATCAACAAGAATTTCTAAATACTATCAATATTCCGTATTACACTTGATCTGAGGAAAGTAACTTTATAGATTTTAAGCCTCTGTTATAATATTTTACCACTTTTATCAAATATTTACACTAGCTGCTATTTCACTGCACTTTCACTGTGACGCCATCTTGTACTCTTATATACGTCTCAACGAACTACGCTATTTAATTCCCTCAGTACGCTAGGTTTTTCTCTCCCCTTATCAATTTCGGTACTTCTTTATTCCCCTACATTTCCTGTCCTCTCCGCTTTACTCACATATTTTTCTGATTGCCATCTAACTATTTTACTCTTTCCCTTACGCGTGACGCCTAGTGTTTGTTTATGTAGCAAGTCGCCAAGATGCGTCACTTGGGCGTGAAGCTTAGCACCTTATTGTGTCCTTGGTTGTTTATGTGTCACCCCCCTTCCACGTCATAATCATGCTTCCTCCATATATTCTCCTCCCGATAATAGATCATTTTTTTTTTGTTAATCTCTGAATCAGTGACTGGGTAAAGAGTGTACTGTGCCCAACACCCCTCACGAGAAGAAGAAGAGGAAGAAGAAGAAGAAGAAGGGGGTGACTCCTGCGTGTCAACTTGTATCATGAGCGTGGTTCAGATTATTTACCACATTTATATTTAATTGAGATTAACATGCTGGTTATAGACATGGAAATGATTAGATATTGAATGAAATTACGTAAAGTGTTTATGATATTTTTATATAATCTCTAATTATTGTATTTTTTTGTTTCATGTTATTTTACACCAAAACCAAATGGATAATCGAGCTATGCCTGCCATTTCATACTTGAATAAAAGTGAGGTGGCCTATGAGATATTGATTAGAAATGGATCTCCATCCTATCATCGTGAATTAGATGTCATTGCTTTAAGGAGAACATGAAGGTGGCTCATGATAGATTAGAAAAGAAGTATAATCTAGGTCGTAAACCTGTTGATATTAAAGTTGGAGATAAGGTTTTTGTGAAGAATTTTTCTTTGAAGGAGGTTGGATCAAAAGAGTCGGGAAAACTAAGAGAGAGGTTTCGTGGCCCTTTTAAGGTTGTTAGTTTCTTGACTCCCGTTACTCTTCTGGTCAGTGATACTGTTAAAAAGAGAATTTTCAGGGTGCATCTGTCACATGTGAAGAAAGGTGCTAACGATATGAAATAGGGTATGTAAACGTGTATCTTCAAAATTGTGTACGGCAATTGATTATTCCTCTAGTATGTATGTTTTGTGTGTGCTATTGGTACGTTTTTTGTCTGCACGTGTGATTTTTCTAAATTGTATTAGACAGACAAAATCATTTTCTTGTGTGCATGGTATGGGTATTTTGTTATGTGAGTACAATTTTCTAAATTGTATTAGACAGACAAAATCATTTTCTTGTGTGCATGGTATGGGTATTTTGTTATGTGAGTACAATTTTTTAAATTGTACTAGACAGACAAGTTCATTTTCTCGTGTGTATGGTATGTGTGGACGTTGAGTGATCGTGTATATTTAGCTTTGTTTTGGTAATTGGGTGGTTTATTGTTGCTTTGATGGTAAAATAAGTTAGGGTTTTATTATATTTAATGGTTTTAAGGTATTTTAATATAAAACTGAATATATAAAATGGGATCTCGTTAGGATATCATTGGGCATCTTACGATCCTAATATTATCAAGGAATGAGACTTGATTGGGTGATATAAGGTGTTCAAAAATGAGATGGTAGGTATTTACAAAACAATTCCATTTGAGTCTCCAAGTAAGTGTCTAGAGTGCACTTTTAATCGCTTGTTGATTTCGGAATGTAAGGACTTACATTGAGTTGAGGTTATAAGAAGTATGTCGAAAGGTAATTGTTGCTGTTGGTCGAAGAGAATATGTCAAGGGTAATTATGGTGATGAGTCGACATATTAATAATGTTTCAGGGTAATTTTATTTTTTGTATGTCGGTGTTCTGATGTGATCCTATTTATATTTTTGGTAGATTTTTGGGATATTTGTGGGTGGTAACTTGTTGTATGTAAGGTGTAATTTTTTGAGGTTATGGATGTAGGAATGTAAGCTTTCTTATGTGATTTCGTTTGTCTGTCGTGTGGTCTGGTTATTAATTTATTGTAGAGTCTTTTGGTTGATCTTGGGATTTGCTTGAGATCTTTCATTTTTTTTGGATTTTGCTAATTTTTGGTTATGTATGTAATTTCCTAAATTTGTGCAGATCTTTAAAATGGACACAATCTTTGTTTATCGTGTGGATATATGTTTGAGTGTGAGATGTTAGCTTTGCATATTAATTTGGGTGGGATGTTTCTTTTCTTGTTATGGTGTCAAATAAGGTTAGGTTTCTAGCGATTTTTTTGGGTTAACTTATTATTTTAATTTATTGCCGAAAGTATAATCTAGTATTTGTTAAAATACCTTTCAATGAGGTAAGTATTAGTTTAAGTGAATTACTTTACGATCCTTGACATTTTCTGTATGGGATCTGGTTTAGGTGAAAGAAAGTAATTATTAGTTGTAAGTTTAGTGTTTGTTAATATTAAAGGGTGATGTATTTGTGTCATTGTGTTTGAATAGGCGTTTTAACGAGAACTTGGTTATATTCTGGTATTTTCTGGGTAATTTGTGGGTGGTAATTTGTAATTTTGTTGATTGTGTGATATGGAGGTTATGTGAGTGGTGTTATGAAAGGGTTGTGTGTTTATTTTGTTGGTTTGTGCGTGTCGTCTGATTCTGCTATATTTTTCGTTTTGGGAATTTGTTCGTTGTTTGGTCGAATTTTATGGGCGATTCTTCTTTGTTTTTTTTCTCTGGTTGGTGTGTGTCTGGTCAGGGTTTCTATGAGTGGAAACAGATGGGCGATGGAGGATTTAACCTGCATTTAGTTAGTTCTGTGAAATTTTTATTATTTTCTTTGGCAAGCAAGCTCATTTTCATTTAGGTCTATATCTGTGTAGGTGGAAAGTATTTGTTTTCTGTTAATAAGAGAGTTCATTTTATTTGGAAATAATGTAGGTATTATGGAAATGATTATTTTGATTGTTAAAGATGATAAATATTTATTAAATTTGAGTACATGACATAAAAAAAAGGATTGTAAAACTTAAAACCTTGATTGTAAAAGATGTGGAAATTTTTCCTTTTCTTGGAATTCGATTTTGTCGAAACTCTTGCCAGATTTAATTGAAAGTTTATATATTATGCTGTTTCGAAAATCATTTTATTGTGTGTTAGTTGTAAGATCTTTATTAGATGGTACTGTCCCAAGCGAAATTGATTTCAGCCCTATTTATTTGGAGATGGCTTCAGCGGAGAAGATTCTTGGTGTATTATGTGAGGCAATCCAGAGTCCGGATGACTAAGCTGTCGCCGAGGGATCTGTACGAATGGGAAACTACCTTCGTCTATGTTGAAGACTTCGAAGATACAATTTATATTGTATTTGTACGAGAAAATCTGTATTTGTAATTTTGTACCATTGTAAGACGCGTGATAGTACTAGCAAACGTTCTTGACATGATGTCAAAACCTGGAAACGACATGCTAGTGTGATTTGAAATTGGTGGAAGAATGTGAAAAGACTTTATTTGGCATGAAGAGTTCATATTCTAATATGTTGTGAAAAAAAAAACCACTTTATTTTGCATGAAGGTTTGCATGTCAGCATGATGTAACTATTCTATTTTCATTGACGTGGTTGTTGAACCAACGTCAAGCTTGTAGAGGGGGAGAATATATATAGTGCTAATGGTATGGAATGAGAGATACTTCAAGGAAATGTTTCTTGAGTTAGAGGAAGAAGGAAGAAGGAGAGGATTACTGTAGAAGTAAATGACGATAAATCCAAGTACATGCACATGTCAGCCATAGAGGGTAGAAGAAACCTTGATAAGCTGATTCATTCATTCATTCGTGTCGGAAACGCTTAGTATGAAATTGAATATACACGCTCGCTATCGTTTTACCCTCCAGGGTTGGCTCTTCCCACGGACTAAGCGAGGGATCCCACCTCTACCGCCACTGAGGGCAGTGTCCTGGAGCTTGAGACTCTGAGTCAGGGATACAACTGGGGTGTGTGACCAGCACTACTCCAGGCGGCCTCACCTGCAAAGCGAACAGGGGGCCTAATGAAGGGATGGGAAGAGTGGGACGGTTAGGCAAGGAAGTGGGAAGGAGGCGGCCGTGGCCTTAGAGTAGGAACCATCCCGGCATTTGCCCGAAGACGAAGTGGGAAACCACGGAAAACCACTTCGAGGATGGCTGAGGTGGGAATCGAACCCCCTCTACTCATTTGGGCCACCCGAGGCTGAGTAGACCGTTCCAGTCATCATACCACTTTTCAAATTTCGTGGCAGAGCCGGGAATCGAACCCAGGACCTCCGGGACGGCAGCTAACTATGCTGACCACTACGCTACGGAGGCGACTGAATATACAATAAATACATAAAATTATATACAATATTTTAAATTTCAATTTGTTCAAATAATAGCCGCCCAGAGGTTGGCGACCTCTATGGGATTAGGTGCTGGATGTAACAGGTCTTCTAGTGTACATGTTGTTGGGCACTCACTGCACTGAGGCAGATGGTAGAACGTCTGCGTTGTTCCACATTCACAAAACAGTGACTCCACATGAAAACCCCGTTTCATTAAGTTGCTTTTGCATCTTGTGACACCCGACCGAAGTCTGTTGAGTGATCTCCATGTACTCCGTTTCTCTGAGAAATCGGCTGGTAGTTTTTCAGAGAGTGGAAACCATTGTCCAAGGCAGTAGAACCTTGCACGCCACAAATTGGTTCGGGATTGTTCTGAAGTCCTGACAAGAGCTTCTGCTGTTCTGAGGAAGCTTTTCCTAGATTTTAGTCGGGGTTTTGCAGGTTGATGTCCAAACAGAGGATGGGCTTCTGAAGTTTCTGCCCTTTTTTTTCTCTCATTTTTCGCCGCTACCTCTCGGCAGATGTCAGGGGGTGCGATACCAGCAAGGGTGTACAGCTTGTCCAGCGAAGTGGGCTTTTGGCACCCAGTAATAATATGACAAATATCGTTAAGTGCAACATCTACTACTGGATTTGTACCATACTGGGCTTGCGTATTCCCTGGCGGAGTAACATAACACAAGAGAAGGGGTTCTCACAGTACTAGGATGTGCTCCCCATGTTGTGCCTGTTAACTTCCTTATGATGTTGTCTCTGGCTGCCACTTTTTGCACGGTGTTCAAACAGTGCTTCCTGTAAGTGAGAGCGTAGTCAAGGGTAATTCCTAGATATTTTGGAAACGAACAATGCTCTAGCCCTGATGACTAATACTAATAAGGCAAGCGAGGAGATACATTGCAGAATAATGGCTGGAAACAGGGCTAATTACGCAAATCTGAAATTACTAAAATCCCATTTATTGTCTAGATCTACAAAACTCAACATATTGTAACATGTTTTTCTAGCGGGTTTTATGCCACTAACACAAGTTAGTTGGACTATATCATGTTTGTTAAACGCGGCAATAATCCGGCCAAGTTAAATTATTTCAATTTATTCAATTTCATATATCATATTATTATTATTATTATTAATATTTATAACGTCATTTTTTGGAGCTTTTAAATCTGAAAGATTACAGATAGGATTTCTACTAGTAGAAATCCGTATCTATATTGGATGATTCCAATATAATGTTGCACGGCAAATCATTTCATACGTAAAGTCGGGATTTTATTCATTAGGGGTAAGAGAGAGTGGTGTGTGACTCACTGGGTATTTCAATACAAGAATAGATTGGAGTACAATAAAATTACGAAATCCGAGAGAACACTTCAAAGCAAGAAAACGTGTATGATCAACGTCTTGCCCGGATACGGAAATATAAATACGGGGAGGCAGCCTCATGGCGGGAATAGCCACCTGAGGTGACCAGGCAATCAAGGAAGAAGATGCAACGAAGCACGGGCATGGCAACATACGTGACGCACGCGGATTGGTCGAAGCAGCGAGGCCGCGGTATTAAGCTGGACCCAGGTGGGAGAAGATGGAAGATATAGTGGACGCTCGGTGTGAGTGAGGACATTCATTAAGACTTTACGCTTGGAGCAGTAAGGAGGTACTTTGTTCGTTAGTCCCAAGTGGGACAATTTTATTCACGCTAATTCCGCTGATCACATCAGATCATGAGTTCCACGCGTCTTGCAGTGTTTAGCGAGACGACGTGTTGTGGTTCATGGAATAGACTCCACCACAAGCTGTAACGATTACTTTTGATCAACGAGGAAGAATCTGCGCCGTCAACACCAAGGCAGAGCATCCGACGATGAGAGACTTCAACCACATGGAGACAATGTTTCCGTTGGTAAGCACAAGTAATCTACGACACACACTCTCTGTTTTTCAATAGGGCTATATAAATTCTTTAAGCATTAATTTGGAAATAAGTTAAATTCACGTTATTCTCCCGACCGGCGTATTAAGTAATTTTGTTCGTGGCAATGTTTAAAATAGTGTGCTCCGTTAACAGTGTTAATTTTATTCATGTTGCCATCATATTTTCTAAGTGTATTAAATTCAATTATTACCAAGTAGATTCTTAATACCAGTAGGTAGCAATAGTTATAATACCTCATCCTTCTCCACAATCAAATGTTGTCTGGGTTGATGATTCAATCATCCCACGGCCTAGTCATTAAGAGTCTCTCATATGTTCTACTCACGCTAGGGGTCGATATTAAATATATAAATTTAGCTTGGAACACAGTGTATCCAGCTTGGCGCCCAACATAGATCAAACTTAGCAGTAGTATTTTCTGGTGAATAGTCCGCCCAGGTAGAAAACATTACATGTCGCTACCGACTTCGCGCGTAAAACACATTACATTTGTTCGCTCAACGTGGAGCTTATCAGATACCATTACATTTGTCGCTACCAACAAGGGGCGTTAATAAACATTACAATTGTCGCTCAACGTGAGGACAAAAACATTACATTCGTCGCTCAACTTGAGGGGGAAAACGTTACATTTGTCGCCGACAACGTTGGGCCGAAAACCCAGGAACATTTGAGGAAGGAGAAGGAGACATATTTCTGTGCCGGTATTTTGGGGGTTAGTTGTCTTTATCAGTGTATATCATTATGGGGGATGAGAAAGAAAGACAGACGAAGTTACGTAGTGGTCATCAACTGGAGAGTGATGATACGAGCAGTATGTCGAGTGATGGTAATACAGGGGTAGCGGAGGTAAATCCCGATACTGAAACAGGGAGTGTAGGCGGCCAACCAGGATTAAAAACTTTACTTCTCGAGTTCATGTATCAGAACAAAGTTAGTAGTGATGCCTTAAATGCAAAATTAGAACAGAATAATGCAAAATTAGAACAGAACAATGCAAAATTAGATCAAAACAGTAGGGAAAATAAAGAAAGCACAGATGCCTTAAATGCAAAATTAGAACAAAACAGTAGGGAAAATAAAGAAAGTACAGATGCCTTAAATGCAAAATTAGAACAAAACAGTAGGGAAAATAAAGAACGTACAGAAGCTTTAAATAAAAAATTAGAACAGAATAATGCAAAATTAGATAAGAACAACAAGGAAATTAGTGTGAAAATGGAGCAGATTAGAGGAGAAATCAGAGGAGTAATGGAAGAGTAGGTTAAAGAGATCATTGCAGATGTAGACAGGAAATTAGGAAAAGTACAGGAGGAGTTGGAAAGTAGAATCAGCACACAGGCTGAAAATTTAAAGGAATTAGTTAAATTAGAAACACTGCAGGTAAAAAAATAATTGGGGGGAGAAATTGACAAAATTCAGGTATCAACTAGAGAGGTTAAGGAACAGCTGGGGGGTAGAATTGAGAAAGTCCACTCACAAATAGTAGCAGAAGTAAATGATTTAAGAGAGAGTAATAAAGAGAGCATTAGCAAGATTGAGGAGAAACAAGCAAAGCTATATGATAAAGTAGAAGAATCAGAAGGAAACATTAAATTAACAGTAAACAGTATTGAGAGGAAGGCTGAGGAGAAAATCGCAGAATTAAAATTAAAAGCTAGGATCAGGCAAGAAAATAGTCAGAATAGGCCAGTTTTTGTGAATAGCACACACAGGGAGGTAGAACTGGGTAAGTTCAGCAATCGACAAGGGTGCCCAATGGAGTTCATGAACACTATAGAAAATAAATTTGGGGAGAGGTTGGAAGATGGTAGTATTGAGTGGTGCCAGGTAGTTGAAATTTTAGAACAAGTGTTTGTGGGGGAAACGAGGAATTGGTTTGCTGTCTATAGAGACAAGTTTACTGATATTAATGATTTTAAAATGAAATTCTGTGAAAAGTTCTGGAATGAGGTTATTCAGTCGCAGCATCGTGAGGGAGTAGTGTGTGGTAAATATAACCCTAAAGGAAACTCCACCATGACCGAATACTTTTTAGGGCAGGTATTACTGTGTAAATATCTGAATGGCTTGAAGGAGGAAAGTGATGTGGTGAGGTTGCTACTTAGGCACTTTCCCTATAGGATCAAGGAGGCTGCTTGTATCCAGAATGTAAAGACAATATCACAAGTAGAAAATTTGTTAAGCACATTTGATGCACTAGTGAGAGGGGGTTATTAGGACAATTTCAATAGGAACCAGGGTAATAATAATAATAGGCCTAATGAAGCCAGGCATCAGGAAGTTCAAGGGAACGGTGGCGAAGGGGCCAACGCTCAAAATAGAAATAATAATAATAGTCAGCTAAATCAGAATAGAGGAAATGGCTATGGTAATCAGTATCAGGGGAGGAACAATGATTTCAGGGGGAATCAAGGGAGAAACAATGATTTCAGGGGAAATCAAGGGAGAAATAATGATTTAAGGGGGAATCAAGGGAGAAATTATAATGACAATAATTACAACCAGAATAGGGGTCAAGGAAGAGGACAGCCTAGTGGTAGTAATCTACAGCCAAACAATGACAACACAGCCCAGAACAACCAGACCAGTGCCGTAGTTAGTAGTACTACAGCCAGCTGTAGCGGTTCTTTAAACGCGAACAAGGCTGCGAATTAAGGTCAGAATCTCAGTCTGTAGCATGCCCTGTCCATACAATTATACAGGAACACTATGACCTAAATGTAAGAAATGAATTGTTGCATGAATTAAATGATGAACGTATTGTTCAGGAGGTGGCTAGTGGAAGCCCCATCATTATACTTAACGTGTCCGAGGCGCACACCGATGTTTTAATTGATAGTGGTTGCATGAAGAGCTGCATACGTAGTACATATTACGATAAAATGAAAGGAACTGGTGGAAATTTTGAGGAGATACCAATTAAAAGCACTTTTGTTATCACAGCTGTAGGGAAGAGGTCTAAAGTAATTTCTAAGCAAGTTTTAGTGGACATTAAAATTAATAATCATATCGAAAAGCAGATTTGTCTTGTAATTCCAAACTTAGTTTTCAGTGTTATTTTGGGTTCAGATTGGCTAAGTAGAGTGTCTGGTAACTTATGTTATGAAGTAGGTAGTTTGAAATTTAAATGGGATAATTCTGAAGTAGAGGTAGCGTTCAACGACAATGTTCAGGGGAGTAGTGTTGTAGGAGTGATTTGTTCTTTAAGTGAGATATCACCGGCCGAAGAGCGGGATACTCAAATTTTTGTGGGCAGTTTGATTACGAACGGTAGTCTGGAGGACTCGTTACGTGATGCTGCATTTCAGGGGCATATAGAGGGAGACCAGTGTGTTTTGCTCTATGATGTGTTATTGTATAATAGGAGAATTTTTGAGGATCGCATTGGCATGGCCAATTGCTATACACATTCATTGAACGTTATTGATAGATCAGTATTCACAGGACATAGATATCCTATACCTTTCGCTTATCAGGGTGCAGTAGAGGCACAAATTAACCAGATGCTTGAAGATGGCATTATAGAGTACTCAAACAGTCAATATGTTAATCCTTTAATTACAGTACCGAAGGCCGACGGCACAGTTCGTATTTGTTTAGACGCTCGTTTAGTTAACAGTAGAATCAGTTCAGATCAGCTGAAGTCCATGTCCATTGAAGAGTTGATGCAGACATTTGAGGGTAAAAAGTATTTCACATGTGTAGATTTAAGTTCCAGTTTCTGGCAAGTGCCACTTAAGTATGAAGATCGGCCATTTACAGCTTTTAGTCATAAATATAACCTTTATCAGTTTTGCAGGGTACCTTATGGGTTAAAAAGTAGCTCAGCAGCTTTAATTAGGGCTTTAATCATCGCATTACGAGATGACACTGTAACGTTAATTAATGCCCCATGTTGGTAGCGACAAGTGTAGCAGTTTGGCTAGCCCTCACGTTGAGCGACAAGTGTAACTGTTTACCTTTGCCTAAGCTATGTTGTTTTAATTGGCGCCAAGACCTCAACGCAATGCTGAAATCTAAATTTGTATTTAACAACGTCTAGCTCTGGTAGAACACCTTCAAGAATCTATTCACTCAGATCGTGGTATGATTTGATCATTAACCCAACAAACAATTGTATCAGGAGAAGGAATCGGTCTATATCTAATGCTACCTACTGAAAGCAAAGATTGCATTGTAAAAGAATTGAATTTATTATATAAAAAAGTATAGCAAAATTAATAATAATAAGTTTAAAATTTAAATTGGAGCGTTGCGATTTTAATATTACCGATAGAAAATTACGTGAAAACGGAGTCTGATAAATTATTGATTTTACTCTTATTCCCAAGCTATGAAGTTAATGAAATATGAAATATAAAACAAAGAGAAATGAGAGATTGCATACTTCTGTGTCATTCGCGCTTACCACTGGAAATTGCCAAAGCATTTCCCTCGTACTGGATGATGCTGTGAGCTTCCCACAGTCTCCTGGACGTCGTCATCTCCGTCGATATTTGATGATATACTTGTAGATTTGGTGTCTTTATGGTCCTAACATCGGATCCATACCCTCGTACAACCACACTGGTTAAGTTTTAAACAGAAAGTTCTCCACTCCACGGAACATTGGAGCGACTCACACTTGCAACCGAACTAGTCAAGTCTTTCACAGATTGTCCTCGTTCCACGGCGCGCCGAACGATATATGCACACGTCGGCTCCCCACCTCGGTACCGACTTCCAGCTTACGTGGTCTCCACTGATTGGCTGCTCCCCACGCCCTACTTCCCCTTCTCTGGCTCATTACACTCGGCGCGCGGATGATGAGGTCGATTTCCGTTCCAACTATCCGCCTTTTCTTGACGCTGCGACCCAAGCTTGCGTAATACTTCTTGACAAGAATCAGCCTGTATTTGAATTTCCAGTGAGTCTTGTCTCTCATAATATCCTAACTGACAAAACTCCATTAAATTCCGTAATCACATAATTTTCTATGATATTGTCGTTCGTAATAATTTGCTTGATAGAGTTTTCTAAGACATAGAAAACCTATCTGTATGCTTATAATTTTTATAAAAGCTCCGAAAATACCTTAATAATAATTATAATAAATTAATAATAATAATAAATTAACATGAAAACTTCTCTTGGCTGATCAATTTGCCACGTGAATAAATATAGAATGGTTTCCTACTGACTTATGCCAGTGGCATAAAAACCCCTCGAAAAACACGTTACAACACGGGAGAGTTTGTAACTATTTACATGGATGATATGGTAATCATTTCACGCAGTTTTGAGGAGCATCTACGTCATTTAGTGTATTTCAAAAGTTAGATCAGGCAGGGTTCACTCTGAAACTGTCCAAGTCGTCATTCTGTCAGACAGAAGTGACATTTTTAAGTCATCGAGTGTCAAGTAGGGGTGTGACACCGGATGAAAGTAGGATTAGCATGTGTGGACAGTAGCAACAGGGCATCGTTACAGACACTGAGAAATATGTAAGTGGAGCAACGTGATGACATTAAGGATGTGTCATAAAATAAGTGTGTTTAGCTGGCGAGCCAGCCTATAAAGTGAGTAAGTGTGGTATGTGGTGAGTGGAAAATCTGGTCTTCAAGGCAGGCGTATCAGAAATCACACAGGGGGGTAGTATGTAAGTAAATGAGAGTATTTAAGGTACAGGGAAAGAGGAAGGGAGTGGTGGATGCTGTTGAGCATTAAATTGTCTCGATGCACCAAGGCCATTTTGGCAGCGCTGATGGGTTCCCATTTATCTCCAAGTGAAGGGTGAGCGCTTGTATAGGGCTTGTTAGCTTAAGGCGTCCACGAGATAAAAGATGGGCCATCAGAAGGCGAGACAGTCCTCCATGAAGCTCATACATATCAGCACACGTGATTTCTGCTTACGACCTAGCTATGTTAGATCAGGGTTGGATATAATTAAGGTAGTTTGCGTACAAAATACTAGACCTCATGAGATGTTGTATATAAGTAACAGATAAAAAGTTGTGGCAACTAGGACAGGTTCGATAGGTGGACTGGTCTGGGTTGTGAACTACAGGCTGAGCGTGGAATATGAGAAATTGTGATCTAGAGTAAGGTGGGTTTTTGTGTATATGTACTTAATAAGATAGGGCACATACGGCACAGGAATATTTAAGTGTTATAAGTAATGGGTACTTACTGGTTTTTTTTTTCAGTCATGTCTTCCCTTTTAATTAAAAATTTTACAGAGAAGGTGGGAAGTAGATCACTTTGCTCTACCGCGAGTGTGTGATCGTGTGAGATCGTGTACCATGATATTGGTATCCGGTAGGTGAGGAGCACCTAATACTTCTACAAGAGTTCCGCAGTGGTTTTCTACTGAACACCATAAATGCGTGTGTAGTGAATTGTGGATATAGAGGGAACACACTTATGTATGTAATTTTTTTCCCACATAGAATGATGAGAGAGAGAGCTGTAGAATGAACATTCGTGAGAATGACAAACATTTTGAAGTGGACAAAATAAGAACACGTCATAACAAGACGAACATTAGCGCAAAGCGCATGATTGAGGGTTTATATGTGTTTATATGTGTAAAGGGTCATTTCACTTGTATAAGTTGCATTTTGGAGGTTTTTTTCTAACGTGTCTGGAATCATCAAGTGCTGTACCATATGCATGGTAAAGCACATGATTATTCGAGGCGAATGTAACATGTTTTTCTAGGGGGTTTTATGCCACTAACACAAGTTAGTTGGACTATATCATATTTGTTAAACGCGGCAATAATCCGGCCAAGTCAAATTATTTCAGTTTATTCAATTTCATATTTCATATTATTATTATTATTATTAATAATATTTATAACGTCATTTTTTGGAGCTTTTAAATTTGGAAGATTACAGATAGGATTTCTACTAGTGGAAATCTGTATCTATATTGGATGATTCCAATATAATGTTGCACGGCAAATCATTTCATACGTAAAGTCGGGATTTTATTCATTAGGGGTAAGAGAGAGTGGTGTGTGACTCACTGGGTATTTCAATACAAGAATAGATTGGAGTACAATAAAATTACGAAATCCGAGGGAACACTTCAAAGCAAGAAAACGTGTATGATCTACGTCTTGCCCGGATACGGAAATATAAATACGGGGAGGCAGCCTCATGGCGGGAATAGCCACCTGAGGTGACCAGCCAATCAAGGAAGAAGATGCAACGAAGCACGGGCATGGCAACATACGTGACGCACGCGGATTGGTCGAAGCAGCGAGGCCGCGGTATTAAGCTGGACCCAGGTGGGAGAAGATGGAAGATATAGTGGACGCGCGGTGTGAGTGAGGACATTCATTAAGACTTTACGCTTGGAGCAGTAAGGAGGTACTTTGTTCGTTAGTCCCAAGTGGGACAATTTTATTCACGCTAATTCCGCTGATCACATCAGATCATGAGTTCCACGCGTCTTGCAGTGTTTAGCGAGACGACGTGTTGTGGTTCATGGAATAGACTCCACCACAAGCTGTAACGATTACTTTTGATCAACGAGGAAGAATCTGCGCCGTCAACACCAAGGCAGAGCATCCGACGATGAGAGACTTCAACCACGTGGAGACAATGTTTCCGTTGGTAAGCACAAGTAATCTACGACACACACTCTCTGTTTTTCAATAGGGCTATATACATTCTTTAAGCATTAATTTGGAAATAAGTTAAATTCACGTTATTCTCCCGACCGGCGTATTAAGTAATTTTGTTCGTGGCAATGTTTAAAGTAGTGTGCTCCGTTAACAGTGTTAATTTTATTCATGTTGCCATCATATTTTCTAAGTGTATTAAATTCAATTATTACCAAGTAGATTCTTTAATACCAGTAGGTAGCAATAGTTATAATACCTCATCCTTCTCCACAATCAAATGTTGTCTGGGTTGATGATTCAGTCATCCCACGGCCTAGTCATTAAGAGTCTCTCATATGTTCTACTCACGCTAGGGGTCGATATTAAATATATACATTTAGCTTGGAACACAGTGTATCCAGCTTGGCGCCCAACATAGATCAAACTTAGCAGTAGTATTTTCTGGCGAATAGTCCGCCCAGGTAGAAAACATTACATGTCGCTACCGACTTCGCGCGTAAAACACATTACATTTGTTCGCTCAACGTGGAGCTTATCAGATACCATTACATTTGTCGGTACCAACAAGGGGCGTTACTAAACATTACAATATATAAGACGCTTAATAGACCTGTTGTAACATATGGCTCAGAAACTTGGAATTTATTAGTTGATGATGCAAATAAATTAAGAATATTTGAAAGGAAGATTATCAGGAGAATATATGGCCCAGTCCGAGAATGGGATGGATGGAGGACACAGACAAATGCTGAAAGACAAAACATACTAGATCAAGAGGAAATAGTTAGATTTATTAAAGCGCAGAGATTGAGATGGTATGGACATGTGGAAAGGATGGAGGAGAAACAAATGCCAAGGAAAGTAGCCAAGTCAAGAATTGAAAGAAGACAGCAACAGGGAAGGCCCCATAACTGATGGAATGATAAAGTGGAAACTGACCTGAGGACAATGAACATTCCTCCGAGGAGACCAGCAGTACAGGACCGAAGCACATGGCCCACCCAGGGCTGTAGCGCCGGATAAGTAAGTAAGTACGTACCATACTACTATCAAATGTTCGGCCCTCCACCAATGGAAAGATTTAACAAACATAAAAATAACATTACATGCTGCCAATTACATGCGATGCCATTTTTTACTTACTAAACAAGTCAATGCCCACTACAGTAGAACCCCGGTAATCCGCGCCCCGGTCGACCAAGCCTTCGTTTAATCCGAGGTGGATGCCAGTGAGACACATAGCTTACCCAAGGTCTTTGGCAGAGATGCGCGCATGTGTTGTTTACAATTCTGCCCGCTATCGCCCTCCCGCCAACTAGCCAGTGTCTGCTCAGACTGTATTTTAAAGTACATATTTGCATTTCTTTTGTAGAATATTGTTTTGTATTTCTGAAACAAAGCCCAACTGCAACACATTATACGATAACTGATGAAAATAATGCCGTGTACAGTAAGAATATTTAAACACAAGGTTCTTGCATCTAATTTTAAAATAAAGGACTTAACATTTCGTAACTTTGTGTAATCCGAGATTTCCCAAATTCGAGCTCCTCTTGGTCCCAATTACCTCGGATTACCGAGGTTCTACTGTATTTCTTAAAGGCTGCTGAATTTCTAAAATAAGCAAAAACATCTTACTCAGTGTTCCCAACAACTACCGTACTTGATTAAAGTTATAAACAAGTGTTGGTAGTATTTTTAGGCCATATAATTATAGATCTAGTCTTCTATATCCCCTTTTATGATGAATTGTTTAGCCTATACAGTATCTTGTCATTGAAAGAAACAATCTAAAGCTCCCTGCAAATCTATGTGAACAGGTGCATCATAAGGACAGTACCCGATCAGTCATGATTTGCTCTGACACAGTTGTCATTCTGTCTCTTAGATTGAAGTCAATCTTCCTCTTCAGTGCTGAGTTATAGTTGATTTAAGGGACGGAACTGGTCATCTGCCCACAAAGATAAAATAATACAAATTTAGAAGAATTAAGAAATGTAAATGCCCAAAATTAATAGAATAAAATAAAACTATATAGCCTAGCCTAATTATAATAATAAACTATATAGCCTAGCCTAGTTATAATAATAAACTATATAGCCTAGCCTAATTATAATAATATACTATATAGCCTAGCCTAGTTATAATAATAAACTATATAGCCTAGCCTAATTATAATAATAAACTATATAGCCTAGCCTAATTATAATAATAAACTATATAGCCTAGCCTAATTATAATAATAAACTATATAGCCTAGCCTAATTATAATAATAAACTATATAGCCTAGCCTAGTTATAATAATAAACTATATAGCCTAGCCTAGTTATAATAATAAACTATATAGCCTAGCCTAGTTATAATAATAAACTATATAGCCTAGCCTAATTATAATAATAAACTATATAGCCTAGCCTAATTATAATAATAAACTATATAGCCTAGCCTAATTATAATAATAAACTATATAGCCTAGCCTAGTTATAATAATAAACTATATAGCCTAGCCTAATTATAATAATAAACTATATAGCCTAGCCTAGTTATAATAATAAACTATAGCCTAGCCTAGTTATAATAATAAACTATATAGCCTAGCCTAATTATAATAATAAACTATAGCCTAGCCTAGTTATAATAATAAACTATAGCCTAGCCTAGTTATAATAATAAACTATATAGCCTAGCCTAATTATAATAATAAACTATATAGCCTAGCCTAGTTATAATAATAAACTATAGCCTAGCCTAGTTATAATAATAAACTATATAGCCTAGCCTAATTATAATAATAAACTATATAGCCTAGCCTAGTTATAATAATAAACTATATAGCCTAGCCTAATTATAATAATAAACTATATAGCCTAGCCTAGTTATAATAATAAACTATAGCCTAGCCTAGTTATAATAATAAACAAAAATTCAGAATTTCAAAAAAGAACAAGTAAATGTACACTTGAAAAATTAGATTGCTGGCCCTGACCCACTCTCACTTATAAAGCGGATGTCAAGATCAGCAGCCACCACGTCATCGGTTAATATACTGATTGTATTGTAATTGTACACTTGAAAATTTAGATTGCTGGCCCTGACCCACTCTCAGTTATAAAGCGGATGTCAAGATCAGCAGCCACCATGTCATCGGTTAATATTCTGATTGTATTGTATTGAAAAGACGGAAATAGTACAGTGAAAGTTAGTAGAATATTCAATAAGGACCTAGACTAATATGGATAATAATACTCTTATCAATGAGGCAAGTCAAGCCAAGAGGTATAATAAAAATTGTATTGAAAAGATGGAAATAGTATAGTGAAAGTTAATATACCGGTAGGCTACGTAAGATCGAGTGTATTCTGCAAACCAAGGTTTCTTCGTTGATTAACAAGATCCACACACTTGGCTAAAATGTTTGCCACGGTGAATACGGCTCTACAGGAACAATGCTGAGACATGGAATCTCCATGTTTTGAGTTTGAGCTTTGAGACCTATTGCTGGAAATGGAGGCTTCCCAATCTGTATGAAATCAAGTCTATTTTGACAGTTACACAGTTTTGCAAAATTAACGTTGGTCAAATTGCAAGATATGGAGAAGGGGCTTAGAGAAACTGTATTGCACTGGTCAGTAACTGGGGGATCACTATGAAGGAGGATGGAGAAATTTTTCTTCAGTATTAAGAGAGGAAGACCATTCCTATGATGTGTAAGTTCTAGGTACTTGAATACAACGACCATGTCATTGTTAGCTTCCTTCATTTCAATTCTCATCTTTATAATGGGGCAAGCAGTTATTTCGACGTAAAATGTCAACTTTTTTCCCTAATAGGAGTTATTTTTCCACCTAATCAATAAGAGTAGTCCGTTTGCAAAGGCCGCTAAGTGCATTATAAACAAAACCAAGTAAATGACGAAAAACTGCTACGACCAAACTATTTAAGCTATTACCATAATATTTACCCCTGAAAGTCAACATAAAGACATTTAATATTATACATTAAAATATTGACATAGCAGTTTTTGTACACGTTTTGTGCAGTTAGCGACATTTGCACTCGTCAAATATATTGAGTAAAAAGTTTCCGCCCAATCAATACTTTTTCTGAAAAATTTTTTTACTTCTTTCTCACATTAGGGACATGTTTCGAACAAATAATTTGTTCTTCTTCAGCCTATACATATATCAACTTCGTAATTATCTTAGACATTTGCATAATAAAATACATGCACATTAGACAATTCATTAAGAGTATACAATTACATTCATTAAGAAACATACAATTATAAAAAACGCAATGTTAAAATACTTGATAACACATTAAAATATTTGGAAAATTTCTTGTTCCCATTTATACTGGATGGCCTTGTTGTGAAGGCTTATTAAACGGTTATAGGCAGCAGTTCAATAAAGGCTCAGAGTCATCCCTCTGGTTTATTCTTGCCGGTGATGTATTGATGGGTTTACATGGCTTTTGGTTGATTTTCTTTAATATCTGCGTCATACGGATTGTTGGTTTTTTGTTGGTAAGGCGATCCTGCCGTGAGTTGTTTATTGTGGAGTAAACTGTAAAGATACAAAACTTAATTAAACCGAAAGATGCGTCTGAGAAGAAGAATAGATATGTTTGAAGGGGCTAATCTGTAACTTACTGGGTACGTCTTGAATGTGACTGACGGGTTTAACTGGGTGAAATCTTCTTGCCTGGTGCTGTAATGATCCAAAGGACTAGTATCAGTAAGCGTGTGTAAAACGGAAACTGTTATCGCATGAAGTTGCATTGAACGGCTTACCTGTCCTGCCTGTGAGATGTGTAGCGTGGAGCCGTGTTACACTGACTGAACTGCTATGCGCTGGCTGAGGCAAGTGTTTACGTAGTGTGTGGCGGGGAGGGGAGGGTAAGGAGAGGTGAACTTGTCTTGGCTGCGTGGAAACATGTGTGTGGGTGTGACGCGTGACGTCATATGTTTTGATTATTAGCTTCATGGGGGGTGCAGGGTTAGCGTTGATGTGGGAGGGAGATTGGTTTGATTGTTATTCGAAAACGTTTGTTTATACTGTTTGGAGTCTGGAAAAAATTTGTTGATATTCTCATACAGAATGTTTACTTCGAAGTTGATTTCGTTGAGATTGTGTGTTGGGTTGTTGCGCTGCGCATTATCAATTTCTATTTGTTCAAGCACGTTCATTATTGCTCCCTTCTTGGCATAGTGGATGATTTTTTCAGAAAAAGTATTGATTGGGCGGAAACTTTTTACTCAATATATTTGATTGTAAGCGTCAATACGGACTTAAAAAATGGATAACCCTCCAGTTAATCTTCATGATAAGGCGAGCCAGGCCAAAAGGTTGCGATATAAATACAAAAATCTCAAAGTTAAATTATCAACAATTATCAAACACATAGAATTCATTAAGAAATGCAGGAACCTTAAACTCGTTCCTAAACACATTCAATTCATGCAAAAGAAAAAGATCCAAACAGCGTATGAGAAGAGGACCCAAGAAATAATCAATAGAAAGTTGCTACAAAGAGAACTTAAATTCCTTTACATGAAGAAAAATCACATTAACAATAAGTTATACATCACCCACCTGGAAGCTGCCAATAACTCCGGAACAAAAGAGTGGAACGAGTTCCTCACCTACACTCATAACATTATTGAGAACGTAATAAACAAAAAAAGAGAATCTTTGAACAATAAACTCACCCGCCTCACGAATTTAGATAACAGCACAACAGAACAGGTTCCGACACCACAAATCCACAAGTTTCAAGAACCCACAATAAACCTGTCCCAAACCGAGTTCACAAAAACAGAGCTACAAATCCTTGAGAAAGGTCCCCAGTTCAACTGGGAAGCTAGACACAACAGAAAAAACAGCACATTACTCATCGCAGAAGCGGAGGTCGCGATTAAGAAGTTACCCTTTGACGAACAAAACGGAGCACGTCACGAAGTAAACAAAAGAATAAATAAAGTTTTAGAACGCAATAAAACCATTAACAACACAACAATTAGGTCAGAAATTTCACAGCTCAATAAAAAGGTAAAAGAAAATAATCTAATCATTACAAAAGCAGACAAAGGCAACACCACCGTCATTATTAACAAAGAGGACTATGTTAAGAAAACTGAAGAATTTTTCAACAACAAAAACTTTACTAAACTAAACAAAGATCCAACAGCAACCACCCAAAGAAAGCTGAAACAAATAATCAAAGACATATCTTTTATAATGAACGAAAAACAAGGTAACAGTTTGATTAACATGAACCCCAGCATTCCCACCCTAAGATCACTCCCTAAAATCCACAAGGACAACATTCCAATTAGACCAATAGTCAACTACAGGAACAGTCCAATCTACAGAACGTCTCAATTTATACAGAAATTCCTTCGTACTAACTATGCCTTCAAAGCTAATAAATCTTTCAAGAACTCCCTCCAATTCTGCGAGAGAACCAAGAATCTAAACATCAAGCCCACACACTCCATTCACACCATAGACATTAAGGACATGTATACTAACATACCGGTCCAAACAACAATTAAAATAATCAAAAAGAACCTTCTAGACAATGAGAAACTATCGAAAGTAGAAATAGATGAATTCATGGAGATCCTTAGCTTCACTTTTAACAATAACTATTTCAAGTTTAACGATAAAATATATCAACAAAACCAAGGATTGGCGATGGGCTCCCCAGCCTCAGGCATCCTTGCCAACATTTACATCGACCATCTTGAAGCCAATGACATCATTAATAAAATAGAGGGCATTCTTTTTTGGGGGAGATATGTGGATGACATCTTTGTAATTCTGGATGCAAATACCATCAATTTCGAACAATTACTCAACAAACTGAATAGCATTGATGTTAACATTAAATTTACAGGTGACCCCACAGTCAACAACTCAATCAATTACCTAGATCTCAAGATAACCACTAAGAATGAAAAAATACAATACAGCATATATAGAAAGCCAACACAAACAAGCACTGTAATCAGAAAGAATTCCAACCACCCCCAAGGTCACAAAAGGGCGGCGTTTGTCAGCTACATCAACAGAGCAATCAGCATTCCCATGTCAGAACAAGATTACCAGCAAGAAATAGCCACAATCTTTCAAGTCGCTGAAGCCAATGGTTACACTCGACCAGACATAGTAAAAATCATTAACAAAATCAAAAACAAACCTCAATCTCAGCTCACCCCCTTAAGGAAAGAGAAAACACAGTTCGCCGTCTTCACTTATATCAACCAACACACCTACGACGTAACAAGTATTCTCAAGAAATTCAACACAAAAATCGCCTTTAGAACCAATAATAACAACCACAAACTAATATTTAACTCCAAGAAAGTAAACGATTCAAACAAATATCATTCGTCAGGCATTTATAAACTGAAATGCCAACAATGTAAAGCAGATTATCTAGGACAGACCGGACGTAGCTTCACAACAAGATATTACGAACATGTTAACGCCATAAAACATAGAAAATTTTCGGCCATGGGACAACACATGCAGGACACCAAACATAAATTTACAAATATCCAGAATGATATGGAGATCATCCACTATGCCAAGAAGGGAGCAATAATGAACGTGCTTGAACAAATAGAAATTGATAATGCGCAGCGCAACAACCCAACACACAATCTCAACGAAATCAACTTCGAAGTAAACATTCTGTATGAGAATATCAACAAATTTTTTCCAGACTCCAAACAGTATAAACAAACGTTTTCGAATAACAATCAAACCAATCTCCCTCCCACATCAACGCTAACCCTGCACCCCCCATGAAGCTAATAATCAAAACATATGACGTCACGCGTCACACCCACACACATGTTTCCACGCAGCCAAGACAAGTTCACCTCTCCTTACCCTCCCCTCCCCGCCACACACTACGTAAACACTTGCCTCAGCCAGCGCATAGCAGTTCAGTCAGTGTAACACGGCTCCACGCTACACATCTCACAGGCAGGACAGGTAAGCCGTTCAATGCAACTTCATGCGATAACAGTTTCCGTTTTACACACGCTTACTGATACTAGTCCTTTGGATCATTACAGCACCAGGCAAGAAGATTTCACCCAGTTAAACCCGTCAGTCACATTCAAGACGTACCCAGTAAGTTACAGATTAGCCCCTTCAAACATATCTATTCTTCTTCTCAGACGCATCTTTCGGTTTAATTAAGTTTCGTATCTTTACAGTTTACTCCACAATAAACAACTCACGGCAGGATCGCCTTACCAACAAAAAACCAACAATCCGTATGACGCAGATATTAAAGAAAATCAACCAAAAGCCATGTAAACCCATCAATACATCACCGGCAAGAATAAACCAGAGGGATGACTCTGAGCCTTTATTGAACTGCTGCCTATAACCGTTTAATAAGCCTTCACAACAAGGCCATCCAGTATAAATGGGAACAAGAAATTTTCCAAATATTTTAATGTGTTATCAAGTATTTTAACATTGCGTTTTTTATAATTGTATGTTTCTTAATGAATGTAATTGTATACTCTTAATGAATTGTCTAATGTGCATGTATTTTATTATGCAAATGTCTAAGATAATTACGAAGTTGATATATGTATAGGCTGAAGAAGAACAAATTATTTGTTCGAAACATGTCCCTAATGTGAGAAAGAAGTAAAAAATTTTTTCAGAAAAAGTATTGATTGGGCGGAAACTTTTTACTCAATATATTTGATTGTAAGCGTCAATACGGACTTAAAAAATGGATAACCCTCCAGTTAATCTTCATGATAAGGCGAGCCAGGCCAAAAGGTTGCGATATAAATACAAAAATCTCAAAGTTAAATTATCAACAATTATCAAAGACATAGAATTCATTAAGAAATGCAGGAACCTTAAACTCGTTCCTAAACACATTCAATTCATGCAAAAGAAAAAGATCCAAACAGCGTATGAGAAGAGGACCCAAGAAATAATCAATAGAAAGTTGCTACAAAGAGAACTTAAATTCCTTTACATGAAGAAAAATCACATTAACAATAAGTTATACATCACCCACCTGGAAGCTGCCAATAACTCCGGAACAAAAGAGTGGAACGAGTTCCTCACCTACACTCATAACATTATTGAGAACGTAATAAACAAAAAAAGAGAATCTTTGAACAATAAACTCACCCGCCTCACGAATTTAGATAACAGCACAACAGAACAGGTTCCGACACCACAAATCCACAAGTTTCAAGAACCCACAATAAACCTGTCCCAAACCGAGTTCACAAAAACAGAGCTACAAATCCTTGAGAAAGGTCCCCAGTTCAACTGGGAAGCTAGACACAACAGAAAGAACAGCACATTACTCATCGCAGAAGCGGAGGTCGCGATTAAGAAGTTACCCTTTGACGAACAAAACGGAGCACGTCACGAAGTAAACAAAAGAATAAATAAAGTTTTAGAACGCAATAAAACCATTAACAACACAACAATTAGGTCAGAAATTTCACAGCTCAATAAAAAGGTAAAAGAAAATAATCTAATCATTACAAAAGCAGACAAAGGCAACACCACCGTCATTATTAACAAAGAGGACTATGTTAAGAAAACTGAAGAATTTTTCAACAACAAAAACTTTACTAAACTAAACAAAGATCCAACAGCAACCACCCAAAGAAAGCTGAAACAAATAATCAAAGACACATCTTTCATAATGAACGAAAAACAAGGTAACAGTTTGATTAACATGAACCCCAGCATTCCCACCCTAAGATCACTCCCCAAAATCCACAAGGACAACATTCCAATTAGACCAATAGTCAACTACAGGAACAGTCCAATCTACAGAACGTCTCAATTTATACAGAAATTCCTTCGTACTAACTATGCCTTCAAAGCTAATAAATCTTTCAAGAACTCCCTCCAATTCTGCGAGAGAACCAAGAATCTAAACATCAAGCCCACACACTCCATTCACACCATAGACATTAAGGACATGTATACTAACATACCGGTCCAAACAACAATTAAAATAATCAAAAAGAACCTTCTAGACAATGAGAAACTATCGAAAGTAGAAATAGATGAATTCATGGAGATCCTTAGCTTCACTCTTAACAATAACTATTTCAAGTTTAACGATAAAATATATCAACAAAACCAAGGATTGGCGATGGGCTCCCCAGCCTCAGGCATCCTTGCCAACATTTACATCGACCATCTTGAAGCCAATGACATCATTAATAAAATAGAGGGCATTCTTTTTTGGGGGAGATATGTGGATGACATCTTTGTAATTCTGGATGCAAATACCATCAATTTCGAACAATTACTCAACAAACTGAATAGCATTGATGTTAACATTAAATTTACAGGTGACCCCACAGTCAACAACTCAATCAATTACCTAGATTTCAAGATAACCACTAAGAATGAAAAAATACAATACAGCATATATAGAAAGCCAACACAAACAAGCACTGTAATCAGAAAGAATTCCAACCACCCCCAAGGTCACAAAAGGGCGGCGTTTGTCAACTACATCAACAGAGCAATCAGCATTCCCATGTCAGAACAAGATTACCAGCAAGAAATAGCCACAATCTTTCAAGTCGCTGAAGCCAATGGTTACACTCGACCAGACATAGTAAAAATCATTAACAAAATCAAAAACAAACCTCAATCTCAGCTCACCCCCTTAAGGAAAGAGAAAACACAGTTCGCCGTCTTCACTTATATCAACCAACACACCTACGACGTAACAAGTATTCTCAAGAAATTCAACACAAAAATCGCCTTTAGAACCAATAATAACAACCACAAACTAATATTTAACTCCAAGAAAGTAAACGATTCAAACAAATATCATTCGTCAGGCATTTATAAACTGAAATGCCAACAATGTAAAGCAGATTATCTAGGACAGACCGGACGTAGCTTCACAACAAGATATTACGAACATGTTAACGCCATAAAACATAGAAAATTTTCGGCCATGGGACAACACATGCAGGACACCAAACATAAATTTACAAATATCCAGAATGATATGGAGATCATCCACTATGCCAAGAAGGGAGCAATAATGAACGTGCTTGAACAAATAGAAATTGATAATGCGCAGCGCAACAACCCAACACACAATCTCAACGAAATCAACTTCGAAGTAAACATTCTGTATGAGAATATCAACAAATTTTTTCCAGACTCCAAACAGTATAAACAAACGTTTTCGAATAACAATCAAACCAATCTCCCTCCCACATCAACGCTAACCCTGCACCCCCCATGAAGCTAATAATCAAAACATATGACGTCACGCGTCACACCCACACACATGTTTCCACGCAGCCAAGACAAGTTCACCTCTCCTTACCCTCCCCTCCCCGCCACACACTACGTAAACACTTGCCTCAGCCAGCGCATAGCAGTTCAGTCAGTGTAACACGGCTCCACGCTACACATCTCACAGGCAGGACAGGTAAGCCGTTCAATGCAACTTCATGCGATAACAGTTTCCGTTTTACACACGCTTACTGATACTAGTCCTTTGGATCATTACAGCATCAGGCAAGAAGATTTCACCCAGTTAAACCCGTCAGTCACATTCAAGACGTACCCAGTAAGTTACAGATTAGCCCCTTCAAACATATCTATTCTTCTTCTCAGACGCATCTTTCGGTTTAATTACGTTTCGTATCTTTACAGTTTACTCCACAATAAACAACTCACGGCAGGATCGCCTTACCAACAAAAAACCAACAATCCGTATGACGCAGATATTAAAGAAAATCAACCAAAAGCCATGTAAACCCATCAATACATCACCGGCAAGAATAAACCAGAGGGATGACTCTGAGCCTTTATTGAACTGCTGCCTATAACCGTTTAATAAGCCTTCACAACAAGGCCATCCAGTATAAATGGGAACAAGAAATTTTCCAAATATTTTAATGTGTTATCAAGTATTTTAACATTGCGTTTTTTATAATTGTATGTTTCTTAATGAATGTAATTGTATACTCTTAATGAATTGTCTAATGTGCATGTATTTTATTATGCAAATGTCTAAGATAATTACGAAGTTGATATATGTATAGGCTGAAGAAGAACAAATTATTTGTTCGAAACATGTCCCTAATGTGAGAAAGAAGTAAAAATTTTTTTCAGAAAAAGTATTGATTGGGCGGAAACTTTTTACTCAATATATTTGATTGTAAGCGTCAATACGGACTTAAAAAATGGATAACCCTCCAGTTAATCTTCATGATAAGACGAGCCAGGCCAAAAGGTTGCGATATAAATACAAAAATCTCAAAGTTAAATTATCAACAATTATCAAAGACATAGAATTCATTAAGAAATGCAGGAACCTTAAACTCGTTCCTAAACACATTCAATTCATGCAAAAGAAAAAGATCCAAACAGCGTATGAGAAGAGGACCCAAGAAATAATCAATAGAAAGTTGCTACAAAGAGAACTTAAATTCCTTTACATGAAGAAAAATCACATTAACAATAAGTTATACATCACCCACCTGGAAGCTGCCAATAACTCCGGAACAAAAGAGTGGAACGAGTTCCTCACCTACACTCATAACATTATTGAGAACGTAATAAACAAAAAAAGAGAATCTTTGAACAATAAACTCACCCGCCTCACGAATTTAGATAACAGCACAACAGAACAGGTTCCGACACCACAAATCCACAAGTTTCAAGAACCCACAATAAACCTGTCCCAAACCGAGTTCACAAAAACAGAGCTACAAATCCTTGAGAAAGGTCCCCAGTTCAACTGGGAAGCTAGACACAACAGAAAGAACAGCACATTACTCATCGCAGAAGCGGAGGTCGCGATTAAGAAGTTACCCTTTGACGAACAAAACGGAGCACGTCACGAAGTAAACAAAAGAATAAATAAAGTTTTAGAACGCAATAAAACCATTAACAACACAACAATTAGGTCAGAAATTTCACAGCTCAATAAAAAGGTAAAAGAAAATAATCTAATCATTACAAAAGCAGACAAAGGCAACACCACCGTCATTATTAACAAAGAGGACTATGTTAAGAAAACTGAAGAATTTTTCAACAACAAAAACTTTACTAAACTAAACAAAGATCCAACAGCAACCACCCAAAGAAAGCTGAAACAAATAATCAAAGACACATCTTTCATAATGAACGAAAAACAAGGTAACAGTTTGATTAACATGAACCCCAGCATTCCCACCCTAAGATCACTCCCCAAAATCCACAAGGACAACATTCCAATTAGACCAATAGTCAACTACAGGAACAGTCCAATCTACAGAACGTCTCAATTTATACAGAAATTCCTTCGTACTAACTATGCCTTCAAAGCTAATAAATCTTTCAAGAACTCCCTCCAATTCTGCGAGAGAACCAAGAATCTAAACATCAAGCCCACACACTCCATTCACACCATAGACATTAAGGACATGTATACTAACATACCGGTCCAAACAACAATTAAAATAATCAAAAAGAACCTTCTAGACAATGAGAAACTATCGAAAGTAGAAATAGATGAATTCATGGAGATCCTTAGCTTCACTCTTAACAATAACTATTTCAAGTTTAACGATAAAATATATCAACAAAACCAAGGATTGGCGATGGGCTCCCCAGCCTCAGGCATCCTTGCCAACATTTACATCGACCATCTTGAAGCCAATGACATCATTAATAAAATAGAGGGCATTCTTTTTGGGGGAGATATGTGGATGACATCTTTGTAATTCTGGATGCAAATACCATCAATTTCGAACAATTACTCAACAAACTGAATAGCATTGATGTTAACATTAAATTTACAGGTGACCCCACAGTCAACAACTCAATCAATTACCTAGATCTCAAGATAACCACTAAGAATGAAAAAATACAATACAGCATATATAGAAAGCCAACACAAACAAGCACTGTAATCAGAAAGAATTCCAACCACCCCCAAGGTCACAAAAGGGCGGCGTTTGTCAGCTACATCAACAGAGCAATCAGCATTCCCATGTCAGAACAAGATTACCAGCAAGAAATAGCCACAATCTTTCAAGTCGCTGAAGCCAATGGTTACACTCGACCAGACATAGTAAAAATCATTAACAAAATCAAAAACAAACCTCAATCTCAGCTCACCCCCTTAAGGAAAGAGAAAACACAGTTCGCCGTCTTCACTTATATCAACCAACACACCTACGACGTAACAAGTATTCTCAAGAAATTCAACACAAAAATCGCCTTTAGAACCAATAATAACAACCACAAACTAATATTTAACTCCAAGAAAGTAAACGATTCAAACAAATATCATTCGTCAGGCATTTATAAACTGAAATGCCAACAATGTAAAGCAGATTATCTAGGACAGACCGGACGTAGCTTCACAACAAGATATTACGAACATGTTAACGCCATAAAACATAGAAAATTTTCGGCCATGGGACAACACAAGCAGGACACCAAACATAAATTTACAAATATCCAGAATGATATGGAGATCATCCACTATGCCAAGAAGGGAGCAATAATGAACGTGCTTGAACAAATAGAAATTGATAATGCGCAGCGCAACAACCCAACACACAATCTCAACGAAATCAACTTCGAAGTAAACATTCTGTATGAGAATATGAACAAATTTTTTCCAGACTCCAAACAGTATAAACAAACGTTTTCGAATAACAATCAAACCAATCTCCCTCCCACATCAACGCTAACCCTGCACCCCCCATGAAGCTAATAATCAAAACATATGACGTCACGCGTCACACCCACACACATGTTTCCACGCAGCCAAGACAAGTTCACCTCTCCTTACCCTCCCCTCCCCGCCACACACTACGTAAACACTTGCCTCAGCCAGCGCATAGCAGTTCAGTCAGTGTAACACGGCTCCACGCTACACATCTCACAGGCAGGACAGGTAAGCCGTTCAATGCAACTTCATGCGATAACAGTTTCCGTTTTACACACGCTTACTGATACTAGTCCTTTGGATCATTACAGCACCAGGCAAGAAGATTTCACCCAGTTAAACCCGTCAGTCACATTCAAGACGTACCCAGTAAGTTACAGATTAGCCCCTTCAAACATATCTATTCTTCTTCTCAGACGCATCTTTCGGTTTAATTAAGTTTCGTATCTTTACAGTTTACTCCACAATAAACAACTCACGGCAGGATCGCCTTACCAACAAAAAACCAACAATCCGTATGACGCAGATATTAAAGAAAATCAACCAAAAGCCATGTAAACCTATCAATACATCACCGGCAAGAATAAACCAGAGGGATGACTCTGAGCCTTTATTGAACTGCTGCCTATAACCGTTTAATAAGCCTTCACAACAAGGCCATCCAGTATAAATGGGAACAAGAAATTTTCCAAATATTTTAATGTGTTATCAAGTATTTTAACATTGCGTTTTTTATAATTGTATGTTTCTTAATGAATGTAATTGTATACTCTTAATGAATTGTCTAATGTGCATGTATTTTATTATGCAAATGTCTAAGATAATTACGAAGTTGATATATGTATAGGCTGAAGAAGAACAAATTATTTGTTCGAAACATGTCCCTAATGTGAGAAAGAAGTAAAAAATTTTTTCAGAAAAAGTATTGATTGGGCGGAAACTTTTTACTCAATATATTTGATTGTAAGCGTCAATACGGACTTAAAAAATGGATAACCCTCCAGTTAATCTTCATGATAAGGCGAGCCAGGCCAAAAGGTTGCGATATAAATACAAAAATCTCAAAGTTAAATTATCAACAATTATCAAAGACATAGAATTCATTAAGAAATGCAGGAACCTTAAACTCGTTCCTAAACACATTCAATTCATGCAAAAGAAAAAGATCCAAACAGCGTATGAGAAGAGGACCCAAGAAATAATCAATAGAAAGTTGCTACAAAGAGAACTTAAATTCCTTTACATGAAGAAAAATCACATTAACAATGAGTTATACATCACCCACCTGGAAGCTGCCAATAACTCCGGAACAAAAGAGTGGAACGAGTTCCTCACCTACACTCATAACACTATTGAGAACGTAATAAACAAAAAAAGAGAATCTTTGAACAATAAACTCACCCGCCTCACGAATTTAGATAACAGCACAACAGAACAGGTTCCGACACCACAAATCCACAAGTTTCAAGAACCCACAATAAACCTGTCCCAAATCGAGTTCACAAAAACAGAGCTACAAATCCTTGAGAAAGGTCCCCAGTTCAACTGGGAAGCTAGACACAACAGAAAAAACAGCACATTACTCATCGCAGAAGCGGAGGTCGCGATTAAGAAGTTACCCTTTGACGAACAAAACGGAGCACGTCACGAAGTAAACAAAAGAATAAATAAAGTTTTAGAACGCAATAAAACCATTAACAACACAACAATTAGGTCAGAAATTTCACAGCTCAATAAAAAGGTAAAAGAAAATAATCTAATCATTACAAAAGCAGACAAAGGCAACACCACCGTCATTATTAACAAAGAGGACTATGTTAAGAAAACTGAAGAATTTTTCAACAACAAAAACTTTACTAAACTAAACAAAGATCCAACAGCAACCACCCAAAGAAAGCTGAAACAAATAATCAAAGACACATCTTTCATAATGAACGAAAAACAAGGTAACAGTTTGATTAACATGAACCCCAGCATTCCCACCCTAAGATCACTCCCCAAAATCCACAAGGACAACATTCCAATTAGACCAATAGTCAACTACAGGAACAGTCCAATCTACAGAACGTCTCAATTTATACAGAAATTCCTTCGTACTAACTATGCCTTCAAAGCTAATAAATCTTTCAAGAACTCCCTCCAATTCTGCGAGAGAACCAAGAATCTAAACATCAAGCCCACACACTCCATTCACACCATAGACATTAAGGACATGTATACTAACATACCGGTCCAAACAACAATTAAAATAATCAAAAAGAACCTTCTAGACAATGAGAAACTATCGAAAGTAGAAATAGATGAATTCATGGAGATCCTTAGCTTCACTCTTAACAATAACTATTTCAAGTTTAACGATAAAATATATCAACAAAACCAAGGATTGGCGATGGGCTCCCCAGCCTCAGGCATCCTTGCCAACATTTACATCGACCATCTTGAAGCCAATGACATCATTAATAAAATAGAGGGCATTCTTTTTTGGGGGAGATATGTGGATGACATCTTTGTAATTCTGGATGCAAATACCATCAATTTCGAACAATTACTCAACAAACTGAATAGCATTGATGTTAACATTAAATTTACAGGTGACCCCACAGTCAACAACTCAATCAATTACCTAGATCTCAAGATAACCACTAAGAATGAAAAAATACAATACAGCATATATAGAAAGCCAACACAAACAAGCACTGTAATCAGAAAGAATTCCAACCACCCCCAAGGTCACAAAAGGGCGGCGTTTGTCAGCTACATCAACAGAGCAATCAGCATTCCCATGTCAGAACAAGATTACCAGCAAGAAATAGCCACAATCTTTCAAGTCGCTGAAGCCAATGGTTACACTCGACCAGACATAGTAAAAATCATTAACAAAATCAAAAACAAACCTCAATCTCAGCTCACCCCCTTAAGGAAAGAGAAAACACAGTTCGCCGTCTTCACTTATATCAACCAACACACCTACGACGTAACAAGTATTCTCAAGAAATTCAACACAAAAATCGCCTTTAGAACCAATAATAACAACCACAAACTAATATTTAACTCCAAGAAAGTAAACGATTCAAACAAATATCATTCGTCAGGCATTTATAAACTGAAATGCCAACAATGTAAAGCAGATTATCTAGGACAGACCGGACGTAGCTTCACAACAAGATATTACGAACATGTTAACGCCATAAAACATAGAAAATTTTCGGCCATGGGACAACACATGCAGGACACCAAACATAAATTTACAAATATCCAGAATGATATGGAGATCATCCACTATGCCAAGAAGGGAGCAATAATGAACGTGCTTGAACAAATAGAAATTGATAATGCGCAGCGCAACAACCCAACACACAATCTCAACGAAATCAACTTCGAAGTAAACATTCTGTATGAGAATATGAACAAATTTTTTCCAGACTCCAAACAGTATAAACAAACGTTTTCGAATAACAATCAAACCAATCTCCCTCCCACATCAACGCTAACCCTGCACCCCCCATGAAGCTAATAATCAAAACATATGACGTCACGCGTCACACCCACACACATGTTTCCACGCAGCCAAGACAAGTTCACCTCTCCTTACCCTCCCCTCCCCGCCACACACTACGTAAACACTTGCCTCAGCCAGCGCATAGCAGTTCAGTCAGTGTAACACGGCTCCACGCTACACATCTCACAGGCAGGACAGGTAAGCCGTTCAATGCAACTTCATGCGATAACAGTTTCCGTTTTACACACGCTTACTGATACTAGTCCTTTGGATCATTACAGCACCAGGCAAGAAGATTTCACCCAGTTAAACCCGTCAGTCACATTCAAGACGTACCCAGTAAGTTACAGATTAGCCCCTTCAAACATATCTATTCTTCTTCTCAGACGCATCTTTCGGTTTAATTAAGTTTCGTATCTTTACAGTTTACTCCACAATAAACAACTCACGGCAGGATCGCCTTACCAACAAAAAACCAACAATCCGTATGACGCAGATATCAAAGAAAATCAACCAAAAGCCATGTAAACCCATCAATACATCACCGGCAAGAATAAACCAGAGGGATGACTTGAGCCTTTATTGAACTGCTGCCTATAACCGTTTAATAAGCCTTCACAACAAGGCCATCCAGTATAAATGGGAACAAGAAATTTTCCAAATATTTTAATGTGTTATCAAGTATTTTAACATTGCGTTTTTTATAATTGTATGTTTCTTAATGAATGTAATTGTATACTCTTAATGAATTGTCTAATGTGCATGTATTTTATTATGCAAATGTCTAAGATAATTACGAAGTTGATATATGTATAGGCTGAAGAAGAACAAATTATTTGTTCGAAACATGTCCCTAATGTGAGAAAGAAGTAAAAAATTTTTTCAGAAAAAGTATTGATTTGGCGGAAACTTTTTACTCAATATATTTGATTGTAAGCGTCAATACGGACTTAAAAAATGGATAACCCTCCAGTTAATTTGCACTCGTGACGATGAGAGTCGTTAATAAAACTTTGTTTGCAAAACCCGCTAATTTATTGTTTTATGAATGCCATTTGGATGAGATTTATAATAAAAAAACTTATCAAAAGGAACTGCTTAGAACTATAGAGGAAACATTCAATCAGCATAAAACAAGAGACTATTACAAAACATTCAAGCAATATCAATCTAAGTTTACCCCTTCCACACTTATGTTAAGAAATAAAAATGGAAAAATGGCACACAATAATCAAGATAATGCTAACATCCTCTCAGAATACTTTAAAGAGTTACTCAATTGTGAGGATCCTGTGGAACATCTAGAATTTAACCATAACCCAAAAAGTAAAACTCCATTACAAAAGATTATACCACCAGTTTACAATGAAGTGAAAACAGCAAATAATGCACTTAAAAACTACAAAGCAGCAGGAGAGAATCAAATAGTAGCAGAAATATGGAAGAATGCTAATGATCAGACTATTCAAAACCAACATAAATACATCATTGATATTTGGAACACGGAGAAGCTTCCCGAGGAATGGAATACAGTGATAATTCACCCGCTGCATAAGAAAGGTGATCACTCCGATCCAAATAATTATCAGGGGATATCCTTGCTTGAACTCTTACATACAAGATTTTATCTAAGATTATTACACAAGAATCCAAGAACAACTCGACCAAGAACTTGGAGAATATCAGGGAGGATTTCGACCAGGTAGAGGCTGTCCAGATCAAATCATTAGTTTAAAATGGATAATGAAGCACCAAAGAGTTCGAAATAAGGGTCTAGTCATCACGTTTGTAGATTTTAAGAAAGCATACGACAGTATCCATCGTGAATCATTACTGAAAAGCCTTAAAGAATTTGGCTTACACCAAAAACTCGTTAACCTCATTAGTATGACTTTTAAAAATACGAAGGCAAAAGTTAAATTTAGAGGTGAATTATCAGAATCATTCACTATAAGAACCGGACTCCGACAAGGAGACGGACTTTCACCATTGTTGTTTAATTGTGCATTGGAGAAGGTTATGCGTGAATGGGACAAGAAATGTCAACCAACTATCAAGTTCGGTAGAGACTTACGTGGCCAACCTATAAAAAGAAATCTCTTTCGATAAACGCTAAGCTGAAACACTATAACATGGAACTGTCTTGCTTTTGCGGACGATTTAGCATTACTTGCAAATACAATAGAAGAGGCTAATTTCAAATTGAACAACTAGAAATTATAGCAAAAAAATATGAGATTACAAATTTCATTTGAAAAAAACAGAAATGTTGCCAACTTTTAAAGTTGATCTACCAGTCGTTCAATTGAAAAATAATAAAGAGATTAAAATTGTTTAGAAATTTAAATATCTTGGGGAAATAATAACATGGAACGCAAATGAAAAAGAAGCAATAGAATACAGAACAACTAAATTTAAACAAGCACAAAGACTTACGTGGCCAACCTATAAAAAGAAATCTCTTTCGATAAACGCTAAGCTGAAACACTATAATTCCATAGTTAAACCAGAGGTAACTTATGCTAGTGAAACTTTATTCAAATTGAATGTAAAATCTACAACAGACAAATTACAGAAAACTGACAGAACAATTATTAACAAAAAACACAAACTTGATGAACAGTGGAGATTGTTGCCTAACAACATCGTCTATCGTGAATGTGAATCAATAATAACTACAATGCGGAAAAGAAGAATTTCCTTTTTATGTCACATATCAAGACTGCCAGAAACCAGGATATTGAAACAACTATTTGATTACTTTTTGAAAAAATAAAATCAATAATAATTGGTTCAAAGAAGTTCAGGATGATTTGGAAGAATTGGGTATAACTCGGCAACAAATCAAAGACAGAGAAGAGAAGAGGATTTTGAAGAACAAAAGCATAAGTCTCAAACTAAAAACAGTTGAACGGAAACAATATAGCCTACTATATTGGGCACACAAAGGGCTTCCAGGTCGGAGAGGATGAGAAAGTTCTGGGAGGAGAAAAAGAAGAAATTTACTCAAATGTATTGATTTAAGTGCTCCAATGTGGGCGTAAAATATGTTAATAAATAAAAGAACTACTTTAGTTTCAATGTGGTTTATTAGGAAAAATATATTTTGAAAAAAATAGAACACGTTGTGTGCGATAAAGAGAAATTTATTCTTTAAAAATACATCTCAAACACCCTGCAACGTCTTTTAGACAGAATAAACATTGTTCAAATAATAAAATGAACAAAACAAGAAAAAATGGCACTTAAGTTAGGTCAGGTCATCCTCAACACCGTCCATCAGCTGCTCACTGAAAAATTTTTAGTTGCCGTTCACTGGCCAGTTTTCGCCGAAGTGCAGCTCTAAAAGCCGTCAAACGTCTCCTAGTTTAGTTTCTTTGAGTGCAACACCTACTTGAAATGGTGAGGGACTAGGATGTTTGTTAAAATTCGTTCCTCTTTTCAAGATGCTCTACCCTTCACCAACCTCAACATTGTAGAATGGCTCCCCTCGGAAGAGCCATTTTTTTGTTTTTGTTTTGCCAATTGTGAACACGATTTTCTTCGCTTTTTGAAATTGGAAATGCCTACTACCGGGACTTTTTACCATGCCATCTGTATACACTTTCCAATCTGTAACAGGACATTCATCTTATCCCAGGCAAACTATCATTGCAAATTTCTCAATGCGCTTGATGTATCCGGAAGGATGTTCAAAGACACTCACTTTGCGAAGTTGCCGTTCAATATTTCCAAAAACTCTGTCAGGTGGGAGATATGAGTAGCCCACTGTTGGGAACCATAGCTGTATTTCCTCTAGACATGCAGGAGCTTCTAGCCGTAACCAGTTCTGTCACCCACAGCCATCAGAGAATAAACGAAGTATTTTGCACCTTAATTTATGCTGGCCAGATTGCTGAGTTTTAATTCACGGACCGTGAAAGCCAATATACCATCATTTTAAGAAACAACTTGTCGATCAACTGTGTTTTTACACAGTGAATTTTGACAAGGCAGCATGTAATTGTTGCGTGCGCTTCTTTGTAGTGCAGCCATCCTGAATCCGAAACACAAAACTTTCCTTCCTGATTGTAATAAATACTTATTAATTATTGTTAAAGAGTTTTGTGGGAGGAATATCGGCAGTTCTTGTACCAGTTAGCATGTTTTGCAGCCGTATGTGGCAAGGCAGATGCCATACTTATGGAACTTAGCGGTCTTTGGACACATGAAACATTAAACTGGCTTTGCAACCGTAACCAACATGCATTTAGCGGTTTATGCAAAGGAACGCGATTTTTGTCAGCCATTTTCAACGGTTTTAAGTGGGGTATGCACCCTGAAACTTATTCCATCGTGTAGCAAGTTAAAAGACGAACATGACGGTGTGCTCAACTCAAAATCGACAAAAAGTGCACTTAGCGGCCTTTGCATCTGGGCTAGTCATATTATTTCCTAAAATCTACAGGATGTACACGTTAAGGATTTATTTCAGATCCTTCTTCAGCATCAATTAATTCTACTTCTCTTAATCATCATCTTCATTTCCCCTTTTCCAGCTGACACTGGGTGGGGGCAAATATGGTTCCTCTCCACTTTGTTCTGTCGTTCCACCATTCCTCTTCCGACATGGTGTTCCAAACCAGGTTCCGTTTTCTAATACTATTCTTCACCGAGTCCATCCAACGCATTCTTGGTCTTCCTCGTCCTCTCTTCCCTGTCATCCGTCGCTCCAGTGCTCATCTTGGTAGCCTTACTTCATTCATCCGTTTGACATGTCCAAACCATCTCAATCTGTTTTGCTCCAGTTTGTCATTTAGTTTCTGTACTCCCAGTTCTTTCCGTATATCTTCATTTCTCACTCTGTCCCTCCTCGTTTTCTGCACCAAACTTCTCAGGAATCTCTTCTCATCTGCTTGTACTCTGCTCTCATCCCTCTTAGTCATTGTCCAAGTTTCTGCTGCATATGTCATTATAGGAACATAATATGCTTTGTACATTACTTCTTTAGCCTTAATTGGTATATCCTTGTTCCATACTAGTCCCCTTACCTGTTGGTAGAAAGCACACCCGAGTTGTATTCTACTGCTAATTTCCAAATCTAGTCTTCCATCTTCAGTCAGTTCACTTCCCAAGTATTTGAAGTGTTTCACCACTTCCAATTCCTTATCTCCTACTTTGATTACCCCTTTTCCTTCTTTCTTACCTCTACTCAACACCACTGTTTTACTCTTCTCCACATTTATCCTCAATCCTCATTGCTCAATCTTTTCATTTATTACATCTAACTGTTCTTGTACCTCCATCTCATCCTCGCCCCAGATCACAACATCGTCTGCAAACATTACCTTCATCTTTGCCCTACTATAGTCTTTCATTGCTGCCTTCATGATGTCATCGATCACCATTTAGAACAATAATGGTGATAACACACTTCCTTGCTTTAGTCCAGTGTCAATTTTAAACCATTCCGATGTCCCGACTCTAGTCTTCACACTACTGTAGCAATCCATGCACATTCCATTTATCATGTCTCTCAGTTCTTTGCGTATCCCCCTTTTTGTTAAGCTTTCCCAAACTTTTGTCCTAGGGATGCTATCATTGGCCTTTTCTAGATCAATAAAAGTCATTACCATATCCTTCCCATATTGCCAACTCTTTTCAATGTTCTGTCTCAGACTGAAAATGGGTTCCACTGTTGACCTGCCCCCTCTAAATCCAAACTGCTCCTCCTCTATTTGGCTTTCTACCTTACTCTAATTCTTTTTTCTAGGATTCTTTCCATTACTTTAGCAACATGCGAGATGATGGTGATTCCTCGGTAGTTACCACACACCTTCCTGTCTCCTTTCTTGAATACTGGCAATATTATTTCCTTTTTCCAGTCTTCAGGAACTTGCTTCTCTCTCCACACACTCCTGAGAAGTCTGTATGTCCACTGCAGACCCAATGGTCCTGCCGCCTTTATCATTTCTATTGCCACTTCGTCGATTTCCACAGCTTTCCCCATCTTCATCATCCCAACTGCCCATTCCACTTCTGCCATAGAAATGTCTGGTTCTTCTTCTATTTTTTCCTGCACCGTTTTGGCTGTTTGCATAAGTTCTCCGCATGCCTGGTGTCTCACATTCAACAGCTCGCTGAAATATTCTTTCCATCTGTCCGTTATCTCTTCTGGTTTTGTCAATATTTCACCTTCTTTGTTTTTCACAAACCCAGTGTTCACCTTTTCATTTCTTCTACTTTTTATAATTCCAAACAGCAATTTCTTTCCACAATTTAAATCCTCCCTTATTTCCTGAGTGAATTCTTCCCAGCTTTTCCTCTGCAATTACTTTCTTGCAATCTCCGTTTGCTTCTATATATTTTGCTCTACTTTCTTCAGTAACTTGGAAGGAATGGAAAACAAAAAAGACTGAAGAAAGTACCTTTTCTTTCACTCTTTCATTCCACCATTTTGTCGCCTTTTCCCGTACCTTTCCTGATGTTCTACCACATGTTTTCTCTCGTTAAATTATATTAAATAAGCTGTCCATTTTCAAGTAGCAACCGCTTTTAAAACGTTTTGAAATGCCAAGGTCACTTCCCACAGTTATGGGTCGCTGCACAGGACATATAACTAAATCATTGGTTACACAAACACAATTCAGAACATTCAAGCTAACTGCCAGGTACTATTGCCGGTAATACACTAGAGTTTGTTGTGTCATTCGACCTGGTGTACAGGCTCACAAGAGAAGTTATTGTTGGCGCAGGTGATGTCGAAGAATTACGGTACTGTAGATCTTTTAAGCGCAGCAAGGACTACATTCTCCATGGTGTTGTTGGGCATATGCAACCTCTGAATGGTTCTTTTGAAGTGAGATGGTTGTGCCAACCATTAGACCAATGACTTCTTGAGCTAATATTTCTGAAGTTAGTAAGGAATAGTTGTCCACTCGCTTCTTCTCGTCTCCCACTTCAATGGCTTGGTGTCAGACTTGATCCTGATTATCGGGTTAATGATGAATGCAGTAATTTTGGCATCTTTGTACGCATTAATATCAATGTGCCGTGTACCACCTTGTGATCCTGGCTCTACCAAGAAATTTAATTCTGGTCTGAGGGCTGGAACGGGGTGCACTAAGCCTCATAAGTCAAAAATGAGAAAAGGTGGATTTGACTCCCACCTCAACCATCCTGGAAGTGGTATTCCATGGTATCTCCACTTCTACTCCAGGCAAATGTTGAAATGGTAGATAACTTAAGGCCACGGTTGCTTTCTACCCAAATCCTACCTCAATTACAATTACACACACTTGTACAGACATCACAATAACACAGGTTATCAGACAAATATCTACACACACACACGCACACCCAAGTACATGGGGATCACGATGTCATGAAGTCCCTAAATGATCAACAATATCCTTGCGAACGGTGTATCCAACGTCTGAAGCCCTGACGTAATCGAGGAGATTTGGTGATGTCAACTGTTCCGCTGAGTCTCAACATAAGAGAAATATCCAAGACATGAGAATATATTTCAGTCTCGCTGAGGCAGTGTCTAGAATGGTTATTGCCTGGTACAGCTCACACAGTTGCCATTCACTGCGGGTTAATCCCTAATTTGACATGTACTGTTTTAATAAAATCACTTCCTTGCCCTTCTGAGGAAGAATACCCCTACTTCTCAAATTACCGTAAGTATTTCGAAGCTTATCTCTGATTTTTCTAGTATCCGGAGACCGTCTCTTAAGACTGTGGAGACATTGTGTACTCTCCTGTGTGTTGTTAGCTCTTTGCAGACATCACAAGCCATTCAGGGTCTCCTTAAGCATGCACTTAATCATTTTGTCAGCATCATCAAAGAACAGGAATTTGCTATGTGGGAATTGTCTGAAAAGCATAGACGATAAGTGGACAAATAGATGTGTTGAGAATAGCAAATGTTTGGTCAGGGTGAAAGGTTGGTGATGAAGCGGTCTGAAGGTCTCTGAGAATGACTGAATATGAATGTGCGTAAAAGTACATGAGTTAATGTGTTTCTCTAAATTTGACTAGGGCAGTTACCACTTCATATTGAATTGATTTGTTTGGTCAAGTGTTGAAATATAACTTGCCAGATTATATTGAGTTTTTTTATGATTTTATTTTTTTAAATTTTATTTGAACTTTCTTCCAAAAGAGATTTGATCTTTGTTTCATCCTTCCTGTATTTGGAGTGGAGAGGTTGCTGTATCTAATTCTTAATTTTAGTCCCATTTTACACTTTTATTAAACACAGTCTTTTGTGATTGGTTGTAATTATAGCATGCATATTCATTAGTGATAACAGTATTTTAAAATGTTTTTAAACAGGTTTTATTGTAATAGTTGCAACTAAGAAAATGTTTAATATATTGTATTTTAATAAGCGGTGTTTATTTTAAATAGAATTATTTGTTGTTGAAGAAGGATCTGTATATCCTATAGACAGGGCTTCTTTTCAGGAGGAACGCGGGGGTACTCGTACCCCTTAAACGTTTGAAAACTGTTTAAGAAAATATATTGGTACATTTGTATCTAGTCCGGCAAATATAACTTCGGACTTGAAAGTTTATCGGTCAGCTGGCATCAACGCGCTGTTAACAACATCTGGAGAAGATTTCGAGTAATCCTCAATTTAAATCGATCTATGTATTCAGTTTCATTTGGTCGGCAAATGGCACACAGGAGCATAATCGAAACAATAGGCCATATTATTTTGCTTGACAAAATCTTTGTGTAATTGTTGCCTTATTCGAAGAAATTTACTTGTTTAGGCAAAAATAAGTAAAATACTCTAACAATCGTGAAAGGGAAGTTCCGTTCTTATGAGCACGCAGGCTATTGCTTGGAGGTGGGGTAGGTTGTTATTTTGTATGCGTGGTTAGGTTTGAAGGATGAAGAAAATAACAAACTATTTAACATCCACCCAGGCATCGAAAAAACTGAAAGTTAATGATTCGAACATAAACAATGACGGAGAAACGCCAACGGTGTCGTGTGGTGATGAAAAAGAAGATCACAACAAAGAGCTTTCAACCGCGTGCAACAGTGCGACGGAAGACATTCCCGAATGATGGGATTTGGAGAAAAAGAAGGAATTTTGCAGTAAGTACGAATGGTGGGTGGTAAGAAATAAAAACCAACTTGGCTGCAAAATCTATGCTAATATAATAAAGCTGAAGAGTTTGTTTCTGTGTTTGTGAGTTTAAACGCGCTAATCTCTGGAACTACCAGTCGGATTCGACAAATTCTTTTTGTATATGATAGCCAGATTCTAGAGGAATAGTTTAGGCTGTGTAGCACTAGGCTACACCTCTCAGGTAACCTTAAAGATTGATTTTGTACAGTAAGTCGGAAGAACAAGCGCTCCCGAACGGGTTCAATAATACCTAAGTCTATTGTTGCCTGGCAATGCGGGCTGCATCACGTTGCCTCTACCAGTGTTCTGGTGCAGAATTGCGAGCTGCTTATAAATTGCAGTCATGGGGAGTAATTAGTGCAAATTAGGCCCCTTAAAACAGTTATCATCATGACAATAGTATGCCTCTGTATAAAGGCGATGGTGTTGGTGCAGTATACTGAGGTTATCAGCTCCAGTTCTGTAGTAGTATTCATTATCATCCATAAAACAAATACATCCACCGGGCGAAGCCGGGCACTACTGCTAGTTTGGGAACTGGTAGCACATCACGAGGGATAAACATTTCACAGCAGTTTCTATTTGTGCAACTGGTGAAACTTAAAAGAAATCAGGCTGCAGTTAAAATACTAAAACTGCAAAACTGAAAACTTTAGAAACTGCAGGCTTTCGAAAAAGGAAAGGAAATAACTGCCAATGTATTTCGAACAGCATATAAAGTAGTTAAGAAAAACGAAGCCTTCCACGATTTTGAAACTGAAATTGATGTACAGGAGTTGGATGGCGTTAATATGGGCTGCATTCTTCATTCAACAAAAGCACATGTAAACCACTTCAAAAAACGTTCCTTGATAAACTGTGTACAGTTTACCACCAGTCACCCAAAAATGCCAGGGAATTAAAAGCTAATGCAGAGGGACTTGAAATCGTACTCTTAAAAAAAATTGGAAGGATTCTAGATACAAGATGGGTTGCTTCTAACTTTTGAGCAGTCTCAGCTGTGTGGAAAAATGTCGAAGTTTTAGCAGCACATTTCAAAAGCGGCAAAGATGATCCCAAAAGTCATGTATGGAGGACTCAATCGTATAATCAATGTCAACTTGATATTACACTTTGCATTGATGTGTGACGCTCTTCAGGAATTGGCAGAACTTAGTGTTGACTTGCAAGCTCGTAATATTACAATTTATTCGGCCTATAAGAAGATATGCCAGCAAATTAAGATGTTTTCTGAAAGAAAGACAAAACATGACCCATACTACACTGAAGTCATGGAAGCAGAAGCACTGTTAATGTTTAAAGGCGTGAATCACGAGAATGGAGCAAGAAATAAAAGGAATCATATTGATGCTGTTAAGTTCTATGAGTGCCTGGGCAGGTGTATGGAGAACCGCCTTTTAATATCAGAAGACATTGAAATTCCAGAATTGGCTACAGTTTTGAACACTACCACTTGGCCGGAAAATCCCGATGTAACTTATGGAGAAGCAGAAATAAGAAACTTGTGTAAACGTTTTAAGCTCCATGAAAGTCAAGTAAGAGGTTTCTGTGAATATCTTGCTGAGAAGAAATGGCCATTGTCTCTCCTGCCCAGGCGCGGATCTGGAGTTTGGATTTGGGGGGTGGTCAGAGAATCGAAATTGTTAAAAAAAATGGTATCACTAAAAACGCAATCACAAAATAACCAAACGTACAAAACCAGACCAATTTTTTTGCAAGATACATGGATAGAAATTTGATGCGTTGAGCACACCAAAAATATTCGTACAAATTGCAACGGCGTGTTTTGCAACTTTTACATCGAGCTTCGAGAAAAGTATCAAGGTACGTTACAGTTTCGGCAAGTCGAGTTGGTACTGACAAAGGGAGAAAGTCACAGCTTAAATTGCCAGCCAAGCTTGCAGTTTGGACATCGGCAAAATTGTTTCGTGCGAAAAAAGCCCTAAATTCCTATCTGTGCATTGCTGCTCATTCATCGTGACATCTCTATAGACATCGACTCGGTAATCACAAGGTTTGCTAAACAAATTAGACGAGTTGATTTTGTTATATAAATAATCGTTTTATATAACAGGTATGAAGTTGTAAATATGTACAGTTGTAACAGAACATAATAATTGCTATAAAGATATTATCAGTATTGAATAAAATGAAAAATACTGTTTTTCAGTTAAAAATCTCCGTTTGGGGGGGGGGGGGGGTCATGACCCCCGTGACCCCCCTCGAATCCGCGCCTGCTCCTGCCCCTTATTAACACTTTGAGCAGCATCCCGATTTCGACAAGTGAATGTGAAAGAGGCTTTTCACAAATGAACTTGATCATAACTCCAACAAGAGCAACAATGCATCTGAACACAGTAGCAAATCTTATGTTCATCAAGTTGGTTGGTCTCCCACTAAGAATTTTCAACCCTGTGGATTATGTAAATTCATGGTTCCTGGAAGGACTCAGGATCAGACTTAGACATCTGGCGACCGACAGGAATAGCAAGCAGAGGAAGCGTGAAGATAGCAGTGATCAGCCTCTTTTACCAGTGTGGAATTTACTGTAAGCAGGACAGCAAAATGAGGCACTAACACAGTGCTTATAATTATTTCACTTAATTTTAAAATGTAAAATGATTAGGAATACTGAGTGCAGTTACCACCTTGACATGTTGACCACAAATAAATTAACCCAATGCAACCTTTCATTTAACATATCAGCCTGAAAAGGGATAACCGGACTCTGCAAATTGCCGAAAATTGCAAGATCAGGATGTTTTGTCCACTACCACTGAGAGTACCGTACCCATATATTTATTTTAGAAAGAAAAGCACTGCCTATATAGTACGGTATTGACTAGGTGCAAAAATAAAAACTTTTAATAGGAAAATCAAATGGACGTACGTCAATACAGAACCTTAACTCTATAACCCCAAAGCATCATTATAGCCTCCATTGAAAATGTTTATTAGTAAGAAGTCAGTTCAGTCAGTGAATTCCAAGAAAGGATACCACAGTGATTCAGTGGCAGGCCTCATGCCAGTTGTGTGGCATCATGTGAACTAACAGTACTACTGCATATTAGTAGACCTTCCTGTAAAACACTGCCACTGGTCGCTTAGAATGCCCTCAAATCACATTTCTTAATTAGAAGTAGAACCCTGAGCAGTTTAAATATATCAAATACTTTTTGAAGATCTAAAAAATACAAAATTGTCTATCATTTGGTACATTTCTATATTATTATCAAATAGCACTTATTCCTAGGACAGAAGTTTTAAATTCAACAAAAGCATATTTATTACATACCGTACTTCAGCTTTACAAATAACATCTTCAGCATAACAGTGACAAAGTTACAATACAAAACATCTCACAACAGAACTACAATAAAAAGTGAGATCAGGGTTTCATGTGTTTAACTGTGTTTAGATCATCACCACATCAACATTAGTAACCATACTAATAACTTGTATATCTAAGTGATATAAAATGATTTTCTCTTTTTTGACAAATCATATAAGGAATACGAATGAACATCATTCAACATAATAAATAGCATGAGCCTACAGCAAATATGTTCAAAAGCAAAGTGGGGTCGGATTATCGAGGAGGTCAAATACCATCATATAGGTGAACATCAGCAAACTGGGGTCGGAACATTGAGGAGGTCAAATACCATCACATAGGTGAACATCAGTAAAGTGGGGTCGGAACATTGAGGAGGTCAAATACCATCACATAGGTGAACATAAACAAAGTGGGGTTGGATCATTGAGGAGGTCAAATACCATCACATAGGTGAACATCTGGAAGGTGTTCTTCTTAGTCCTCCATATTTTAGCTGAACGTAAGAATTTCTACATTTTGAACATTGTTTGGTCAAAACTGGAACAACTCCAGGTATAACTCTGCTGCTATCAGTACAGATTCTGATACCTGATGACTGCATGTTAGTGCCAGTGGCTAAAGCGTCCGCCGAGTCTATCATGAAGGGTCGTGTACCTGGATAGTTCCAGGGTTTTTCATATTTTGTAGTCAACATCAAAGTTCTGAAATCATTATAAGGACGTTCTGTTTCTATATGAGCTTCTTTTTCTACAGCTACATCAATCTCATCTTGACGATTGATGCGATTATCAGATGAATTGAAGGAAACTTTTGATGTTTTTTTAAAAGGCCACCACTTATCGAGCCAGTTTTTCCTTGCTTTCCCATCCTGCGGAAAAGTTGATCGTTGTCTACCAATTCCAGGCCCGTTTGGAGATCTATTCTGAGCTGTAGAATAAGGCTCTGGCCTTGATGAAAATCTTCTCTGGTCTCCAGAAGGAATTCCACTTGAGACCATTGGGTTTAATGCAACTTTCTTATGACCAGGCCCACACTCACAAAGAGGAAATGCATTATTAAAGGAGGATTTCATCTGCTGGTTTTCAGGGGAATCAGAAGGGTCACACCTGCATTGAGGGAGGGGTGACTTTGTTTGATCTCTTTTCTGATCTCCAGATGAGGGCCCATCTCTGGGTATGTTTGTTGGGGGCTTCCTCTGGTCTTCTCTGAATGTCATTGACTGTTTCTTTTGATTTCCAGAGGAAGTACTTGCACTAGGTCCACACCTACAAAGAGGAATTTCATTTCTGAATGAGGGTGATAGAAGTGTGTTCTGCAGGTCTTCAGGTTGGTAAGTAGCATCAGAAGGGCCAGATGACTTCTTCTGGTCTTCTCTGAATGTGATTGACTGTTTCTTATGATTTCCAGGGGAAGTACCTGCACTAGGTCCACACTTACAAAGAGGAATTTCATTTCTGAATGAGGGTGCTAGAACTGTGTTCTGCAGGTCTTCAGGTTGGTAAGTGGCATCTGAAGGGCCACATCCGCAAGGGCTTGTTGGGTTAAGATTTATGGAAACTTTCTTCTGGTCACTAGGGGAAGTACCACACCTACAAAGAGGTACTCCTCTGGATGAGACTGTAGGACTTCTCTTCTGATCATCTCTGTATGGTAAGTTTGAGGCTTGATTACCTATGGGTGGTATATTTACATCTCCAGATGATGCTGGATAATCTGTATCATATTCAGGTGTGGTCTGTGTTCCAGTGTCCATTTCCATGTCTCTTTGGCCTGTATAGTTTATCAGGGGTGTTCTATAAACTTCATCACATCGACAAGTTCCCCCTGATTTTGTTGGCCGATTGAACCCCTCTAACACAGGACAGAAATCATCGTCAGTTAAGTTGAAGTTGGAAGGGTTAGCATCTATTGTGCAAGGCTGACTTGGCCGACCTGGCAGAAGTGCAGGGTATTGGGTTATTTTGTCCGTAGGTGGTGGAGATTGAAGATCATCTACTGGGCCCTGAGTCCAACTTTCTCTCAGGGTCTGTGTATAACTATGAGCCAGAGTCTGAGTCCTTTTGTCCCTCTGTGTCTGTGTTCTCTTGTCCCTCTGAGTCTGAGTCCTCTGATCTCTATCAGTCTGTGATTTTTTATGTATATCACCCCCCCTTGGACCTCTGCCGTCGTCTGGTTTTGGGAGTCTTGCGTCTATGATAATAGCTCTCCTTGCTGTGAGTTCATCTGGTTCTATCCAGCGTGTTGATGACTTCTGTGTTAAGAGTACTTTTGAAGCTTGTTTAAGCAAAACTTCATCATCCGTCTGTACCACCTTGTTCTCAGTCGGGTCATCCATATCAATTTCCAGTATATTACGTTGTGGTGATTTACTGCGTCCTGTCACTTCCTTTTCGTTCTTAGAAATACTTTTTGAAGAAGATGAGGCCTTTGGTTTCTTTTTTGTTTTCATCCCACATCTTTTAGGTTCATCTTTTTGAGAGGACCTACTAGGCTTTAAACACCTAGCAGAACTCTTCTTTCGACCTAATGTCTTCGTTATAAGTGGAGCTGACTGATTATCTGTTTCATCCAATCTAGTCTTAATTTTTCTTTGTTTCTTTTCTAGGAAATCCACATTTTTGAGAGATTTTCTTTCCCCTACTGAGCGAACAGAGTGACCTGAACTCTTCTTGCTATCCAGAGATTTATTGCTCTTGCTCCCTGAAGAAGACCTGGACTTTTTATATATTTTTTTTTTAATATCTGGAGCTACAGCATTATCACGGTCTGCACCCCCACGAAGCCTCGTGATCCCCATACTTTTCCTTGCCTTGCAGAAGTAATGATAATATTCATCTCGCATATAATGGTATAAATTATAGGTTACTTCCTTATGATGGATTTGGGCTTGTGCTGTTGCATAATAAGTCATCATGATGGTGATAAACATATTCAGATAATAAATATTACAGATGATACAGAATAATATGAAGATAACTGGCCCAAGAACTCTGTTAACCTCGAAAAGTACTGGAATTTCAAAATATTTATTCAAGTCCACTGACAGAGCTAGAAGCGATGTGAAGGCGTGAAATACATCACGAAAATGTCGCACTTCATGCCCTAAAGCAAGATAAACTAACTGGGAAAATGATACCAGTAAAAGTGTGAACATCAGTGCATGACAAAGTAATGTGTGTCTTGCCAAGAACAGTGTCTCCTCAAACAACTTAAACTTTTGTCCAACATGTAGCAGTTTCCATAGTCTAATTGTCGAGAGGCAAATAAGAAAGCCTAGAAGATATGACAAGGCTTCATCAATCAAACATGTATTATAGAAACTAACAAATTCATTATCATCAGTTACTGCAAGATCCTTTAGCAATGATCTGACGTGGAAATTGCGGACGAAAACAAGTGTAATACCAGCAACTCCTATTAGAACAATGAAGATATCAAGTAGGTTCCAAAATTTGGTAAAAAATACACGGATTGTTAACTGTCTCATGATTACCAACTGCCTCAAGAAAAGTATTGTCACCATCAAGCAGAATATCACAAAGATGGCATACTGGAACTGCTGACTCTTGGAGTTTGTGAATAATAAAGAAGCTGTTTTAATCTGGAAAAGAGAGAAGAAAGACACATTGTTAGATCTGTGAACAGTGTATTGTATTAGATATGTTGTGTGTCAACTAATAACATTTTCTTACGGTGTAGAATGCATCATACGAAGGTTAGGGCAGAAGTCGTGGCAACTTTTTTGGGGGAGAAAATATGAATTACACACGACAAGGTAAGGTATGAACTGGACATAGAACAACATGTCATCATTGTACATCACGCATTTAATAAGGTAGTTCATATGAAGGTACAGCACAGTACATCCTACCCCATGTGGGAATATGGCACACACTGAGAAGGCCATGCAAGATACTTTGCTCCGTATGCAGCCACGTCACGAGCTTGCCAGTGTACCACGGGAGTCAAAAACTCCACTCTTCCTTCGCACACTGGGGAGAAACGCTAGCAATTTGTTGAGTTACGCAGGAAATATTTTATTACTTTATGTGTTAATTTTAGTATTTAACCTTTCATTTGGCCTTCCTCACCTAAAACATTTGGTACTGTTGGTTTAATAATAATAATAATAATAATAATAATAATAGTATCAAATAGATCATGTAGCAATAACCAGATAATTCTCTCCAGAAATCATGAACGTGAGGGTACGCAAAGGTTACGTAGAGTCCGACCATCATCTCTCGCAGATCAAAGTCCGCTTCATACCCAATCGTAAAAAGCGTCCAAATTCCAAACTCCCACGCATAGATCCGGAATACCTAAAAGAACACGCACAGGAGTTTACACAATCATTACAGACTAACACGGAAACATGGGATGAACTTCTCAAGGCCATCCAAGAATCAACAAGAAAACTCGGCAAACCACCAAGGAAACGAAAACACAGATGGTGGAGCATAGACTGTGATAAAGCCCTAGAGTCCCGAATCCGAGCCTGGAAGACATGGAATAACAACCGAACACCAGAACATTGGCAGAACTTTTTAGAAACGCAGAAGCAAACATCCAAAACAATCAGACGAATTAAACGCATGTACCACCTCAAACGATTGGAAGAAATCGATAATGACTTTAAGAGGAACAACACACGAAATTTCCACAGGACATTTAGGGAAGAACTGACGAACTACAAGCCGCTCAGTCTTTGTTTTCGCCGCCCTGATGGCACACTTGAGACAAACACAAAGGCCAATTGTGATATCCTGAGACAGTTCTTCGAGGAGCTTCACAATTGTGAACCACCTGCAGAGAATCTCCAACTCCACTTTACTGCCCCAAAGCAGGACTCAGTACCACCAACATATGATGAGATACAAAACATCATATTACATCTCAAAAACAACAAGGCTCCAGGAGAAGACGGTGTAATCGCCGAAGTGCTCAAGATTGGAGGTGAACTCTTGACTGAAAGACTACAAAACATCATTGCTAATATATGGGAGAGTGACACCATACCGGTTGATTGGAAAACTGCTTTGATTCACCCACTACACAAAAAGGGCGACAAGACAGATCCGAATAATTACCGAGGCATTTCACTCCTGCCAATCGCCTACAAGGTACTCTCACGTGCCCTCCTCACCAGATTGGAGCAACAGACAGAGCACATGATCGGTGAATATCAGGCGGGATTTCGACCGCGTCGATCGTGTGCAGAACAGATCTGGAACCTCAAGATGGTACTCCAACATCGCCAGTCGAATCGCACAGTTGTCACCTTCGTAGATTTTAAGAAAGCATATGATTCAATCGACCGCGCAACTCTGTTTAATATACTTCGTGAATATGGTGTGGACAACAAAACAACTACATTAATCCAACAGACCTTGACAGATACAACTTCTAAAGTTAAATTTATGGGTGAAGTGTCCGAACCTTTTCACATTAGAACAGGCGTAAGACAGGGTGATGGGCTGTCCCCACTCCTATTCAACCTGGTACTAGATAAGATCATCAGAACATGGGAGAAAGAAATACCTAGAATAAGTATGGGAACAAAAGAACAACGAATCAACATAAAATGCTTCGCCTTTGCTGACGACCTAGCAATAATTACCCGGACTCCAGATAAAGCCAGACATGCCATCGAGAAGCTTCATGAGATATCAATCAGAACCGGCCTCCATATCTCTTACGAGAAAACACAGTACATGGATTCCAAGAGCACAAACCTGGCATCAATTACAACCAAATATGGCGACATCACACAAGTTAAGCACTTCAAGTACCTAGGTGAAATTATCGGGAACACTGGTAACGAAAGAATGGCTAACAAAACACGTGCAGAAAAATTACGCAAAGCTTACACAATCACTTGGAATATTTACAACAAGAAATCACTTTCCACTAAAGCCAAACTCCATCACTACCACACAGTCATCCTCCCAGAGGCACTCTATGCGATTGAGACGTCATCGTTAACCATCAACATCAAATACATTGAGAAGATAGAACGACAAATACTGAGAAAAATCTTTGGACCAAAGCTTCAGGACGGTATCTGGATGAGGAAAAGCTCAGACGAACTGTATTCACGGACTGAACGATTTGCCTCACTCGCACGTAAAAGACGCATGCAATTCTACGGACATATAGCTCGAATGGACAACTCCCGACTGACCAAGAAAATCTTCCTCATAGTCAATGGAAACCGACAAACCAAAGTACGCTGGCTAGCAAACACCCAAAAGGACCTCAATGAAATCAATATTGACCCACTGACAACGACGCGGACTGCATATAGACAAAAAGTAAATTCGTATAAGTTTCCACCCAAGATCCCTACGGGACAGAATTTGAAACTTAAAGCTGCATGGCCACAAGAAAGATGACAGGCACATAGCGAAAGGATGAGGAAGTTTTGGGAAGATAAGAAGAACAAGAAGACCAATGTTAACTAATGGTTCTACGTACTCCTTAGAGGGCCAAACGCATTATATATATATATATATATATATATATATATATATATAATAATAATAATATCTCTCCATGATACATCACCACTTGTTAGTTTTGCACTTGATTTTTAAAATAACAAAGCCACTTTAAATGTTGTTCATTACAATGGTGACCCCTATAAGTAAAGCCCTGCATGGATGTGGATATCACTGGTGACCCCTATAAGTAAAGCCCTGCACGGATGTGGATATCACTGGTGACCCCCTATAAGTAAAGCCCCGCATGGATGTGGATATCACTGGTGACCCCCTATAAGTAAAGCCCTGCACGGATGTGGATATCACTCGTGACCCGCTATAAGTAAAGCCATGCACGGATGTGGATATCACTCGTGACCAGCTATAAGTAAAGCCCTGCACGGATGTGGATATCACTCGTGACCCGCTATAAGTAAAGCCCTGCACGGATGTGGATATGACTGGTGACCCGCTATAAGTAAAGCCCAGTGCGGATGTGGATATCACTGGTGACCCGCTATAAGTAATGCCCAGTGCGGATGTGGATATCACTGGTGACCGCTATAAGTAAAGCCCTGCACGGATGTGGATATATCTCGTGACCCGCAATAAGTAAGGCCCTGCACGGATGAGGATATCACTGGTGACCCGCTATAAGTAAAGCCCTGCACCGATGTGGATATCACTGGTGACCCGCTATAAGTAAAGCCCTGCACGGATGTGGATATCACTAGTGACCCCCTATAAGTAAAGCCCGGTGCGGATGTGGATATCACTAGTGACCCGCAATAAGTAAAGCCCAGTGCGGATGTGGATCTCACTGGTGACCGCTATAAGTAAAGCCCTGCACGGATGTGGATATCACTTGTGACCCGCAATAAGTAAAGCCCTGCATGGATGTGGATATCACTCGTGACCCGCTGTAAGTAAAGCCCTGCACGGATGTGGATATCACTCGTGACCCGCAATAAGTAAAGCCCTGCATGGATGTGGATATCACTAGTGACCCGCTGTAAGTAAAGCCCTGCATGGATGAGGATATCACTAGTGACCCGCTATAAGTAAAGCCCCGCACGGATGTGGATATCACTCGTGACCCGCAATAAGTAAAGCCCAGTGCGGATGTGGATATCACTGGTGACCCGCTATAAGTGAAGCCCTGCACGGATGTGGATATCACTAGTGACCCGCTGTAATTAAAGCCCTGCATGGATGTGGATATCACTCGTGACCCGCTGTAAGTAAAGCCCTGCACGGATGTGGATATCACTCGTGACCCGCAATAAGTAAAGCCCTGCATGGATGTGGATATCACTAGTGACCCTCTGTAAGTAAAGCATTGCATGGATGTGGATATCACTCGTGACCCGCTGTAGGTAAAGCCCTGCACGGATGTGGATATCACTCGTGACCCGCAATAAGTAAAGCCCTGCATGGATGTGGATATCACTAGTGACCCTCTGTAAGTAAAGCATTGCATGGATGTGGATATCACCCGTGACCCGCTATAAGCAAAGCCCTGCATGGATGTGGATATCACTAGTGACCCGCTATAAGTAAAGCCCTGCATGGATGTGGATATCACTGGTGACCCTCTATAAGTAAAGCCCAGTGCGGATGTGGATATCACTGATGACCCGCTTTAGGTAAAGCACTGCATGGATGTGGATATCACTAGTGACCCGCTATAAGTAAAGCCCTGCATGGATGTGGATATCACTGGTGACCCTCTATAAGTAAAGCCCAGTGCGGATGTGGATATCACTGATGACCCGCTGTAGGTAAAGCACTGCATGGATGTGGATATCACTAGTGACCCGCAATAAGTAAAGCCCTGCATGGATGTGGATATCACTGGTGACCCTCTATAAGTAAAGCCCTGCACGGATGTGGATATCACTGATGACCCGCTATAGGTAAAGCACTGCATGGATGTGGATATCACTAGTGACCCGCTGTAATTAAAGCCCTGCATGGATGTGGATATCACTCGTGACCCGCTGTAAGTAAAGCCCAGTGCGGATGTGGATATCACTGATGACCCGCTTTAGGTAAAGCACTGCATGGATGTGGATATCACTCGTGACCCGCAATAAGTAAAGCCCAGTGCGGATGTGGATATCACTGGTGACCCGCTATAAGTGAAGCCCTGCACGGATGTGGATATCACTAGTGACCCGCTGTAATTAAAGCCCTGCATGGATGTGGATATCACTCGTGACCCGCTGTAAGTAAAGCCCTGCACGGATGTGGATATCACTCGTGACCCGCAATAAATAAAGCCCTGCATGGATGTGGATATCACTAGTGACCCTCTGTAAGTAAAGCATTGCATGGATGTGGATATCACTCGTGACCCGCTGTAGATAAAGCCCTGCACGGATGTGGATATCACTCGTGACCCGCAATAAGTAAAGCCCTGCATGGATGTGGATATCACTAGTGACCCTCTGTAAGTAAAGCTTTGCATGGATGTGGATATCACCCGTGACCCGCTATAAGCAAAGCCCTGTGCGGATGTGGATATCACTGGTGACCCGCTATAAGTAAAGCCCTGCACAGATGTGTATATCACTGGTGACCCGCTATAAGTAAAGCCCTGCACTGATGTGGATATCACTGGTGACCCGCTATAAGTAAAGCCCCGCACGGATGTGGATATCACTGGTGACCCGCTATAAGTAAAGCCCCGCATGGATGTGGTTATCACTCGTGACCCGCTTTAAGTAAAGCCCTGCACGGATGTGGATATCACTCGTGACCCGCTATAAGTAAAGCCCCGCATGGATGTGGATATCACTGGTGGCCTGCTATAAGCAAAGCCCCGCACGGATGTGGATATCACTCGTGACCCGCTATAAGTAAAGCCCTGCACGGATGTGGATATCACTCGTGACCCGCTATAAGTAAAGCCCTGCACGGATGTGGATATCACTGGTGGCCTGCTATAAGTAAAGCCCCGCACGGATGTGGATATCACTCATGACCCTCTATAAGTAAAGCCCTGCACGGATGTGGATATCACTCGTGACCCGCTATAAGTAAAGCCCTGCACGGATGTGGATATCACTGGTGACCCGCTATAAGTAAAGCCCTGCACGGATGTGGATATCACTCGTGACCCGCTATAAGTAAAGCCCTGTGCGGATGTGGATATCACTGGTGACCCGCTATAAGTAAAGCCCCGCATGGATGTGGATATCACTGGTGGCCTGCTATAAGTAAAGCCCTGCACGGATGTGGATATCACTCGTGACCCGCGATAAGTAAAGCCTTATGTGGATATGGATATCACTCATGACCGTCTAGAAGTAAAGCCCCGCATGGATGTGGATATCACTGGTGACCCGCTATAAGTAAAGCCCTGCATGGATGTGGATATCACTGGTGACCCGCTATAAGTAAAGCCCTGCACGGATGTGGATATCACTCATGACCCTCTATAAGTAAAGCCCTGCACGGATGTGGATATCACTCGTGACCCGCTATAAGTAAAGCCCCGCACGGATGTGGATATCACTGGTGACCCGCTATAAGTAAAGCCCTGCATGGATGTGGATATCACTCGTGACCCCCTATAAGTAAAGCCCTGCACGGATGTGGATATCACTCGTTACCCGCTATAAGTAAAGCCCTGCATGGATGTGGATATCACTCGTGACCCGCTATAAGTAAATCCCTGCAAGGATATGGATATCACTCGTGACCCGCTATAAGTAAAGCCCTGCACGGATGTGGATATCACTGGTGGCCTGCTATAAGTAAAGCCCTGCACAGATGTGGATATCACTCGTGACCCGCTATAAGTAAAGCCCTAAGCGGATGTGGATATCACTCGTGACCCGCTATAAGTAAAGCCCTGCACGGATGTGGATATCACTAGTGACCCGCTGTAAGTAAAGCCTGGCACAGATGTGGATATCACTGGTGACCCGCTATAAGTAAAGCCCTGCACGGATGTGGATATCACTCGTGACCCGCTATAAGTAAAGCCCTGCACGGATGTGGATATCACTGGTGACCCGCTATAAGTAAAGCCCTGCACGGATGTGGATATCACTGGTGACCCGCTATAAGTAAAGCCCTGCATGGATGCGGATATCACTGGTGACCCGCTATAAGTAAAGCCCTGCACGGATGTGGATATCACTCGTGACCCGCTATAAGTAAAGCCCTGCACGGATGTGGATATCACTGGTGACCCCTATACGTAAAGCCCTGCACGGATATGGATATGACTGGTGACCCGCTATAAGTAAAGCCCTGTGCAGATATGGATATCACTGGTGACCCGCTATAAGTAAAGCCCTGCACCGATGTGGATATCACTGGTGGCCTGCTATAAGTAAAACCCTGCGCAGATGTGGATATCACTGGTGACCCACTATAACTAAAGCCCTGCACGGATGTGGATATGACTGGTGACCCGCTATACGTAAAGCCCAGTGCGGATGTGGATATCACTCGTGACCCGCAATAAGTAAAGCCCCGCATGGATGTGGATATCACTGGTGACCCGCTATAAGTAAAGCCCTGCACGGATGTGGATATCACTGGTGACCCGCTATAAGTAAAGCCCTGCACGGATGTGGATATCACTCATGGCCCGCTATAAGTAAAGCCCCGCATGGATGTGGATATCACTCGTGACCCGCGATAAGTAAAGCCTTATGTGGATATGGATATCACTGGTGACCCGCTATAAGTGAAGCCCAGTCCGAATGTGGATATCACTAGTGACCGCTATAAGTAAAGCCCTGCACGGATGTGGATATCACTCGTGACCCGCAATAAGTAAAGCCCCGCATGGATGTGGATATCACTGGTGACCCGCTATAAGTAAAGCCCTGCACGGATGTGGATATCACTGGTGACCCGCTATAAGTAAAGCCCTGCACGGATGTGGATATCACTCATGGCCCGCTATAAGTAAAGCCCCGCATGGATGTGGATATCACTCGTGACCCGCGATAAGTAAAGCCTTATGTGGATATGGATATCACTGGTGACCCTCTATAAGTAAAGCCCTGCACGGATGTGGATATCACTCGTAACCCGCTATAAGTAAAGCCCCGCATGGATGTGGATATCACTGGTGACCCGCTATAAGTAAAGCCCAGTGCGGATGTGGATATCACTGGTGACCCGCTATAAGTAAAGCCCTGCACGGATGTGGATATGACTGGTGACCCGCTATAAGTAAAGCCCAGTGCGGATGTGGATATCACTGGTGACCCGCTATAAGTGAAGCCCAGTCCGAATGTGGATATCACTAGTGACCGCTATAAGTAAAGCCCTGCACGGATGTGGATATCACTCGTGACCCGCAATAAGTAAAGCCCCGCATGGATGTGGATATCACTGGTGACCCGCTATAAGTAAAGCCCTGCACGGATGTGGATATCACTGGTGACCCGCTATAAGTAAAGCCCTGCACGGATGTGGATATCACTCATGGCCCGCTATAAGTAAAGCCCCGCATGGATGTGGATATCACTCGTGACCCGCGATAAGTAAAGCCTTATGTGGATATGGATATCACTGGTGACCCTCTATAAGTAAAGCCCTGCACGGATGTGGATATCACTCGTAACCCGCTATAAGTAAAGCCCCGCATGGATGTGGATATCACTCGTGACCCGCGATAAGTAAAGCCTTATGTGGATATGGATATCACTGGTGACCCGCTATAAGTAAAGCCCTATGTGGATATGGATATCACTGGTGACCCTCTATAATAAAGCCCCGCACGGATGTGGATATCACTCATGACCCGCGATAAGTAAAGGCTTATGTGGATATGGATATCACTCGTGACCCGCGATAAGTAAAGCCTTATGTGGATATGGATATCACTGGTGACCCGCTATAAGTAAAGCCCTGCACGGATGTGGATATCACTCATGACCCGCTATAAGTAAAGCCCCGCATGGATGTGGATATCACTCGTGACCCGCGATAAGTAAAGCCTTATGTGGATATGGATATCACTGGTGACCCGCTATAAGTAAAGCCCCGCATGGATGTGGATATCACTCATGACCCGCTATAAGTAAAGCCCTGCACGGATGTGGATATCACTGGTGACCCGCGATAAGTAAAGCCCCGCATGGATGTGGATATCACTCGTGACCCGCTATAAGTAAAGCCCTGCACGGATGTGGATATCACTCGTGACCCGCTATAAGTAAAGCCCTGCACGGATGTGGATATCACTCGTGACCCGCGATAAGTAAAGCCTTATGTGGATATGGATATCACTCGTGACCCGCTATCAGTAAAGCCCCGCATGGATGTGGATATCACTCGTGACCCGCGATAAGTAAAGCCCTGCACGGATGTGAATATCACTCGTGACCCGCGATTAGTAAAGCCTTATGTGGATATGGATATCACTCGTGACCCGCGATAAGTAAAGCCTTATGTGGATGTGGATATCACTCGTGACCCGCGATAAGTAAAGCCTTATGTGGATATGGTTATCACTCGTGACCCGCGATAAGTAAAGCCTTATGTGGATATGGATATCACTCGTGACCCGCGATAAGTAAAGCCTTATGTGGATGTGGATATCACTCGTGACCCGCGATAAGTAAAGCCTTATGTGGATGTGGATATCACTGGTGACCCTCTATAAGTAAAGCCCAGTGCGGATGTGGATATCACTGATGACCCGCTTTAGGTAAAGCACTGCATGGATGTGGATATCACTAGTGACCCGCTATAAGTAAAGCCCTGCATGGATGTGGATATCACTGGTGACCCTCTATAAGTAAAGCCCAGTGCGGATGTGGATATCACTGATGACCCGCTGTAGGTAAAGCACTGCATGGATGTGGATATCACTAGTGACCCGCAATAAGTAAAGCCCTGCATGGATGTGGATATCACTGGTGACCCTCTATAAGTAAAGCCCTGCACGGATGTGGATATCACTGATGACCCGCTATAGGTAAAGCACTGCATGGATGTGGATATCACTAGTGACCCGCTGTAATTAAAGCCCTGCATGGATGTGGATATCACTCGTGACCCGCTGTAAGTAAAGCCCAGTGCGGATGTGGATATCACTGATGACCCGCTTTAGGTAAAGCACTGCATGGATGTGGATATCACTCGTGACCCGCAATAAGTAAAGCCCAGTGCGGATGTGGATATCACTGGTGACCCGCTATAAGTGAAGCCCTGCACGGATGTGGATATCACTAGTGACCCGCTGTAATTAAAGCCCTGCATGGATGTGGATATCACTCGTGACCCGCTGTAAGTAAAGCCCTGCACGGATGTGGATATCACTCGTGACCCGCAATAAATAAAGCCCTGCATGGATGTGGATATCACTAGTGACCCTCTGTAAGTAAAGCATTGCATGGATGTGGATATCACTCGTGACCCGCTGTAGATAAAGCCCTGCACGGATGTGGATATCAATCGTGACCCGCAATAAGTAAAGCCCTGCATGGATGTGGATATCACTAGTGACCCTCTGTAAGTAAAGCTTTGCATGGATGTGGATATCACCCGTGACCCGCTATAAGCAAAGCCCTGTGCGGATGTGGATATCACTGGTGACCCGCTATAAGTAAAGCCCTGCACAGATGTGTATATCACTGGTGACCCGCTATAAGTAAAGCCCTGCACTGATGTGGATATCACTGGTGACCCGCTATAAGTAAAGCCCCGCACGGATGTGGATATCACTGGTGACCCGCTATAAGTAAAGCCCCGCATGGATGTGGATATCACTCGTGACCCGCTTTAAGTAAAGCCCTGCACGGATGTGGATATCACTCGTGACCCGCTATAAGTAAAGCCCCGCATGGATGTGGATATCACTGGTGGCCTGCTATAAGCAAAGCCCCGCACGGATGTGGATATCACTCGTGACCCGCTATAAGTAAAGCCCTGCACGGATGTGGATATCACTCGTGACCCGCTATAAGTAAAGCCCTGCACGGATGTGGATATCACTGGTGGCCTGCTATAAGTAAAGCCCCGCACGGATGTGGATATCACTCATGACCCTCTATAAGTAAAGCCCTGCACGGATGTGGATATCACTCGTGACCCGCTATAAGTAAAGCCCTGCACGGATGTGGATATCACTGGTGACCCGCTATAAGTAAAGCCCTGCACGGATGTGGATATCACTCGTGACCCGCTATAAGTAAAGCCCTGTGCGGATGTGGATATCACTGGTGACCCGCTATAAGTAAAGCCCCGCATGGATGTGGATATCACTGGTGGCCTGCTATAAGTAAAGCCCTGCACGGATGTGGATATCACTCGTGACCCGCGATAAGTAAAGCCTTATGTGGATATGGATATCACTCATGACCGTCTAGAAGTAAAGCCCCGCATGGATGTGGATATCACTGGTGACCCGCTATAAGTAAAGCCCTGCATGGATGTGGATATCACTGGTGACCCGCTATAAGTAAAGCCCTGCACGGATGTGGATATCACTCATGACCCTCTATAAGTAAAGCCCTGCACGGATGTGGATATCACTCGTGACCCGCTATAAGTAAAGCCCCGCACGGATGTGGATATCACTGGTGACCCGCTATAAGTAAAGCCCTGCATGGATGTGGATATCACTCGTGACCCCCTATAAGTAAAGCCCTGCACGGATGTGGATATCACTCGTTACCCGCTATAAGTAAAGCCCTGCATGGATGTGGATATCACTCGTGACCCGCTATAAGTAAATCCCTGCACGGATATGGATATCACTCGTGACCCGCTATAAGTAAAGCCCTGCACGGATGTGGATATCACTGGTGGCCTGCTATAAGTAAAGCCCTGCACAGATGTGGATATCACTCGTGACCCGCTATAAGTAAAGCCCTAAGCGGATGTGGATATCACTCGTGACCCGCTATAAGTAAAGCCCTGCACGGATGTGGATATCACTAGTGACCCGCTGTAAGTAAAGCCTGGCACAGATGTGGATATCACTGGTGACCCGCTATAAGTAAAGCCCTGCACGGATGTGGATATCACTCGTGACCCGCTATAAGTAAAGCCCTGCACGGATGTGGATATCACTGGTGACCCCTATACGTAAAGCCCTGCACGGATATGGATATGACTGGTGACCCGCTATAAGTAAAGCCCTGTGCAGATATGGATATCACTGGTGACCCGCTATAAGTAAAGCCCTGCACCGATGTGGATACCACTGGTGGCCTGCTATAAGTAAAACCCTGCGCAGATGTGGATATCACTGGTGACCCACTATAACTAAAGCCCTGCACGGATGTGGATATGACTGGTGACCCGCTATACGTAAAGCCCAGTGCGGATGTGGATATCACTCGTGACCCGCAATAAGTAAAGCCCCGCATGGATGTGGATATCACTGGTGACCCGCTATAAGTAAAGCCCTGCACGGATGTGGATATCACTGGTGACCCGCTATAAGTACAGCCCTGCACGGATGTGGATATCACTCATGGCCCGCTATAAGTAAAGCCCCGCATGGATGTGGATATCACTCGTGACCCGCGATAAGTAAAGCCTTATGTGGATATGGATATCACTGGTGACCCGCTATAAGTGAAGCCCAGTCCGAATGTGGATATCACTAGTGACCGCTATAAGTAAAGCCCTGCACGGATGTGGATATCACTCGTGACCCGCAATAAGTAAAGCCCCGCATGGATGTGGATATCACTGGTGACCCGCTATAAGTAAAGCCCTGCACGGATGTGGATATCACTGGTGACCCGCTATAAGTAAAGCCCTGCACGGATGTGGATATCACTCATGGCCCGCTATAAGTAAAGCCCCGCATGGATGTGGATATCACTCGTGACCCGCGATAAGTAAAGCCTTATGTGGATATGGATATCACTGGTGACCCTCTATAAGTAAAGCCCTGCACGGATGTGGATAACACTCGTAACCCGCTATAAGTAAAGCCCCGCATGGATGTGGATATCACTGGTGACCCGCTATAAGTAAAGCCCAGTGCGGATGTGGATATCACTGGTGACCCGCTATAAGTAAAGCCCTGCACGGATGTGGATATGACTGGTGACCCGCTATAAGTAAAGCCCAGTGCGGATGTGGATATCACTGGTGACCCGCTATAAGTGAAGCCCAGTCCGAATGTGGATATCACTAGTGACCGCTATAAGTAAAGCCCTGCACGGATGTGGATATCACTCGTGACCCGCAATAAGTAAAGCCCCGCATGGATGTGGATATCACTGGTGACCCGCTATAAGTAAAGCCCTGCACGGATGTGGATATCACTGGTGACCCGCTATAAGTAAAGCCCTGCACGGATGTGGATATCACTCATGGCCCGCTATAAGTAAAGCCCCGCATGGATGTGGATATCACTCGTGACCCGCGATAAGTAAAGCCTTATGTGGATATGGATATCACTGGTGACCCTCTATAAGTAAAGCCCTGCACGGATGTGGATATCACTCGTAACCCGCTATAAGTAAAGCCCCGCATGGATGTGGATATCACTCGTGACCCGCGATAAGTAAAGCCTTATGTGGATATGGATATCACTGGTGACCCGCTATAAGTAAAGCCCTATGTGGATATGGATATCACTGGTGACCCTCTATAATAAAGCCCCGCACGGATGTGGATATCACTCATGACCCGCGATAAGTAAAGGCTTATGTGGATATGGATATCACTCGTGACCCGCGATAAGTAAAGCCTTATGTGGATATGGATATCACTGGTGACCCGCTATAAGTAAAGCCCTGCACGGATGTGGATATCACTCATGACCCGCTATAAGTAAAGCCCCGCATGGATGTGGATATCACTCGTGACCCGCGATAAGTAAAGCCTTATGTGGATATGGATATCACTGGTGACCCGCTATAAGTAAAGCCCCGCATGGATGTGGATATCACTCATGACCCGCTATAAGTAAAGCCCTGCACGGATGTGGATATCACTGGTGACCCGCGATAAGTAAAGCCCCGCATGGATGTGGATATCACTCGTGACCCGCTATAAGTAAAGCCCTGCACGGATGTGGATATCACTCGTGACCCGCTATAAGTAAAGCCCTGCACGGATGTGGATATCACTCGTGACCCGCGATAAGTAAAGCCTTATGTGGATATGGATATCACTCGTGACCCGCTATCAGTAAAGCCCCGCATGGATGTGGATATCACTCGTGACCCGCGATAAGTAAAGCCCTGCACGGATGTGAATATCACTCGTGACCCGCGATTAGTAAAGCCTTATGTGGATATGGATATCACTCGTGACCCGCGATAAGTAAAGCCTTATGTGGATGTGGATATCACTCGTGACCCGCGATAAGTAAAGCCTTATGTGGATATGGATATCACTCGTGACCCGCGATAAGTAAAGCCTTATGTGGATATGGATATCACTCGTGACCCGCGATAAGTAAAGCCTTATGTGGATGTGGATATCACTCGTGACCCGCGATAAGTAAAGCCTTATGTGGATGTGGATATCACTCGTGACCCGCGATAAGTAAAGCCTTATGTGGATATGGATATCACTGGTGACCCGCTATAAGTAAAGCCCTGCACGGATGTGGATATGACTGGTGACCCGCTATACGTAAAGCCCTGCACGGATGTGGATATCACTCGTGACCGCTATACGTAAAGCCTAGTGCGGATGTGGATATCACTCGTGACCCGCTATACGTAAAGCCCTGCACGGATGTGGATATCACTCGTGGCCCGCGATAAGTAAAGCCTTATGTGGATATGGATATCACTGGTGACCCGCTATAAGTAAAGCCCTGCACGGATGTGGATATGACTGGTGACCCGCTATACGTAAAGCCCTGCACGGATGTGGATATCACTGGTGACCGCTATACGTAAAGCCTAGTGCGGATGTGGATATCACTCGTGACCCGCTATAAGTAAAGCCCCGCATGGATGTGGATATCACTCATGACCCGCTATAAGTAAAGCCCTGCACGGATGTCGATATCACTCGTGACCCGTAATAAGTAAAGCCTTATGTGGATATGGATATCACTGGTGACCCTCTATAAGTAAAGCCCTGCACGGATGTGTATATGACTGGTGACCCGCTATAAGTAAAGCCCTGCATGGATGCGGATATCACTCGTGACCCGCTATAAGTAAAGCCCTGCACGGATGTGGATACCGCTCGTGTCCTGCTATAAGTAAAGCCCTGCACAGTTGTGGATATCACTCGTGACCCGCTATAAGTAAAGCCCTGCACGGATGTGGATATCACTGGTGACCGCTATAAGTAAAGCCCTGCACGGATGTGGATATCACTGGTGACCCGCTATAAGTAAAGCCCTGCACAGTTGTGGATATCACTCGTGACCCGCTATAAGTAAAGCCCTGCACGGATGTGGATATCACTGGTGACCGCTATAAGTAAATCCCTGCACAGATGTGGATATCACTGGTGACCCGGTATAAGTAAAGCCCTGCACGGATGTGGATATCACTGGCGCCTGCTATAAGTAAACCCCCGCACGGATGTGGATATCACTGGTGACCCGCTTTAAGTAAAGCCCTGCACGGATGTGGATATCACTCGTGACCCGCTATAAGTAAAGCCCTATGTTGATGTGGATATCACTCGTGACCCGCTATAAGTAAAGCCCTGCACGGATGTGGATATCACTGGCGCCTGCTATAAGTAAAGCCCCGCACGGATGTGGATATCACTCGTGACCCGCTATAAGTAAAGCCCTGCACGGATGTGGATATCACTCGTGACCCGCTATAAGTAAAGCCCTGCATGGATGTGGATATCACTGGTGACCCGCTATAAGTAAAGCCCTGCATGGATATGGATATCACTCGTGACCCGCTATAAGTAAAGCCCCGCACGGATGTGGATATCACTGGTGACCCGCTATAAGTAAAGCCCTGCACGGATATGGATATCACTGGTGACCCGCTATAAGTAAAGCCCTGCACGGATGTGGATATCACTGGTGACCCGCTTTAAGTAAAGCCCTGCACGGATGTGGATATCACTGGTGACCCGCTATAAGTAAAGCCCCGCACGGATGTGGATATCACTGGTGACCCGCTATAAGTAAAGCCCTGCACGGATATGGATATCACTGGTGACCCGCTATAAGTAAAGCCCCGCACGGATGTGGATATCACTGGTGACCCGCTATAAGTAAAGCCCTGCATGGATGTGGATATCACTCGTGACCCCCTATAAGTAAAGCCCTGCACGGATGTGGATATCACTCGTTACCCGCTATAAGTAAAGCCCTGCATGGATGTGGATATCACTCGTGACCCGCTATAAGTAAATCCCTGCACGGATATGGATATCACTCGTGACCCGCTATAAGTAAAGCCCTGCACGGATGTGGATATCACTGGTGGCCTGCTATAAGTAAAGCCCTGCACAGATGTGGATATCACTCGTGACCCGCTATAAGTAAAGCCCTAAGCGGATGTGGATATCACTCGTGACCCGCTATAAGTAAAGCCCTGCACGGATGTGGATATCACTAGTGACCCGCTGTAAGTAAAGCCTGGCACAGATGTGGATATCAATGGTGACCCGCTATAAGTAAAGCCCTGCACGGATGTGGATATCACTCGTGACCCGCTATAAGTAAAGCCCTGCACGGATGTGGATATCACTGGTGACCCGCTATAAGTAAAGCCCTGCACGGATGTGGATATCACTGGTGACCCGCTATAAGTAAAGCCCTGCATGGATGCGGATATCACTGGTGACCCGCTATAAGTAAAGCCCTGCACGGATGTGGATATCACTCGTGACCCGCTATAAGTAAAGCCCTGCACGGATGTGGATATCACTGGTGACCCCTATACGTAAAGCCCTGCACGGATATGGATATGACTGGTGACCCGCTATAAGTAAAGCCCTGTGCAGATATGGATATCACTGGTGACCCGCTATAAGTAAAGCCCTGCACCGATGTGGATATCACTGGTGGCCTGCTATAAGTAAAACCCTGCGCAGATGTGGATATCACTGGTGACCCACTATAACTAAAGCCCTGCACGGATGTGGATATGACTGGTGACCCGCTATACGTAAAGCCCAGTGCGGATGTGGATATCACTCGTGACCCGCAATAAGTAAAGCCCCGCATGGATGTGGATATCACTGGTGACCCGCTATAAGTAAAGCCCTGCACGGATGTGGATATCACTGGTGACCCGCTATAAGTAAAGCCCTGCACGGATGTGGATATCACTCATGGCCCGCTATAAGTAAAGCCCCGCATGGATGTGGATATCACTCGTGACCCGCGATAAGTAAAGCCTTATGTGGATATGGATATCACTGGTGACCCGCTATAAGTGAAGCCCAGTCCGAATGTGGATATCACTAGTGACCGCTATAAGTAAAGCCCTGCACGGATGTGGATATCACTCGTGACCCGCAATAAGTAAAGCCCCGCATGGATGTGGATATCACTGGTGACCCGCTATAAGTAAAGCCCTGCACGGATGTGGATATCACTGGTGACCCGCTATAAGTAAAGCCCTGCACGGATGTGGATATCACTCATGGCCCGCTATAAGTAAAGCCCCGCATGGATGTGGATATCACTCGTGACCCGCGATAAGTAAAGCCTTATGTGGATATGGATATCACTGGTGACCCTCTATAAGTAAAGCCCTGCACGGATGTGGATATCACTCGTAACCCGCTATAAGTAAAGCCCCGCATGGATGTGGATATCACTGGTGACCCGCTATAAGTAAAGCCCAGTGCGGATGTGGATATCACTGGTGACCCGCTATAAGTAAAGCCCTGCACGGATGTGGATATGACTGGTGACCCGCTATAAGTAAAGCCCAGTGCGGATGTGGATATCACTGGTGACCCGCTATAAGTGAAGCCCAGTCCGAATGTGGATATCACTAGTGACCGCTATAAGTAAAGCCCTGCACGGATGTAGATATCACTCGTGACCCGCAATAAGTGAAGCCCCGCATGGATGTGGATATCACTGGTGACCCGCTATAAGTAAAGCCCTGCACGGATGTGGATATCACTGGTGACCCGCTATAAGTAAAGCCCTGCACGGATGTGGATATCACTCATGGCCCGCTATAAGTAAAGCCCCGCATGGATGTGGATATCACTCGTGACCCGCGATAAGTAAAGCCTTATGTGGATATGGATATCACTGGTGACCCTCTATAAGTAAAGCCCTGCACGGATGTGGATATCACACGTAACCCGCTATAAGTAAAGCCCCGCATGGATGTGGATATCACTCGTGACCCGCGATAAGTAAAGCCTTATGTGGATATGGATATCACTGGTGACCCGCTATAAGTAAAGCCCTATGTGGATATGGATATCACTGGTGACCCTCTATAATAAAGCCCCGCACGGATGTGGATATCACTCATGACCCGCGATAAGTAAAGGCTTATGTGGATATGGATATCACTCGTGACCCGCGATAAGTAAAGCCTTATGTGGATATGGATATCACTGGTGACCCGCTATAAGTAAAGCCCTGCACGGATGTGGATATCACTCATGACCCGCTATAAGTAAAGCCCCGCATGGATGTGGATAACACTCGTGACCCGCGATAAGTAAAGCCTTATGTGGATATGGATATCACTGGTGACCCGCTATAAGTAAAGCCCCGCATGGATGTGGATATCACTCATGACCCGCTATAAGTAAAGCCCTGCACGGATGTGGATATCACTGGTGACCCGCGATAAGTAAAGCCCCGCATGGATGTGGATATCACTCGTGACCCGCTATAAGTAAAGCCCTGCACGGATGTGGATATCACTCGTGACCCGCTATAAGTAAAGCCCTGCACGGATGTGGATATCACTCGTGACCCGCGATAAGTAAAGCCTTATGTGGATATGGATATCACTCGTGACCCGCTATCAGTAAAGCCCCGCATGGATGTGGATATCACTCGTGACCCGCGATAAGTAAAGCCCTGCACGGATGTGAATATCACTCGTGACCCGCGATTAGTAAAGCCTTATGTGGATATGGATATCACTCGTGACCCGCGATAAGTAAAGCCTTATGTGGATGTGGATATCACTCGTGACCCGCGATAAGTAAAGCCTTATGTGGATATGGATATCACTCGTGACCCGCGATAAGTAAAGCCTTATGTGGATATGGATATCACTCGTGACCCGCGATAAGTAAAGCCTTATGTGGATGTGGATATCACTCGTGACCCGCGATAAGTAAAGCCTTATGTGGATGTGGATATCACTCGTGACCCGCGATAAGTAAAGCCTTATGTGGATATGGATATCACTGGTGACCCGCTATAAGTAAAGCCCTGCACGGATGTGGATATGACTGGTGACCCGCTATACGTAAAGCCCTGCACGGATGTGGATATCACTCGTGACCGCTATACGTAAAGCCTAGTGCGGATGTGGATATCACTCGTGACCCGCTATACGTAAAGCCCTGCACGGATGTGGATATCACTCGTGGCCCGCGATAAGTAAAGCCTTATGTGGATATGGATATCACTGGTGACCCGCTATAAGTAAAGCCCTGCACGGATGTGGATATGACTGGTGACCCGCTATACGTAAAGCCCTGCACGGATGTGGATATCACTGGTGACCGCTATACGTAGAGCCTAGTGCGGATGTGGATATCACTCGTGACCCGCTATAAGTAAAGCCCCGCATGGATGTGGATATCACTCATGACCCGCTATAAGTAAAGCCCTGCACGGATGTCGATATCACTCGTGACCCGTAATAAGTAAAGCCTTATGTGGATATGGATATCACTGGTGACCCTCTATAAGTAAAGCCCTGCACGGATGTGTATATGACTGGTGACCCGCTATAAGTAAAGCCCTGCATGGATGCGGATATCACTCGTGACCCGCTATAAGTAGAGCCCTGCACGGATGTGGATACCGCTCGTGTCCTGCTATAAGTAAAGCCCTGCACAGTTGTGGATATCACTCGTGACCCGCTATAAGTAAAGCCCTGCACGGATGTGGATATCACTGGTGACCGCTATAAGTAAAGCCCTGCACGGATGTGGATATCACTGGTGACCCGCTATAAGTAAAGCCCTGCACAGTTGTGGATATCACTCGTGACCCGCTATAAGTAAAGCCCTGCACGGATGTGGATATCACTGGTGACCGCTATAAGTAAAGCCCTGCACAGATGTGGATATCACTGGTGACCCGGTATAAGTAAAGCCCTGCACGGATGTGGATATCACTGGCGCCTGCTATAAGTAAACCCCCGCACGGATGTGGATATCACTGGTGACCCGCTTTAAGTAAAGCCCTGCACGGATGTGGATATCACTCGTGACCCGCTATAAGTAAAGCCCTATGTGGATGTGGATATCACTCGTGACCCGCTATAAGTAAAGCCCTGCACGGATGTGGATATCACTCGTGACCCGCTATAAGTAAAGCCCCGCACGGATGTGGATATCACTCGTGACCCGCTATAAGTAAAGCCCTGCACGGATGTGGATATCACTCGTGACCCGCTATAAGTAAAGCCCTGCATGGATGTGGATATCACTGGTGACCCGCTATAAGTAAAGCCCTGCATGGATATGGATATCACTCGTGACCCGCTATAAGTAAAGCCCCGCACGGATGTGGATATCACTGGTGACCCGCTATAAGTAAAGCCCTGCACGGATATGGATATCACTGGTGACCCGCTATAAGTAAAGCCCTGCACGGATGTGGATATCACTGGTGACCCGCTTTAAGTAAAGCCCTGCACGGATGTGGATATCACTGGTGACCCGCTATAAGTAAAGCCCCGCACGGATGTGGATATCACTGGTGACCCGCTATAAGTAAAGCCCTGCACGGATATGGATATCACTGGTGACCCGCTATAAGTAAAGCCCCGCACGGATGTGGATATCACTGGTGACCCGCTATAAGTAAAGCCCTGCATGGATGTGGATATCACTCGTGACCCCCTATAAGTAAAGCCCTGCACGGATGTGGATATCACTCGTTACCCGCTATAAGTAAAGCCCTGCATGGATGTGGATATCACTCGTGACCCGCTATAAGTAAATCCCTGCACGGATATGGATATCACTCGTGACCCGCTATAAGTAAAGCCCTGCACGGATGTGGATATCACTGGTGGCCTGCTATAAGTAAAGCCCTGCACAGATGTGGATATCACTCGTGACCCGCTATAAGTAAAGCCCTAAGCGGATGTGGATATCACTCGTGACCCGCTATAAGTAAAGCCCTGCACGGATGTGGATATCACTAGTGACCCGCTGTAAGTAAAGCCTGGCACAGATGTGGATATCACTGGTGACCCGCTATAAGTAAAGCCCTGCACGGATGTGGATATCACTCGTGACCCGCTATAAGTAAAGCCCTGCACGGATGTGGATATCACTGGTGACCCGCTATAAGTAAAGCCCTGCACGGATGTGGATATCACTGGTGACCCGCTATAAGTAAAGCCCTGCATGGATGCGGATATCACTGGTGACCCGCTATAAGTAAAGCCCTGCACGGATGTGGATATCACTCGTGACCCGCTATAAGTAAAGCCCTGCACGGATGTGGATATCACTGGTGACCCCTATACGTAAAGCCCTGCACGGATATGGATATGACTGGTGACCCGCTATAAGTAAAGCCCTGTGCAGATATGGATATCACTGGTGACCCGCTATAAGTAAAGCCCTGCACCGAAGTGGATATCACTGGTGGCCTGCTATAAGTAAAACCCTGCGCAGATGTGGATATCACTGGTGACCCACTATAACTAAAGCCCTGCACGGATGTGGATATGACTGGTGACCCGCTATACGTAAAGCCCAGTGCGGATGTGGATATCACTCGTGACCCGCAATAAGTAAAGCCCCGCATGGATGTGGATATCACTGGTGACCCGCTATAAGTAAAGCCCTGCACGGATGTGGATATCACTGGTGACCCGCTATAAGTAAAGCCCTGCACGGATGTGGATATCACTCATGGCCCGCTATAAGTAAAGCCCCGCATGGATGTGGATATCACTCGTGACCCGCGATAAGTAAAGCCTTATGTGGATATGGATATCACTGGTGACCCGCTATAAGTGAAGCCCAGTCCGAATGTGGATATCACTAGTGACCGCTATAAGTAAAGCCCTGCACGGATGTGGATATCACTCGTGACCCGCAATAAGTAAAGCCCCGCATGGATGTGGATATCACTGGTGACCCGCTATAAGTAAAGCCCTGCACGGATGTGGATATCACTGGTGACCCGCTATAAGTAAAGCCCTGCACGGATGTGGATATCACTCATGGCCCGCTATAAGTAAAGCCCCGCATGGATGTGGATATCACTCGTGACCCGCGATAAGTAAAGCCTTATGTGGATATGGATATCACTGGTGACCCTCTATAAGTAAAGCCCTGCACGGATGTGGATATCACTCGTAACCCGCTATAAGTAAAGCCCCGCATGGATGTGGATATCACTGGTGACCCGCTATAAGTAAAGCCCAGTGCGGATGTGGATATCACTGGTGACCCGCTATAAGTAAAGCCCTGCACGGATGTGGATATGACTGGTGACCCGCTATAAGTAAAGCCCAGTGCGGATGTGGATATCACTGGTGACCCGCTATAAGTGAAGCCCAGTCCGAATGTGGATATCACTAGTGACCGCTATAAGTAAAGCCCTGCACGGATGTGGATATCACTCGTGACCCGCAATAAGTAAAGCCCCGCATGGATGTGGATATCACTGGTGACCCGCTATAAGTAAAGCCCTGCACGGATGTGGATATCACTGGTGACCCGCTATAAGTAAAGCCCTGCACGGATGTGGATATCACTCATGGCCCGCTATAAGTAAAGCCCCGCATGGATGTGGATATCACTCGTGACCCGCGATAAGTAAAGCCTTATGTGGATATGGATATCACTGGTGACCCTCTATAAGTAAAGCCCTGCACGGATGTGGATATCACTCGTAACCCGCTATAAGTAAAGCCCCGCATGGATGTGGATATCACTCGTGACCCGCGATAAGTAAAGCCTTATGTGGATATGGATATCACTGGTGACCCGCTATAAGTAAAGCCCTATGTGGATATGGATATCTCTGGTGACCCTCTATAATAAAGCCCCGCACGGATGTGGATATCACTCATGACCCGCGATAAGTAAAGGCTTATGTGGATATGGATATCACTCGTGACCCGCGATAAGTAAAGCCTTATGTGGATATGGATATCACTGGTGACCCGCTATAAGTAAAGCCCTGCACGGATGTGGATATCACTCATGACCCGCTATAAGTAAAGCCCCGCATCGATGTGGATATCACTCGTGACCCGCGATAAGTAAAGCCTTATGTGGATATGGATATCACTGGTGACCCGCTATAAGTAAAGCCCCGCATGGATGTGGATATCACTCATGACCCGCTATAAGTAAAGCCCTGCACGGATGTGGATATCACTGGTGACCCGCGATAAGTAAAGCCCCGCATGGATGAGGATATCACTCGTGACCCGCTATAAGTAAAGCCCTGCACGGATGTGGATATCACTCGTGACCCGCTATAAGTAAAGCCCTGCACGGATGTGGATATCACTCGTGACCCGCGATAAGTAAAGCCTTATGTGGATATGGATATCACTCGTGACCCGCTATCAGTAAAGCCCCGCATGGATGTGGATATCACTCGTGACCCGCGATAAGTAAAGCCCTGCACGGATGTGGATATCACTCGTGACCCGCGATTAGTAAAGCCTTATGTGGATATGGATATCACTCGTGACCCGCGATAAGTAAAGCCTTATGTGGATGTGGATATCACTCGTGACCCGCGATAAGTAAAGCCTTATGTGGATATGGATATCACTCGTGACCCGCGATAAGTAAAGCCTTATGTGGATATGGATATCACTCGTGACCCGCGATAAGTAAAGCCTTATGTGGATGTGGATATCACTCGTGACCCGCGATAAGTAAAGCCTTATGTGGATGTGGATATCACTCGTGACCCGCGATAAGTAAAGCCTTATGTGGATATGGATATCACTGGTGACCCGCTGTAAGTAAAGCCCTGCACGGATGTGGATATGACTGGTGACCCGCTATACGTAAAGCCCTGCACGGATGTGGATATCACTCGTGACCGCTATACGTAAAGCCTAGTGCGGATGTGGATATCACTCGTGACCCGCTATACGTAAAGCCCTGCACGGATGTGGATATCACTCGTGGCCCGCGATAAGTAAAGCCTTATGTGGATATGGATATCACTGGTGACCCGCTATAAGTAAAGCCCTGCACGGATGTGGATATGACTGGTGACCCGCTATACGTAAAGCCCTGCACGGATGTGGATATCACTGGTGACCGCTATACGTAAAGCCTAGTGCGGATGTGGATATCACTCGTGACCCGCTATAAGTAAAGCCCCGCATGGATGTGGATATCACTCATGACCCGCTATAAGTAAAGCCCTGCACGGATGTCGATATCACTCGTGACCCGTAATAAGTAAAGCCTTATGTGGATATGGATATCACTGGTGACCCTCTATAAGTAAAGCCGTGCACGGATGTGTATATGACTGGTGACCCGCTATAAGTAAAGCCCTGCATGGATGCGGATATCACTCGTGACCCGCTATAAGTAAAGCCCTGCACGGATGTGGATACCGCTCGTGTCCTGCTATAAGTAAAGCCCTGCACAGTTGTGGATATCACTCGTGACCCGCTATAAGTAAAGCCCTGCACGGATGTGGATATCACTGGTGACCGCTATAAGTAAAGCCCTGCACGGATGTGGATATCACTGGTGACCCGCTATAAGTAAAGCCCTGCACAGTTGTGGATATCACTCGTGACCCGCTATAAGTAAAGCCCTGCACGGATGTGGATATCACTGGTGACCGCTATAAGTAAAGCCCTGCACAGATGTGGATATCACTGGTGACCCGGTATAAGTAAAGCCCTGCACGGATGTGGATATCACTGGCGCCTGCTATAAGTAAACCCCCGCACGGATGTGGATATCACTGGTGACCCGCTTTAAGTAAAGCCCTGCACGGATGTGGATATCACTCGTGACCCGCTATAAGTAAAGCCCTATGTGGATGTGGATATCACTCGTGACCCGCTATAAGTAAAGCCCTGCACGGATGTGGATATCACTGGCGCCTGCTATAAGTAAAGCCCCGCACGGATGTGGATATCACTCGTGACCCGCTATAAGTAAAGCCCTGCACGGATGTGGATATCACTCGTGACCCGCTATAAGTAAAGCCCTGCATGGATGTGGATATCACTGGTGACCCGCTATAAGTAAAGCCCTGCATGGATATGGATATCACTCGTGACCCGCTATAAGTAAAGCCCCGCACGGATGTGGATATCACTGGTGACCCGCTATAAGTAAAGCCCTGCACGGATATGGATATCACTGGTGACCCGCTATAAGTAAAGCCCTGCACGGATGTGGATATCACTGGTGACCCGCTTTAAGTAAAGCCCTGCACGGATGTGGATATCACTGGTGACCCGCTATAAGTAAAGCCCCGCACGGATGTGGATATCACTGGTGACCCGCTATAAGTAAAGCCCAGCACGGATATGGATATCACTGGTGACCCGCTATAAGTAAAGCCCTGCACGGATGTGGATATCACTGAATACCCGCTTTAAGTAAAGCCCTATGTGGATGTGGATATCACTCGTGACCCGCTATAAGTAAAGCCCTGCATGGATATTGATATCACTCGTGACCCGCTATAAGTAAAGCCCTGCATGGATGTGGATATCACTCGTGACCCGCTTTAAGTAAAGCCCTATGTGGATGTGGATATCACTCGTGACCCGCTATAAGTAAAGCCCTGCATGGATATTGATATCACTCGTGACCCGCTATAAGTAAAGCCCTGCATGGATGTGGATATAACTGGTGACCCGCTATAAGTAAAGCCCTGCACGGATGTGGATATCACTCGTGACCCGCTTTAAGTAAAGCCCTATGTGGATATGGATATCACTCGTGACCCGCTATCAGTAAAGCCCTATGTGGATGTGGATATCACTGGTGACCCACTATAAGTAAAGCCCTGCACGGATGTGGATATCACTCGTGACACGCTATAAGTAAAGCCCTATGTGGATATGGATATCACTCGTGACCCGCTTTAAGTAAAGCCCTATGTGGATATGGATATCACTGGTGACCCACTATAAGTAAAGCCCTGCACGGATGTGGATATCACTCGTGACCCACTATAAGTAAAGCCCTGCACGGATGTGGATATCACTGGTGACCCCTATAAGTAAGGCCCTGCACGGATGTGGATATCACTTGTGACCCGCTTTAAGTAAAGCCCTATGTGGATATGGATATCACTGGTGACCCACTATAAGTAAAGCCCTGCATGGATGTGGATATCACTGGTGACCCCTATAAGTAAGGCCCTGCACGGATGTGGATATCACTCGTGACCCACTATAAGTAAGGCCCTGCACGGATGTGGATATCACTCGTGACCCACTATAAGTAAAGCCCTATGTGGATATGGATATCACTGGTGGCCTGCTATAAGTAAAGCCCTGCACGTATGTGGATATCACTGGTGACCCCTATAAGTAAGGCCCTGCACGGATGTGGATATCACTCGTGACCCACTATAAGTAAGGCCCTGCACGGATATGGATATCACGGGTAACCCACTATAAGTAAAGCCCTATGTGGATATCACTGGTGACCCGCTATAAGTAAGGCCCTGCACGGATGTGGATGTCACTCGTGACCCCCTATAAGTAAAGCCCTGCACGGATGTGGATATCACTCGTGACCCACTATAAGTAAAGCCCTGCACGGATATCGATATCACTGGTGACCCCTATAAGTAAGGCCCTGCACGGATGTGGATATCACTCGTGACCCACTATAAGTAAAGCCCTGCACGGATGTGGATATCACTCGTGACCCACTATAAGTAAAGCCCTGCACGGATGTGGATATCACTCGTGACCCACTATAAGTAAAGCCCTGCACGGATGTGGATATCACTAGTGACCCGCTATAAGTAAAGCCCTGAACTAATGTGGATATCACTGGTGACCCGCTATAAGTAAAGCCCTGCACGGATGTGGATATCACTCGTGACCCACTATAAGTAAAGCCCTGCACGGATGTGGATATCACTGGTGACCCGCTATAAGTAAAGCCCTGCACGGATGTGGATATCACTGGTGACCCGCTATAAGTAAAGCCCTGCACGGATGTGGATATCACTCGTGACCCGCTATAAGTAAAGCCCTGAACTAATGTGGATATCACTCGTGACCCACTATAAGTAAAGCCCTGCACGGATGTGGATATCACTCGTGACCCACTATAAGTAAAGCCCTGCACGGATGTGGATATCACTAGTGACCCGCTATAATAAAGCCCTGCACGGATGTGGATATCACTCGTGACCCGCTATAAGTAAAGCCGTATGTGGATATGGATAGCACTCGTGACCCCCTATAAGTAAAGCCCTGCACGGATGTGGATATCACTCGTCACCCACTATAAGTAAAGCCCTGAACTAATGTGGATATCACTGGTGACCCGCTATAAATAAAGCCCTGCACGGATGTGGATATCACTGGTGACCCACTATAAGTAAAGCCCTGAACTAATGTGGATATCACTCGTGACCCACTATAAGTAAAGCCCTGAACTAATGTGGATATCACTGGTGACCCGCTATAAGTAAAGCCCTGCACGGATGTGGATATCACTGGTGACCCCTATAAGTAAGGCCCTGCTCGGATGTGGATATCACTCGTGACCCACTATAAGTAAAGCCCTGCACGGATGTGGCTATCACTCGTGACCCGCTATAAGTAAAGCCCTGCACGGATGTGGATATCACTCGTGACCCACTATAAGTAAAGCCCTGCACGGATGTGGATATCACTCGTGACCTGCTATAAGTAAAGCCCTATGTGGATATGGATATCGCTGGTGACCCCCTATAAGTAAAGCCCTGCACGGATGTGGATATCACTCGTGACCCACTATAAGTAAAGCCCTGCACGGATGTGGATATCACTCGTGACCCGCTATAAGTAAAGTCCTGCACGGATGTGGATATCACTCGTGACCCGCTATAAGTAAAGCCCTGTGTGGATGTGGATATTCTCAAAATATTTCACCATGTGGATATAGTTTGCTTAGCTGTGCGGATAGCGGATTATGTTTGGAGAAAATTGGCAGTTTTTAGAATACCATCCAATCTTGTTTAATATCATTATTAGGAACAGGTTCCTGACCCGGTCGGAGACTGGAAGCAGGCTGTGGATTTTCATTTTTCATTAGGAACAGGATGTTTATTTTTCCGTTATATTTCTTTCATGACAAATTTTTGTTTTGTTTCCGATTTTGGCCAACTGTGGAACGCATGGAACCTAAGGCTTTCTGGTCAATTTTTTCTTCTTTACTTCCCCGAACCTCTTCATTCTTTCACTTCTAATCTTTCTCTGCTCCTCTGTTATTACCCAATTTGGCCCCTGTTGTGGTGGTTTTTCTTTGAACGTCTTGATATTGTCAACTCGGCTTCGAAACGTTTTCCTATCGTGAATGACAAGTTCAGTTAGTCCAACGTCAATAGCGTCCCTTTTGACCTCTTCAACCCTGTGATGTATTCAGCCGGTTCCCGTCCATTCTCATCAAATGCCCGTAAAATTTTAGCCTTCTATTACGCATTGAGACCACAATGGTTTCGGTCTGCATATACAGATCTTAATTTTTCCTTTTTTTCCATGTTCCATCTTCAACTTTCCATAGTCCGAGAATTTTCCTGAGGATCCTCCTTTCCTTTATCTCAAGTTCCTTCAGCTCCCCTGTCTGAGTTTTGCTTTGTATGATATCGCTCGTTTGTTATACCTGTTCCCAGTTAATCTATAGGCCAGGTCCAATTTTGTTGCTCTTGCCTTGTTTGTCTCTCTATCCATTGCCCAAGATATTTGAACTTATCAGTTCTTTTGACGGTTCCATGTTCCACCAGCATATGTCTCTCTTCCTGGTGTCTGTATTCCATGTACTCAGTCTTTTCATATACCTTAAGACCTGTTTTCTCAGCTATTTCGAGTAAAGTGTCCGGCATCTTTCGTGCATCATCTTAGTTATGAGCTAAGAGGGCAAGGTCATCAACAAAAGCCAAACATTTAATTTCCAGGTTGTGTCCTTTCATCCCAAGATGTATACCCTGAATTCCTTCTGCTTCCAAAGCCTTATCCCAAATTCTCATGATTTTCACCAGAACGATATTAAATAGTATTGGTGAATGGCCATCCCCTTGTCTGACTCCTGATTTTATTTCAAAAGGATCAGAGACTTCTCCATAAAACTTTACTTTGGAGATGGTATCAGTTTATTTATTTATTTATTTATTTATTTACATATTTTTATTTATTTATTTATTTACTTATTTATTTACATAGGTCCCAATGAGCCTGAGCTCGTGTTAGGGACAATCAAGTAACATAGTTACAGCATGGCATATATATAATTTTTGTAACATTATTGTTTAATTTAATAGTAACTTATATTATATTGCTAGTGACTAATTTTACAGAGATAATTCGGTATGATACATTGCATTGCTTAAGGCTATTGTACATGGGCTATTCATTCCTTAATAGGAAGTCTTTTGTTTTCCTCTTAAATGTTTTTATAGAGAAACTTTCCCTTATGCCTAATGGTAGCGAGTTGTATTCTTTTATTATAGAGGACATAATTCCTTTAGTTCCAAATTTAATGGATTGGGAATGGCTGGTGAATATTTGATTTACTCCTCTTGTTGCATAGTGATGAATGTCATTTGCATGGGTAAAATGGATGTGTGTGTGTATCAATTTGTTTTCCAATTTGTATACAAATACTGTTGCTGACATAGCTATTTGTTTTTGCAGTGGCATAATTTTAGTTCCTGAGTACAATTCATTTGAGGGTGTGAGCCAAGGTAATCCAAAGATAGATTTTATAGCACGTTTCTGGAGTATCTCAAGTTCTTTTATCAGCTCCTTCTTACAATATCCCCATATGAAATTCATGTACATTAGATGTGAATGTATCAGAGCAAAGTATATATTTCTCAATTGTTGGCTAGTAAGACAGCTATATCTTAATCTGAAAATAATACCAATTAAAGGGCTGATTTTATGTTTTACATTTTCTACATGATTTTCCCAGGTTAGTGTACTATCTAGTGTGATACCTAAGTATGTTGCCGATTTAACCCTTTCTATTTCTTTGTTGGCTATGTTGACTATGTTTGTGGTCTCAATCTTGTATGATGGTTTATGGAAGAACAAATATTTTGTTTTAGTGATATTGATAACCATTTTGTGTGCTCTCAACCAATCCACCAGCTTATTGAGATCATAATTAATATTTAGCATAATTTCCTGTTCAGATGTTCCCAGATAGAGTATAAAAATATAATCTGCAAATAGTTTAAGCTTGCCTTTCAATTCTAATAATACTATATCATTAATATAGGCCAAGAAAAGAATTGGTCCTAAGACAGAACCTTGAGGTACTCCTGTGTCAATTCTCATTTGAGATCCTTTTACATTATCGATTGCAACATATTGTTTTCTGTTAGTGAGGTAGTTCTTGAACCAATCATGTGCCACTCCTCTGATGCCTGCAAATTCTAGTTTATTAAGGAGAATCTTATGGTTAACCAGATCGAAGGCTTTTTGAAGGTCAATTAGTACACCAGCAGCTAGTTTGTTTTCATCTAATGCCTTTTCTACATCAGTTACTACTTCAAATATAGCACTATCAGCTCCTCTATTTGGAATAAACCCATATTGGCAGTTTGCAAAGTAATCATTTTTCATGAAGAAATTCATAAGTCTTCGTTTAACAACGCTTTCTAGAACCTTGCTGATGGCAGATATAATATTAATGGGTCTGTAATTTGATGGGTGGGTTTTGTCCCCTTTTTTGTAGATCGGGACCACCCTAGAGTGTTAGTTTTATTATTTCTCTTGTTTTCCTTCAGAGTTGAAACTTAGTTGCAATATCCGCCAAGTCCAGAGACAGTTACGCCATTTTTGGTTACAAAACCCGCCACATCCACATCAGCCAATAGGAGCACCCAGTTCCGCCATCTTACCTTCCATGATGCTTTGCGAAGTGTTTACTCTTTACCTACCAGCATTAGTCAGAGAACGTACCCCTGCCTGACGTGATCAGAATGGTTTATGTCGTTATACTTTCCGATAATAATAATTTGTTTTAGATAATTTTGACAAAGAACAAGAAGAACAATAACATTTTGGTCCAGGGTGAAGTTTTTAAGAACTGACATTTGCGAGCATTAAAAAGTCACGAAACCGCATTTTGATATGATTCACATATAGCCTGAAGACATAAACAGAGGGATTGTCCTTCAGGCACAATAAGTGAAAGATGATTCGAGACTGCTTTCGAAGCATTTTGGAGAAAGATGGAGGGAAAATGAAGAGCTGCAGTTTTATTGCAATCTGGAAAGCAAAGGCAAACACGAAGGGAATGATGAAGATTGTGAAACTACTATTGAGGATGAGGCAGAAACAGACATTGTGTAGCTAGAACTTCCAGTAAAGAATGTGATTTAATAGTTGAAGGACGATAGTTTTGTCTCTAAGAACCTGGACCATATGAATTGAACATGAATTTAATTCGATGTTTTTTCTTATTATTATTATTCAGTACTGTACAGTATTATTACCCTTTCATGAATTGATTGCAGGTGGTGGAGATGGGAACTATTCTTTATGTACTTGTGTCACACGTCAGCCCGCTTCGTTGGCAGGCACTGTTACGCAAGTACGATATGACTCAGCTCCAGTACCCTCAGTCATCGTTTAACTGCCCATGGTGACATGAGCTCCTGTGACGCTTATCTGACGCAATGCAGCTCGACCTATGTTCAGACTGCACTCTGTCATCGCTGTGTCCTCCGCTTCGCCCCATGGGGCTCATGCTACAATAAACATAAATGCTGGAACTGCCACGCTGAGCGGCAATCGAATCTTGAATGGGTAATATTAGTTTTATTCTTTTTCTGTTTATTCTTACTAGCCAATAATCTTTGTGGTAATAAAGCACAAAAATGATACGATATTTTATTTTATAACCTTTTCTTACTAAACCTTATGCAGTTTCTACAATGTCTTCACAACTTCAATTTTATTAGTGCTCTTTGGTATCAAAACCTGCCAAATCCAAACCTTAGTAACAAACCCCGACAAATACGAATTATTGCTTTATATTTTTCTAAATAAATTTTTAACTATCTCGGGTATCAGCTTCGTACTTCGTCACTGTTTCTAAAAAGAATTAATTCATTTTTTAGCGAAAAAAGTATTTCTCTTTGGGTTTTGGTTTGTTTGTTGCAGTTTTTGCCACTTTGCCAAAAAAGTGAAGGAATGGATTTGGAGGGTTTTGATTCTAGGCACCTCATTTGTTCTATCCTGCGTCTATCATAATTTCTCTTCTCCGTTCTTATGATCTTTGCTGGCTGTTTCCTTTCTTCCCTAAATTCTTCCCATCTCTTCTGGGTCTTGATTGAGTGCCATTTCTTCCAGGATTGAAGTCATCTTTCAAGAGCCTCATCACATTTTCACTCCACCACCTGTGTTTTCGTTTCCTTGACGGCTTTCCCAAATCGTCAGCTGTTTCAGTTATTGATTCTCTAATCTTTTCCCAGGTGTTCATATCAAGCTTATACAAGTTCTCGATATATTTCTCCTTGTTTTGTTGAAGAAAATCAGCATTTACTCTGGGCTTCTTTGTGGCTCTTGGCTTGGGCTTATTTGGCTGGAATCTTACTTTAATTTCTGATAGATAGGGGTCGGAGTTGACGTTTAGGCTTTTCCTTACTTTGACATTAAGGATTTCCTTACGATTCTGCGCTGTTATAGCAACATGGTCTAGCTGGAACTCTCCCATCATCGTATTAGGAGATACCCAAGTCTTTTTCTTGCTTGGTAATGCCTTGAAATGTGTGGACATGAGCTTCAGAACCCTATTAGTGTTTCTCCATTTTTATTCGTCCTCCTATGCGCTGGGTATTCTCCTACTATTTTTCTGTATTTTTTTCTCCCTACTTATCTGGGCATTGAAATCACCCACCAGAACTTTAACATGACAAATGTAAGATGATGATTTAAGCTAATTTCATTCAAATTGTCATTAAGCATAATTAACCCTCCAAACTGAAAAGGGTTGCATTTATGGCTGTGTAACATTCATTTTAAACATAGCATATTTCTTACATAGTCTAAGAGAATGACGTTTTCCTCAAATGCCTAAATATGTTGCTTTAGTAATTTATGCTTTCATCATCATCATCCTGAACCAACTCCAGTTGCCCGGGTGTGGTATATGAGCCCCCTCCATTTCAACCTGTCCTTGTACCACTCCTCCTCCACCAACTTGTCCCAATCATGACCTCTCTGCAGTACATCGTTCTTCATTGTATCTATCCACTTCTTTCGTGGCCGTCCCACAGGTCGTCTTCCTTCTACTTGTCTCTCAAATTCCTTCCGTGTAGTTCTGTTTGCTGGCATCCTCTTCATGTGACCAAACCACTTCAGTCTTGAGATCTGGATCTTATTGAGGAGAGAATCATCTATTCCTACTTCTTCTCTAATCTTCTCATTCCTGATCTTCTCTTTCCTGGTGTTCTGAATCATGGTACGTAGGAATTTCATTTCGGCTGCCTGGAGTTGAGAGTTATCTCTATTGGATAGTGTTGTGGTTTCGAGACTGTATGTAAGAATCGGTGTATGATAGGACTTGTACAATGTCATCTTTGTTTTCATGGGCATTTGCTCATCCCACAGCAGGTGTCTTACCTCGTGGTAAAATTGTGTTGCCTTATTAATTCGATTGTTTACCTTATGTTATGCTAGGTTGTCACTTGATAGAATGCTACCCAAGTACTTGAAAACTGGAACGCTGTCCAATTTGGCTTCATTTAGCATGACTATTGGTTCTGCTCCTTCCTCATACACTTTCGCCTCCGTCTTTGTCTCGCTGATGTTTAAACCATATTTCTTACACTCCTCATTCCAGCTTTGCAGCCTCTCACCCAGTTCTTCCTCTGATTCACTCCAGATTGCAACAGCCTTGTGGATGCAGATAACAGCCTTGTGGATGCATATAACAGTCGTGTGGATGCATATAACAGTCGTGTGGATGCATATAACAGTCGTGTGGATGCGGATAACAGTCGTGTGGTGCGGATAACAGTCGTGTGGATGCATATAACAGTCTTGTGCATGCGGATAACAGTCGTGTGGTGCGGATAACAGTCGTGTGGATGCATACAACAGTCTTGTGCATGCGGATAACAGTCGTGTGGATGCAGATAACAGTCGTGTGCATGCGGATAACAGTCGTGTGGTGCGGATAACAGTCGTGTGGATGCATATAACAGTCTTGTGCATGTGGATAACAGTCGTGTGGTGCGGATAACAGTCGTGTGGATGCATATAACAGTCTTGTGCATGCGGATAACAGTCGTGTGGATTCAGATAACAGTCATGTGGATTCAGATAACAGTCGTGTGGATGCAGATAACAGTCTTGTGCATGCGGATAACAGTCGTGTGGTGCGGATAACAGTCTTGTGCATGCGGATAACAGTCGTGTGGATGCAGATAACAGTCGTGTGGATGCAGATAACAGTCTTGTGCATGCGGATAACAGTCTTGTGCATGCGGATAACAGTCGTGTGGATGCAGATAACAGTCTTGTGGATGCGGATAACAGCCTTGTGGATGCAGATAACAGTCGTGTGGATGCAGATAACAGCCTTGTGCATGCGGATAACAGTCGTGTGGATGCAGATAACAGTCGTGTGGATGCATATAACAGTCGTGTGGATGCAGATAACAGTCTTGTGGATGCGGATAACAGCCTTGTGGATGCAGATAACAGTCGTGTGGACGCATATAACAGTCTTGTGCATGCGGATACCAGTCGTGTGGATGCAGATAACAGTCGTGTGGATGGAGATAACAGTCGTGTGGATGCATATAACAGTCTTGTGCATGCGGATAACAGTCGAGTGGATGCAGATAACAGTCGTGTGGATGCAGATAACAGTTGTGTGGTGCGGATAACAGTCTTGTGGATGCAGATAACAGTCGTGTGGTGCGGATAACAGTCGTGTGGATGCAGATAACAATCTCGTGGATGCGGATTACAGTCTTGTGGATGCGGATAACAGTCGTGTGGATGCAGATAACAGTCGTGTGGATGCAGATAACAGTCGTGTGGTGCGGATAACAGTCGTGTGGATGCGGATTACAGTCGTGTGGATGCGGATTACAGTCGTGTGGTGCGGATAACAGTCGTGTGGATGCAGATAACAGTCGTGTGGTTCGGATAACAGTCGTGTGGATGCGGATAACAGTCGTGTGGATGCGGATAACAGTCGTGTGGATGCGGATTACAGTCTTGTGGATGCGGATAACAGTCTTGTGGATGCGGATAACAGTTGTGTGGTGCGGATAACAGTCGTGTGGTGCGGATAACAGTCGTGTGGATGCATATAACAGTCTTGTGCATGCAGATAACAGTCGTGTGGTGCGGATAACAGTCGTGTGGATGCATATAACAGTCTTGTGCATGCGGATAACAGTCGTGTGGATTCAGATAACAGTCGTGTGGATTCAGATAACAGTCGTGTGGATGCAGATAACAGTCGTGTGGATGCAGATAACAGTCTTGTGCATGCGGATAACAGTCGTGTGGTGCGGATAACAGTCTTGTGCATGCGGATAACAGTCGTGTGGATGCAGATAACAGTCGTGTGGATGCAGATAACAGTCTTGTGCATGCGGATAACAGTCTTGTGCATGCGGATAACAGTCGTGTGGATGCAGATAACAGTCTTGTGGATGCGGATAACAGCCTTGTGGATGCAGATAACAGTCGTGTGGATGCAGATAACAGCCTTGTGCATGCGGATAACAGTCGTGTGGATGCAGATAACAGTCGTGTGGATGCATATAACAGTCGTGTGGATGCAGATAACAGTCGTGTGGATGCAGATAACAGTCTTGTGGATGCGGATAACAGCCTTGTGGATGCAGATAACAGTCGTGTGGACGCATATAACAGTCTTGTGCATGCGGATACCAGTCGTGTGGATGCAGATAACAGTCGTGTTGATGCATATAACAGTCTTGTGCATGCGGATAACAGTCGTGTGGATGCAGATAACAGTCGTGTGGATGCAGATAACAGTTGTGTGGTGCGGATAACAGTCGTGTGGTGCGGATAACAGTCTTGTGGATGCAGATAACAGTCGTGTGGTGCGGATAACAGTCGTGTGGATGCAGATAACAGTCTCGTGGATGCGGATTACAGTCTTGTGGATGCGGATAACAGTCGTGTGGATCCAGATAACAGTCGTGTGGATGCGGATAACAGTCTTGTGGATGCAGATAACAGTCGTGTGGTGCGGATAACAGTCGTGTGGATGCAGATAACAGTCTCGTGGATGCGGATTACAGTCTTGTGGATGCGGATAACAGTCGTGTGGATCCAGATAACAGTCGTGTGGATGCAGATAACAGTCGTGTGGATGCGGATAACAGTCGTGTGGATGCGGATTACAGTCGTGTGGATGCGGATTACAGTCGTGTGGATGCGGATAACAGTTGTGTGGTGCGGATAATGTTTTGTTTATCCGTGCAAGGCACTAGTTATAAGCTATTATAAGTCCGTTATGTGCAACATAATGAATATTTGTGGAACCCATGTTCCTGTTTGTTGGGAATTGAAAGATTTGAAGCCAGTGTTTCAGTGTTGCCTGTAGCTCCTCACTCGGTCAACACGATGACTGAGCGGGGTACAAAGTGTAAATACAGTAGAACCCCTCTCGTCCGCCCTCGGCTGGTCCCTTGATCCGACGGTGCTCGACTCACTACCCGTCACGCCATTGTTGTTTACAGGTTATTATCGCTTGTCCGTTATAATGCTCTGCCATCATCTCTTGTAACATTTCTGTCGTTGTCTGTGTTTTGTACGATACGTACTGCACTGTGAAGTTTTTGGTGCTTACTGTTTGTTGGCTTTTGTGGATCAAGAAATGGAGGGACACTGCAGCTAAGTTTAGAATTTCATCTTTGAAACAAAAATCTATAAGACTTTCTTCCTATTTATTTTTTCCTAGTGTACAGGCTACTGTAAATACATACTGTAGAGTATAGTATTGCTATCTTCCTATACCGTATGTAATATTAACAGCTTTAGTGCAATGTTTTTACTGTAGACAACAATATGCACACGTACAGTAGAGATTGCTACCATGGCCACATCAGTGCTGTGTCTGCTGCTACAGCAGAGCACTGGTGCTAGCCAGTGTTCGCCAAGCAACTGTGCCTGTGCTAACTGGTGAACCCTTCTTCTTACAACAGCTACGAATGATGAAGCTCTTGCCTTTTGGGAATTTTTGGACGAGCTACAAGCTAAGCTTGAGGCTATTTGGGAGGACTTTTATGTAACAGAAGCTATGATATACTCTTGAGTGGAAAGGCCCCGATTATGAGCTCCGCCACACCTGGACACGTTTTGCAGTGCATGGTTTTTACTTTAGAGTACCATATGTGAGACAGAAGGTTACCATGTTCCAGACGAAGGTTGTCTAGGGGTTCTGTGACAGATATCACGCACTGAGATGTAAAAGAAGGCGATGTCACTAAAGGACTTGTGTGGCGACCGGGATTTATAATCTCGAGTAAGTTAATTCCATTGGTTATTATATGCACAGTACTGTGTATTGCTATGGCCATTATCATCATCATCATCTTCCTTCCAAGTATTGGGTCAAATGTCCCATTTCGGTCTTGCACTTTCCCTCCATCTCTTCATCGGACGTCCTATCGATCTGTTTCCCCGTGGCTGGTAGCGAAGGATCTCCTTTGGTACTCTTCCAGGCTCCATCCTTTGGACATGATGCCTCCAGTTCTCTTGGTAGTCACAAAGGTAGATAGTTATTGGTTTCACTTTTAGTTCCTTTAGCACATCCTCATTTCTCTTATGATCCCATTTAGTATAGCCTGCTGTTCGGCGCATGAATTTCATTTTGCGTGCTGTGAGTCTGGAGATGTCCTGAGATCTTATTGTCCATGCCTCGCTGCCATAGCATAGGGTTGGTCTGGCTAATGTGTTATACAAACGCAAGCGTGTATGCCTTTGGACAAGAGATGGCTTCATGACGTGATTGATAATTCCTGTTGTTCTGGTATAATTAGTTATTTTTGCAGTTATGTTTTGTTCTTCTTGAAAAGATAAATGATATCCTAAATACTTGAATTCGTTAACTCTTTCTAAAATTTTACCATCCAGACAAATTTTACTGGGGATAGGGTCCTTACCCTTAAAGGCCATTACTTTCGTCCTTTCCGTAGAAATGCACATGCTGAATTTTGATGCCACTTTCTGGAGGTTGAATACTGACCACTGCAGATCATCTTCAGATGCTGCTACCAATGCAACATCATCAGCAAATAGTATAGAGTCTAAATTTTTTAGATGCCTGCTGATAGGTATTGAACCATGGCCATTATATGCATTATTGATATAAAACAGTGTTTCCACAATTTTATTGATGTATTAACGATGTTCAATGTTTTAATATTTAAAGTTATTTTAACCCTTTGACCGCCAACGTCCAATTGATCGCACGTTCGGAGTTCAGCAGAAAAATGCCAACGTCCGATTGATCGGAATATCTGAAAAAATGTATTTTCCAAGTTACTTATTCGTTTAATAGTTCACAATACATGTTTTGGTCTAGTAGTGGATTAAATAATACTATATACAACAAGTTTTAAAGTTTGTCACACTGAGGAACTTGCTGCTGAGTAACCAAGCGCAAATTCAGCTATCGCGGGCGGGCAACGAACCCTCTCACCTTTTACCGGGGAAAAAAATGAACGCAAATGTTCCGTATACAGCAAGATTAGTACAATTCAAGGTGGTAGAAGGAAAAAGACCAGATACATTTGTAAAGAATGCAATAAGAGTGTACATCCTTTGTGCCTCTCTAATCACAATTGCTAGGGCGTTTAATAAACATGTGTAAATATTAGGTACCCCGACCCGGCAGGAGCTGGATAAGGGGAAGTGATGATGATGATGATGATGTAAATATTAGGTAATTAGTTTCTTTTCATCCAAAAAGTGAATTATGGAGTGTTCAGTTTGTGAGAAGTAGTGAAATAGACATTAGTAAACATTTTTACTTAAAACTAGCCTGGAACTGCAGCCATTTGCATATAATGTAAGAATTAGAAAGTCTCATGTTACAGTAATAATATAAAATGCGTAAACACTGACCATTATGGCAATGGTAATAATTAATAACCTTGTTGACTGATAGTAATATCTTATTAAAACCGCCTAGTCAAATACTAAAGAAATGTTTAATTATATTATTAATCGTACATGTTTCGGTGTTTCATTGATACCTTCCTCAGCATGATTGATATTAAATCTTAAAACTAGTTAACAAAGCCAAAAATAAATGGATATCCTTACAAAAATTGTTTTAAATAAAAAATGGAAAAGCTTGCGAATAATTAAATGCCATGTATACTCACATTTGTATTGTTTCCATCTCCATCACATTTCACAATGAAACTGGTCTTCACTCAACTCTCTTTCTATCTGTCTTGTAAATTATTCTAGTCAGGATTTTTGAAGCATGAGTGATCACGCTGATTGTACGGTTATCTTCTCATCTGTCAGCTCCTGTTTTCTTTGGTATAAGGATGATAACATTCTTCTCAAAATGAGAGGGTACCTCACCTGTCTTATAATATCCTGCACATCAAGTGAAATACCCTGAGCAGACCATCATCACCTATGCAGCGTAGCAACTCAATCGGTATATCATCTATGCCTGGTGCTTTGTTCCTGCTTAAGTCTTCCAATGCTCTGTTGAATTCTGATCTCAATATTTAAATCTCCTTTCTCATCCTCATCAATTTCCTTTCCTCTGCTGTTACCATATGAAGTCAAGTGGCTAACGAGGCTACTGGAACTTGGTCTATTTACAGCAGATCAATCCATAGTACCGGTATACAGTACACAATTTCTTTCTGACTTGTTTGAGCATAAGACCACCTTCAAGGGCAAGGTGAAATGTCATTACTGCTAAGATCAAAATCCATGGCTAAATAAAAGATTGACTTCTGGTCATAATCTATAGAAAAATGCGATTTTTATTCATTTCCTTCGAGTCAGTACTTCATTGAAGAAGTGTGTTCCAAGTTAAACATCAAATCTTATGTTCGTGGCATGAAGATCGTTTCACAAAATTTTAAAGAGGAATTGTTCATTATTTATTTCCTGGAGCAGGAACTGTCAGGAAACAATGACCAAAGGTAGTAAATCTGTTTTTAAGTGTAGCTATAGAAGAGGCAAGTTTGGGAACCAGTCTGAAAGAAAAGTTTCTGCAAATATTCGCTGATGCAGTTTAGATACCTCCCAGCTGGGCTTCACCTACACTCTGCGGGGGATTATTCCTCTACCGTCGCAAGGGGGTGTCAGCAAACACAACTAGGGCCTAATGAAGGAAGGGACACCCTGGACCTGTTGAAAGGAACTGTCCCAGCATTTGCCTGGTGCTAATAATAATAATAATATTGTATGGCCTGGGTGCCGGGTGCAAGCTTTGTTATTTGCGGCCAGAGGGCAGCTTGCATGTCAAATTTTGGTGTCCCTTGGAGAGCTATGAAAGTCAAAGAGGTTAGATATCTAAGCTCCTTGACACTATAGCACTTTTTAGTAGAGAAAGGAGGAACATTGTGTTGTTGGAAAATCCCGAGAATTAATTTTGCCATTAGGAGCACGACCCACTGAATCAAATGAGTTCTTTAACATGCCAACAACGTATGACATGCGTACCATGATTTTTGGCACCTTTCAAAAATCACTTACCACATCCAGGAGCAAACCTGGTGGTGAAAATGGGGAAACTACGAAAACCATTTTCAGGATGGTTGAGATGGGATTTGAGCTCTTCCGATGCCAGCGAGGCACAAGGTAGTGTGTTACCTCTCTCGGCCACCATAGCCGGTTAGATGCCTTTTGGTTAAATAGAAAAAGAATATTCAGCATTGACGACATAAGCTTTGAAATGTTCGATTCCATTTGCCACCTCATACCTATGCAAAATAACATTTTTGTCGATGGCACAAATTAAAAAAAATAAACAGTGAAACTGTCTTCTTCTTCTTCTTCCTCCTCGCCTTTTCCCATTACGCGGGGTCGGCTTTCTTAATCCTGAAAGAAAATGAATTAATCTCAAGCGTTGCAAAAATGAATCTCTGATTTGAAAAACTGGTCAACAGATGCAACTTAGATATACATATATCTTTTTAACAAAGAAGTTTATTTGTATTTTCAAATAAATATGATTGTGGTCGTGACCTACGACACAAGTTAACTTCCCTCCCGCCACGAGAAGCTCACATTCACGCATCGACTGACTGAAAAGCAATTGCTTAACAAGATATCGAAGGCAACATTGAAAAATGTGTACTGTACACTTTTAATCTGTCCCTGCCCCATGTCTGTTGGGGCAGATAACCTTGCTGTTCTGCTCCTTAAAACCACAACAATCAATCAACCCAATCCTGTTACCCTGCCCTACTGTGCGTGTAGTCATCCACAGCAACTACTAGACGGACTACCAGCAACCTTGGCATACCGTCACAATCGTGAAGTTGTGCTCTCCAGTTGATCATAATAGGTGTACTCATGATCCTCAACATGGTGTTGGTTTCCACTATAGAAAATGTCAAACAGTTGTTACTTACTAAGCTAATCTTCAAGTGCAGCATGTGAGTTGATGGGCACTGTACACCAAACAAGAATGACAGGCAATCTGGCCCATGTATTAGCTTCTCTGGAACAAAATTACAACTTTCTAGGATTGCTACACACTTTCCTGGGATTTGATGTTAAAAGTTCATTTGGACTTTGAGGAATACCTTAGATTTTGAAAACAATTGTGCTTTTCTTTTTTTAAATTATTGTATTGTCCCTATTATCGCAGAAGAATAAGATTCAGCTATACATGACACAAGTACAGCTGGTACTTTTGTTTGGTTGTGAAACCTGGGCGACATCAGTAACGACTGAAGAAGCCATCTCTGCCTTCGAGAGGAAGGTACTGTAAAATGGAGTAACACCGATATAATGAGATAACATCAATCATTTGCGTTATTACGGTACTTGAAAATGTACTTCTACTGGACACCCCTGTGTTTGATCCGGTCCAAGCGTAGGCATTCTACACAGTTGAAGTACTCGCCAACAACAATGAATACCGACGTGTTGATCATTATTCAAACAAACAAAAATACGAGCCTTACAGTAGTCGCATATGATGTGTAACATGTGACATGTTATCCGACTATGTGTGTCCCGGGAGCGCAAATCCCTTGTTAACAGTGAACTCTGTTGGTCAATGAAATAACTACTTGTAAAACTCCAGTGCCAAATCCTGACCGTAATAAATCATAATTGTCATTTGCTAAGATGTATCTTAATCGATTGATATATTGTGCATTTTTCAATGGAAAATTAAAAGTGTATATTGTAATATTATAGTGAAGAAATGGCTTTAAAAAGCTGAGCCGTCTCGGTTGCAGACAAGATGGCAGCTAATCTCTCATTCTGAACTATATTTCACTAATTTGAGTATGTTGTATGCAAAGTTCTCCAATGGATCTGCAGTAGTTCAACCAGTTGAACTACGGTATGCGGCAGCACGGCCGACTGGATGCGAGCAGCGCAAAGCGCAACTCGCATCCAGTCAGCCGTGGTGGAAGCAATCCACTGCGTACTTGATGCGAGCTGCGCTCTATACCAGCCAGTTAGTGAACCCGTGCCAGTGATGTGATTGAAAATGGTCTCTTTTTGCCGATTAGGTGTGCAGAAGGTGTATTAAATGTGTTTCTCCCAGTGATACGTTTAGACCAACGAAATTTCAATTATTGTTAGTAGTCGTGTAAATATAGTGAATTCCTACGTTGTTTGGAGTGTTTGTTGATGCGATATAGATTCCACAAAGTTATATGGCCGACAATACATCGACTACTTACATTAAATAAAAATACAGCAAAAGTATGAAGATTTAATGAATCGTAATTGTTTTTCAGCAAATATGATATAATGAATATTTTCACACCACAAACCTACTACGGTGTCGTAGCAGGCGGCGAGGTGATACTCCGACGTGGCGTGTCCCAGGTGGCGGATAGGGGGGTTCCTCACTGGCTTGCCGGCGGACTTGAGCAAAATAAAATAGCTCTCGTGGACCAAACACACAACATCCTCTACGGTTAACAACCGCAGTTGTAACTCGGAGCTTGCTCCATACAAGGTTGACTACCTTTGAAAGTCAAACATGGAAGGAAATCTTTTAAGGAATAATCCACCGAGACTGCATTCGGATACGGTGGGCAGTCACCTGAAAGATACCCTAGATGAGTCGGAGCATCTAAAAATACCCCCGACAGATAGAAAACCCAAATTTAGACTGAAGATAGGACAGATAAACTATATAGCAACACACAATATAAATTCCATCATACAGCCAGGAAAACTCAAAATTTTGACAGACGAAATGGATCGCAAAGGGATTCTAATAACCGGGCTTCAAGAAATGAGAAACACCGATCAGGAACCAATAGAATCACAAGGGTATTGAATTTACAAGGGAATACCAGGAAAAAGAGTAATGAAGCAATGTCCACAATTCGGAACAGGATTTGTAGTCAATCTCAAAATAATTGAATCCATCATAGAATTTAAAGCATTATCCCCTAGGCTCTCGACACTAACTCTAAACCCTGCAAATAGAACATATACCATTCTAAATGCCCATGCCCCAACTAATGATAAAAATAATAAGAAAGAACACAAAGATGATGTGGAGGGATTTTGGGAGCTTTTAGATCAGACAGCAACAAACATAAATAAAAGTCACACCAAAATTTTAACTGGCATTAAGCCCAGTTAGGAAAGGAAAAAAGATATAGAGACATAATAGGAAAATGGCCAGCACAGAGAAGAACAAACTGGAATGGCATAAGACAGGTGGAATTTTTCAGGAACAATGATATGATCTCCAAATCAACTTACTTCAAGAGAAGACCAAATAAACTCAAAACTTGCAAACATCCCGATTGGAAAAAAAAGGTGAATGGCAACTAGATCATGTTTGTATGGATAAGAACTATCACAGGGAGATCTACAATGTGAAAGTTCTGAGAGGAACAGATACTGGATCGGATCATTACATGAAAAAGATTAAAATTAAATTCACCCCGTTGACAAAGAAAAAAAACTCACCTAAAAAAGAAGAGAACATATGACCCTCATAAACTAATAAATAACAAGGGATAAAAAGAACGAACTAGATATATTAAAATAACAGGTGTTCTAGAGGAAATAGTTCCCGAATTGAAACAAATAGCTGAACAAGTAGCCCCAATAAATCCAAGGAAGAAACACCAATGGTGGAACGATGAGTGTGATAATACAGTGGAATATAGACATCAAGCCTGGTTACGGTATCAGAGTCAAAAAAACAGATGAATCACACTTGGATCTCATAAAACAAAGGAAGATAACTCAAAAAATAATACGAAGGGTTAAATGGCTATACCAAAAGAATATACTTCTGATGATCGAAACAAATAGCGCGAAAACAAACTCAAGAGATTACTACAAAATTTTTAGCAAACAACTGCAAAGATATGAACCTCCAACATTAATGTTATAAGACAAAAATGGTTAGTTAGCTCATAGTAATAAAAGAAATACAGAAATTTTAGCAGAAACATTTAAAAAGTTGCTAAATTGCGAAGATCCACCAGAACTGTTTCAAATAAATACAGACACCACTATTAAAACACCATCAGAAAACATAAATCCACCCACAATCCAAGAAGTCTACAAAGCTCTGAGAGAGCTCAAAAACTATAAAGCGAGTGGAGAAGATCAAACATTTGCAGAATTGTGGAAATATGCAGCAGAACCAGTAAAGATTTCATTACACCAATGCATAGTGAACATTTGGATCAAAGAAGAACTGCCAGACCATTGGACTACAGCTATAATACATCCATTACACAAGAAAGGAGAAAAATCACATCCTGACAACTATCGAGGAATTTCCCTTTTGGATATCACATACAAAATCATGTCACGAATTCTATATAATCGTTGTAAAGATCAATTAGAACTGGAAATAGGAGAATATCAAGGTGGATTTCGGCCATGGCGAAGCTGCCCTGAACAGATAATCACCTTAAAATTAGTAATGGACTACTACAAACGTAGACAAAAACAGCAAGTCATAACCTTCGTAGACTTCAAAAAAGCTTATGATTGTATACATAGATCTTCATTGCTGAAAATACTAAGGAATTTCGGACTTCATCCCAAATTAATAAAAATTATAAAACTAACTCTAACGAACACCTAATCTAAAGTAAAATTCAGAGGAGAAATATCTGAACCGTTTACGATTAAAACAGGATTAAGACAAGGAGATGGTTTATCGCCTCTACTTTTCAATTGTGCTTTGGAATATGTAATGAGGGAATGGTACAGGGAAAATCCTAGGAGCATAAGAATTGGAACCAAGAAAGATCAAATAGACTTAAATTGCTTGGGATTCACAGATGACTTAGTGTTACTGGCTAATAATATTCAAGAAGCCAGAAATCAAATAATAAGCCTACAAAATATAGCACAAAAAATTGGACTTCAGATATCATTTGAAAAGACAGAGATAATGGTAGCAAATCCACTTGTAATCAATCACATAACAGTAAATAACAAGAAAGTTAAAATAGTGAAGCAATTTAAATACTTAGGAGAAAATATAACTTACAACTTGGTTGAGAAACCTGCATGGCAAGAAAGAACTAATAAAATGATATAATATAATAATAATAATATCGTATGGCCTCGGGTGCCTGGTGCAATCTTTGTTAATTGACACCCAGAGGGTAGCTTGCATGTCGAATTTCGTCGTTCTGTAGCAGCTTCGCTTGCCCCTAACTGTTGGGTGAGAAATGTAACTGTTTACCTTTGCCTAAGCTATGTTGTTTTAATGGGCGCCAAGACCTCAACGCAATGTTGAAATCTAAATTTGTATTTAACAACGTCTAGCTCTGGCAGAACACATTCAAGACTCTATTCACTCAGATCGTGGTATGATTTGATCATTAACCCAACAAACAATTGTATCAGGAGAAGGAATTGGTCTATATCTAATGCTACCTACTGAAAGCAAAGATTGCATTGTAAAAGAAATGAATTTATTATATAAAACATGAATAGCAAAATTAATAATAATAATAAGTATAAAATTTAAATTGGAGCGTTGTGATTTGAATATGACCGATAGAAAATTATGTGAAAACGGAGTCTGATAAATTGATTTTACTCTTATTTCCAAGCTATGAAGTTACTGAAATATGAAATATAAAACCAAGAGAAATGAGAGATTGCGTATTTCTGCGTAATTGGCGCTTACCACTGGAAATGCCCGAAGCCTTTCCCTCGTACTGGATGATGCTGTGAGCTTCCCACAGTCTCCTGGACGTCGTCATCTCGTCGATGTTTGATGATATACTCGTAGATTAGATAATTCTATGGTCCGTACCTCGGACCCAAACACTCGTACAACCGCACTGGTTAAGTTATACAAAAGTTAGTCCTCCAATCCACGGAACATCGGAGCGATTCCCGCGTACAACATACTCGTTAAGTTCTACACAGATAGTCCTCGTTTCACGGCGCGTCGAACGATATATGCACCTGTCGGCTCCCCCACTCTTCAGCCGGCTTCTAGCTTACGTAGTCCTCATTGATTGGCTGAGCACGTCGCGCTATCTTCCCCTCCTCTGGGTCATTACACTCGGCGGGAGGGTTCCGTTTCAACAATTCGCTTTTTCCTGGACGCTGCGACCCAGGATTGCGTCATGCTTTCCGACAAGATTAAGCGTGTACTTGAAATCCCAGTGAGTCACGTCTCTCGATATACCCTAACTGACGAAAACTCCGTAAAATTCCGTAATCACATAATTTTCTATAATATTGTCGTTCGTAATAATTTGCTTGATAGCGTTTTCTAAAACATAGAAAACCTATCTGAATGCTAATAATTTTTATAAAATGCTCCGAAAATATCTTAATAATAATTATAATAAATTAATAATAATAATAAATTAACATGAAAAATTCTCTTGGCTGAACAATTTGCCGCGTAAATAAATATAGAATGGCTTCCTACTGACTTATGCCAGTTGCATAAAAACCCCTCGAAAAACACGTTACAGTTCCTTTGAACGATATGAAAGTCAAGGAGGTTAGATATCTAAACTCCTTGACACTACAGCGCTGTCAAGTAGAGAATGGAGGAACTTTGTGTAGGCGGAAAATCCCGAGATTAATAATTTTGCCATTGAACACGGCCTACTGAATTCAAATGGGTTCTTTAACATGCCAACAATGTATGACATGAGTGTCGTGAATTTTGTCGCCTTTCAAAAATCACTTACCACGGTCAGGGGCGAACCTGCAATCTTGGGGTTGGTAGTCCGACACTATAACCACTCACCCACCGTGGCAAGCAATAAAATGATAAAAGCCCAAAAATTAACATGGTCTACATATAAAAGAAAATGTCTATCAATCACAACAAAATTAAAAACATTACAAGACGGTGGTTCAACCAGAGGTGACATATGGAAGTGAAACTCTTTTTAAAGTTACTCAGAAAAACAGAATCGACAAAATTTTAAAAGTAGAAAGAAGAATAGCAAGAACATGCATAAATAAAAAATATCAGAAAGATGGACAGTGGCGGATAGTACCAAATGAAGTGGTATTCAGAGAACTGGAGCCCATCACTGATACTATTCGGAAGAAACGGCTTTCTTTCTTTGATCACATCATGAGGACACCAGAAACCAGGTTATCTAGAAAAATTGTAGTGAAACTTTGGAATATGAAACAACAAGTAGGATGGATTAAGGAAATTAGAGAAGATATGAAAGAATATAAATAACCTTGGATGACTTGCAAAACAAAACAAAAAAAAAATAAAAAAAACTGAGAGATATAAAAATAAGATTTCAGGCTAAAATAGACAAACGTAATACAGTAAAAAGGGTATTTACAGATGAGGAACGCCTGAGAAGATCACAGCGAATGAAAAGCTTCTGGGCGACTTTGAAAAGAAACTTACTGAAGAAGAGGACCAAGAAATGATTGACTGAAGTGGTCCAATGAGGCCGTAAAAGCAGAAGAAGAAGAAGAATATTTTCACACCAAAGAACGACAAGTTGAAGATGATTTATTGAAGGAATATCTTAAATGGGATCTCCAAACCTCGAACTAAACTGTATGTGATATACTTTCCCCATAGCCACATGGCCTACTGTACGTCGATGTACCGATCTCCGACACCACGCGCGCTCATTATTTCTGTCCCATGCTCTTCTGTCCCATCCATTTCCGTCCCATCCACTTCCGTCCCTTTTCCAAAATCACTCCCACAAAAGTGTCTAGATACCGAGTGGAAAGATGTTACACATCAATAAAAATATAATAATGAAAGACAGAAATCTGTATCATTCAAGTTACAAGAATAACTTTATTTGCACAGCAAGACTTGCGGCATTCAGGAGGAAAGTGGTGTTAAGAATGTGATCTAGGATCACTAGAGCTCGGGTCAGCCGGCTCTCTGGGAGCTGCGCAGAGAGAGACAGAGATACATGTCCACTGTTGCAACAGGTCCGAGTCCCTGCTGTGAGTTCCTGCGGTGTGGCAACACTGCCGCTTAGCTCATCGAGCCCGTCTCTTTCACGCTGCTTTGCACTTGTAAAGTATTCGTGCACTTTGTAAACTTTTTCTCGGGCTTGCCTATGCACAACCTGTCGTTTACTTCTCTCTGCTTCCATAGCTCTCGAAATGTACACAATCATTTCCACTGGATCTTTAAATATTACGATATAACCACTGACAACACACTAGCTCACATTGGTGGGACGGAAGTGAGGCATGACGGTCTGTTCTGCGCACCGCCTTCCGAGCCCTAGTGATGTGTAAAATAAATTTAGTTGTGTTCTTCAGTAAATATAAACATTACATATTGACATAAATATGACATTTTGTAATTTTATAGGGTAACACCGATCATGGGAAGAGTTTATAAGAAGTTGACCGGGCCATCGGGTAGATGTAGATATAATCCCATATATATGGAAAATGGCATTAAAGTTTTACGAACTGGCAAATTAAGCATTAGGAGGGCATCTGAAGAATATATGTAAGGTTGTTTCTGTAGTCATAAGAAAATTAAGATCATGATCCATATTTATTTGTATGCTTATTCATTATGTTTTCTGTATTAGTCCATTATTATGTTCTTAAATAAATTTCCCTGCTGCATCCCATCTGGAGCCATCAATAATATGTTTTAAAACTTAAAATAATGATCGGTATAACCCCAATGATGGTCTTATACCGTTTATAATGTAAAACAAGTGTATGATTGGTATTACCCCAAACTATGAGGTAACACCGATCATACAACATATTTTTTTATCTATTTTATGAAAAGCTGAAAAGAATTAAATTCATTGCTGAAATAATGACAACTAATGCTTAAAGATAATTTAATTTTTGCAGTTCAATATTATAATTCCTGGGAAAGTTACACTAAAGATATCAAGAAAATTGATCGGTATTCCCCCACCTTACGGAACTTTGAAAGATTTATGGACCCGTTTTCAATGCCCTGGAAAGTAAATGGGAATGAAGAATGAAGGATGACCTATATCAGCTGTTTGGAAAACCACAAATTGGCCGAGTACTAGGACAGAAGAGGTTACAGTGGTTTGGCCACTTCTATCGAGCTGATGAATCCATCCAAAACAGAGACCTTCATTCACAACCTGCTGGAAGACGCCCAAGGGAACGTCCCAGGACGCGATGGAAGGATCGAGTATTGACGATACTTCAGCAAGTGGAGCCGAGTGCGGTGTAAGATGGAGCCAGAGACCGGCAGCGTTGGAATACTATCTGCAGTAGATACTTCCTCCTTCGTGACTGATTCCTTTGTTATCACGTTTCTCTTCTTTTTCTTTGTTTTGTTCTTCTGCTGTAGGCCTTAAAGGACCATAAGTGCAATAAATGGTGATGATGAAGTCCCTATTTGAAATTGCTTCCAGCTTTGCTCTTTTGTGGAATTTAGAGACTTTTAGATTAGGGGCCTTGAGATCATAACAAAGTACAACCGAGGTAGGATGTTTTCTACCCAGGTTTCACCAAAATCTGCGTTCGGCATTATGAAGGGTCCACTCCCTCTGTTGGGGGATCAGCTTGAAGTGCATCAGTAATATATAGCTCCAGGACCACTTCAGCCTCCATTCATTAGAGTGATCATTGAGCAATTTTATTCATTTGATTATTTCGAAGAATTATAGCACATTTGCCCACACCATAAGACACTGTGGAATATAAGATGTAACTTGATAATTTGATGAAAATTTAAGGAAAAATATAATTTCACTGTATTTTCAAACAAAATTTTACAGAAATAATTTAATTTGTAATCAAACACAAAATACATGGTGCAATACTGTCTGCCCTTCCCCTGGGTGTAACAGTAGTCAAGTGCTTCCTGCTCGCACCATTTACTGTAGTAGCCAACAGTGGGCTCAGCATCTGCATGTGCAATACTGTCTGCCCCTCCCCTGGGTATAACAGTAGTCAAGTGCTTCCTGCTCGCACCATTTACTGTAGTAGCCAACAGTGGGCTCAGCATCTGCAAGTGCAATACTGCCTGCCCCTCCCCTGGGTATAACAGTAGTCAAGTGCTTCCTGCTCGCACCATTTACTGTAGTAGCCAACAGTGGGCTCAGCATCTGCACGTGCAATACTGTCTGCCCTTCCCCTGGGTGTAACAGTAGTCAAGTGCTTCCTGCTCGCACCATTTACTGTAGTAGCCAACAGTGGGCTCAGCATCTGCATGTGCAATACTGTCTGCCCTTCCCCTGGGTATAACAGTAGTCAAGTGCTTCCTGCTCGCACCATTTACTGTAGTAGCCAACAGTGGGCTCAGCATCTGCAAGTGCAATACTGCCTGCCCCTCCCCTGGGTGTAACAGTAGTCAAGAAACTGTGTTGCTTCCTGCTCGCACCATTTACTGTAGTAGCCAACAGTGGGCTCACACAGTTCGTTGATCAGCGTCTGCAAGTGCAATACTGTCTGCCCTTCCCCTGGGTGTAACAGTAGTCAAGAAACTGTGTTGCTTCCTGCTCGCACCATTTACTGTAGTAGCCAACAGTGGGCTCAGCGTCTGCAAGTGCAATACTGTCTGCCCTTCCCCTGGGTGTAACAGTAGTCAAGAAACTGTGTTGCTTCCTGCTCGCACCATTTACTGTAGTAGCCAACAGTGGGCTCACACAGTTCGTTGATCAGCGTCTGCAAGTGCAATACTGTCTGCCCTTCCCCTGGGTGTAACAGTAGTCAAGAAACTGTGTTGCTTCCTGCTCGCACCATTTACTGTAGTAGCCAACAGTGGGCTCAGCGTCTGCAAGTGCAATACTGTCTGCCCTTCCCCTGGGTGTAACAGTAGTCAAGAAACTGTGTTGCTTCCTGCTCGCACCATTTACTGTAGTAGCCAACAGTGGGCTCACACAGTTCGTTGATCAGCGTCTGCAAGTGCAATACTGTCTGCCCTCCCCCTGGGTATAACAGTAGTCAAGAAACTGTGTTGCTTCCTGCTCGCACCATTTACTGTAGTAGCCAACAGTGGGCTCAGCGTCTGCAAGTGCAATACTGTCTGCCCTTCCCCTGGGTATAGCAGTAGTCAAGAAACTGTGTTGCTTCCTGCTCACACCATTTACTGTAGTAGCCAACAGTGGGCTCAGCGTCTGCAAGTGCAATACTGTCTGCCCTTCCCCTGGGTGTAACAGTGTAATGGTTTTGCTAGCCCACACTGTTGGGTGAGAAATGTAACTGTTTACCTTTGCCTAAGCTATGTTGTTTTAATGGGCGCCAAGACCTCAATGAAATGTTGAAATCTAAATTTGTATTTAACAACGTCTAGCTCTGGCAGAACACATTCAAGACTCTATTCACTCAGATCGTGGTATGATTTGATCATTAACCCAACAAACAATTGTATCAGGAGAAGGAATTGGTCTATATCTAATGCTACCTACTGAAAGCAAAGATTGCATTGTAAAAGAAATGAATTTATTATATAAAACAAGTATAGCAAAATTATTATTATTATTAATCTTGATTGGTCACATTGGACCACTTGAGTCGTTCCACAATCACTTCTTCTTTGAAGGTAGTACTGCTTGGTTCTTGCGCTCTTTCCAGTACTTTTTCATTCTTTCAGATCGGGATTTTCTCAACTCATCTGAAATCTCCATAGGCTTTCTGTGTGTCATTTCTGCAGAAAATTTGTGAGTTTTAAGTATGGTGTTAATTTTATTTTTCTCCTCGGCATCTGTTATCTTGAGTCCAACTGCTTTGAGATCTTGTTGGATTTCTTGGATCCATTTACCTCCAGTTTTCTTTCCTAGATTTCTCATCACCAGTTGGCGTACAATTCTGTTTTCTGGAAGCCGTAAGATGTGAAAAAAATATGAAATTCTTTTCTTCTTCATTGTGCTGGTGATTGGATCAATCTCACGATAGACAGTTTCATTTGGGAGAATCCTCCAGACTCCCTCAACCTGATACTTTTTATTTATGCACGTTCTAATGATTTTTCTTTCCGTTTTGAGGAGCTGATCAGTTCTTTGTTCATTTTTAATTTGGAACAGTGTTTCACAAGCATAAGTGGCTTCAGGGAGAGTTACAGTTTTATAATGTTGGATCTTAGTAGCTATTGATAGGCATTTTTTATTATATGTTGACCAGGTTAGAGATTGTGCCTTTTTCATTTTATTTGTTCTATTTATCCAAGTTACTTTTTCGTTTAAGTTATGTGTTATAATTTCTCCAAGATACTTAAATTGAGGAACTAGGTTAATTTTATGATCATTTATATAGACTTCATTTATATCTAAGGGTTTCATAGGCATGATCTCAGTTTTTTCAAAGGATATCTGTAATCCTATCCCTTGAGCAATTTCTTGGAGACTAGTGATCTGAGTACAAACCTCTTCCTTGTCTAGTGCTAAAAGAGCCAAGTCATCTGCAAATCCTAAGCAGTTTATTTTTATTGATGGTTTTGTTCCAATTTTGATCTTAGGAGGGTTTTCCTTTTGCCAAACCTTCATGATATAATCAAGAGCCACATTGAAAAGCAGAGGGGATAATCCATCACCTTGTCTGAGACCAGTTTTTACTGTGAAAGCTGTTGATATTTCTCCCCTAAATTTAACTTTCGAATTTGTGTTTGATAATGTTAATTGAATGATTTTTATCAATTTAGGATGGAGACCGTATGATCTGAGGATTTTTAGCAGTGTCAGTCTATGAATACTATCATAGGCTTTCTTGAAATCTATAAAAGTGATAAAGAGTTGCTTATTTCTGTTTTTGTAATATTCCATTATTAATTTCAGGCTAAGGATTTGGTCTGGACAACTTCTGTAAGGGCGAAATCCTCCTTGATATTCTCCAAGTTGTGGTTCCAGAATGTTTTTGATCCTGTTGTAAATTATACGAGAGAAAATTTTATATGTGCAGTCCAGAAGGGTAATTCCTCTGTAGTTATCTGGGTTCGTTTTGTCTCCTTTCTTAAATAATGGATGGATTATTCCTGTGGTCCAGTGTGCAGGAATTTCTTCAGTAATCCACATTTTAATTAGATGTTGATGAAGATTTATAATCGCAGGTTTACCAGCATTTTTCCAGATTTCAGCAAAGACTAAGTCTTCGCCACAAGTTTTGTAATTTTTTTGTTCTTTAATTGCGAGTTCTACTTCATTAATGTTTGGAGGATTTATTAAATCAGGTGAAGTTAAAATAGGTGTATCAGTGTTTACTTGCAGGGTTTCCAGTGGATCATCACAATTTAACAGTTTCTCGAATGCTTCTGCAAGGATCTCTGTATTTTCTTGGTTAGAATGTGCTAACTTTCCTGTTTGATTTTTCAACATTAATGTTGGAGCTTCAAATTTTTTTAGATATTTACCAAATGTTTTGTAATTAATAATAAATAAGTTTAACATTTAAATTGGAGCGTTGTGATTTGAATATTACCGATAGAAAATTACGTGAAAACGGAGTCTGATAAATTGATTTTACTCTTATTTCCAAGCTATGAAGTTACTGAATTATGAAATATAAAACAAAGAAAAATGAGAGATTGCGTATTTCTGCGTCATTAGCGCTTACCCCTGGAAATTGCCAAAGCATTTCCCTCGTTCTTGATGATGCTGTGTGCTTCCCACAGTCTCCTGGACGTCGCCATCTTCTTCGTTATATGTTGATATTCTGGTAGATTAGATAACTCTATGGTCCGTACATCGGACCCAAACTCTCGTAAAACCGCACTGGTTACGTTTTACAAAAGATCGTCGCTAACTCCACTGAACATCGGAGCGACACGCACTTGCGACCGTACACTGCAAGTTCTACACAGATTGTCCTTAACTCCACCGAACATCGGAGCCACTCGCACGCGCATCCATACTCGTCAAGTATTTCACAGATAGTCCTCGTCTCACGGCGCGTCGAACGATATATTCACCTGTCGGCTCCCCCACTCCGGAGCAGTCTCCTAGCTTACGCTGTCTCCGCTGATTGGCTGAGCACGCCGCCACTTCCCCTCCTAGGGTTCATTACACTCCGCGGGCGAGAGGGAGAAGTCGTTTTCCGTTTCAACAATTCGCCTCTTCTAGACCTTGCGACCCAGGATTGCGTCATGCTCCTCGACAAGATTCAGCGTGTACTTGAAATCCCAGTGAGTCATCTCTCTCAAATACCCTAACTGACAAAAACTCCGTAAAATTCCGTAATCAGATAATTTTCTATGATATCGTCGTTCGTAATAATTTGCTTGATAGCGTTTTCTAATACATAGAAAACCTATCTGAATGCTAATAATTTTTATAAAATGCTCCGAAAATATCTAAATAATAATTATAATAAATTAATAATAATAATAAATTAACATGAAAAATTCTCTTGGCTGAACAATTTGCCGCGTAAATAAATATAGAATGGCTTCCTACTGACTTATGCCAGTTGCATAAAACCCCTCGAAAAACACGTTACATTTTCGCCTCGGATCATCGGATCATTTACCGTGACGACGGTCCATTATCCGATTATCCCAGACACGTTAATAAACCCCATCCAAAATACATATTACATAAATGAAATCACCCTAAATTACAGATATATACACTCATAATTTTTCTTCACGCACTTTGCGTCAAAGTTCGTTGTCACTATGGATTGCACTTTGCAACCATTCCAATGTTTTACATATAGTAGTGTTCCACGGATATTTCCGCCTCTCAAATTTCTCTATGTTGGAGAAATAGACATAATTAATGTGTGAGCACTATGTATTTATGCTGTCATATCACATGCATTGAAGGTGTTCTGATATATTTATATCACCATAGAACTTCCTAATTTCACTGGAGGTCCCCTCCTTATGGTGACATTTAATTCCACATATCACTGAGCACACGATCACACTATTGTGGCAGCGCCTCGTGACCATAATACTTAATCTCTCTTTAAAGTAGATTAAATTAATATTGACTTCTGAAAAAAAATACAGTAAATGCGCATTACATATAACACCAAATATTTCTGTGCCGTAATCGCCCTGTCTTGTTAAGTTCCCGTACACCATATTCTACTTAATACTAGTTCTCAACACAGACCATTTCTCCTCACACAAATAATACCATTGTACAAATTATCTTAAATTACACACTTACAAATCTTACATGGCGAGGCCGTAAACAGAAATCACGTGTGCTGATATGTATGAGTTTCATGAAGGACTGTCTCGCATTCTGATGGCCCATCTTTTATCTCGTGGACGCCTTAAGCTAACAAGCCCTATTCAAGCGCTCCCCCATCTCTTGGAGATAAATGGGAACCCATCAGCGCTGCCAAAATGGCCTTGGTGCATCGAGACAATTTAGTGCTCAACAGCATCCGACAATCCCGTCATATTTCCCTGTACCTTAAAACTCTCATTTACTTACATACTACCCCCCTGTGTGACTTCTGATACGCCTGCCTGGAAGACCAACTCCTCCCACGCACCAAATACCACACTTACTCATTTGATAGGCTGGCTCGCCAGCTAAACACACTCACTTTATGACACATATTTTCGTAGACTATGTATATTATACGTTCCGTATAATCTGTTTCCCTCACTATTCTCCAGCACATATGCTGTTTTCCCAATACGTTTGGAAACTATAAATGTTTCTGCGTCACCTGCTTCCAACCTTGCAAGTGGCTCCCTTTAAATGAACGTCATCACGTTGCTCCACTAGCATATTTCTCAGTGTCTGTAACGATGCCCTGTTGCTACTGTCCACACATGCACATATTAAAATACCGTCCTCTGCTTTAACCACAGGATAATCCCTACATAAATTAGTGTCCCTCGATAGCATGTCTGCAAGAATGTTATCTTTACCTTTAATATATTTTACTTTGAATTCGTATTCCTGCAGAGCAAGAATCCACCTACTAACTCTGTTAGAACTGAGTTTACAAGTCCTCATATACAGTAATGCATGGTGATCTGTGTGGATCTCAAATTTCCCCCCTACTAAATACATTCTAAATTTCCCTAAACTGAAAACAATACCTAAAAGCTCTAACTCAGTAATCGTGTATCTTTTCTCTGCTGCAGTCAGTCCTCGCGAGGCTAAAGATACAATGCACAGATTACCCTCATCATCTTTCTGACATAATACTCCAGCAATGCCTATATGTGAGGCATCTGTCATAACCACATATTCCTTATCTTTTAACGGATATTTCAGCACTACAGCTTTCTCAAAACCTTCCTTCAGCGCTCTAAAAGCCTGTTCATGCTTGGACTCCCATCTCCACCGAGTCCCACTTTTAAGCAATTCCCTGAATGGTTCTACCAACCCTGAGTATTTAAGAACGAACCTCCTGAAAAAGTTGCAAATTCCCAGGTAAGTTTTTAATTGTTTAACATTCTGTGGCACCTCTGCGTTAAGTATCTTATTAACCCTACTTTCTTCTGGTGTTACACCTCTACTTGACACTCTATGACCTAAAAATGTCACTTCTGACTGACAGAATGACGACTTAGACAGCTTCAAAGTGAACCCTGCCTGATGTAACTTCTGAAAAACTATATCTAAATGAAGTAGATGCTCCTCAAAACTGCGTGAACTAATTACCATATCATCTATGTAAATGGTTACAAACTCTCCTGTGTCATCCCCTAATGCTTTGTTTAAAGCCCTAATTAAAGCTGCTGAACTACTCTTTAACCCATAAGGTGTTCTACAAAATTGATAAAGGTTATATTTATGACTAAAAGCTGTAAATGGTCTATCTTCGTACATAAGTGGCACTTGCCAAAAACTGGAACTCAAATCTACACAAGTGAAATACTTCTTCCCCTCAAATGTTTGCATTAATTCCTCTATTGACATAGATTTCAGCTGATCTGAACTAATTCTACTGTTAACCAAACGAGCGTCTAAACAAATACGAACAGTGCCGTCGGTCTTGGGTACCGTTATCAAAGAATTAACATATGGACTGTTCGAGTGCTCAATAATCCCATCTTCAAGCATCTGATTAATTTGTGCCTCAACTGCACTCTGATAAGCGAAAGGTACAGGATATCTATGTCCTGTGAATACTGACCTATCAATAACGTTCAATGAATGTGTATAGCAATTGGCCATACCAATGCGATCCTCAAAAACTCTCCTATTACACAATAACACATCATAGAGCCGAACACACTGTTCATCCTCTATATTTCCCTGAAATGCAGCTTCACGTAACGAGTCCTCTAGACTTCCGTTCGTAATCACACTGCCCACAAAACATGGAGAACCCCGCTCTACGGCTGGCGATATCTCATTTAAAGTACAAATCACACCTACAACACTACTTCTCTGAATTTGGTCATTGAACGCTACTTCTACTTCAGAATCTCCCCATTTAAATTTCAAACTCCCTACATCATAACATAAGTTACCCGACACTCTACTTAGCCACTCTGAACCCAAGATAACACTGAATACTAAATTTGGAATTACAAGACAAATCTGCTTCTCTACATGATTATTAATTTTAATGTCTACTAAAACTTGCTTAGAAATTACTTTAGACCTTTTCCCAACAGCTGTGATAAAAAAATTGCTTTTAATTGGCATCTCCTCAAAATTTACTCCAGTTCCTTTCATTTTATCATAAAATGCACTACTTATGCAACTCTTCATACAACCACTATCAATTAAAACATCTGTGTACGCCTCGGACACGTTAAATTTAACTATGGGGCTCTTACTAACCACTTCCTGAATAATACCTTCATCATTTAGTTCATGTAATAATTCATTTCTGACATTTAGGTCATAGGGTTCCTGTATAATTGTATGGACAGGGCATGCTACAGACTGAGATTCTGACCTTACTTCGCAGCCTGGTTCGCGTTTAAAGAACCGCTACAGCTGGCCGTAGTACTACTAACTACTAAACTGGTCTGGTTGTTCTGGGCTGTGTTGTCATTGTTTGGCTGTATATTACTACCACTAGGCTGTCCTCTTCCTTGACCCCTATTCTGGTTGTAATTATTGTCATTATAATTTCTCCCTTGATTTCCCCTGAAATCATTGTTTCTCCCTTGATTTCCCCTGTAATCATTGTTCCTCCCTTGATACTGATTACCATAGCCATTTCCTCTGTTCTGATATAGCTGATTATTATTATTTCTATTTTGAGCGTTGGCCCCTTCGCCACCGTTCCCTTGAACTTCTTGATGCCTGGCTTCATTAGGTCTATTATTATTATTACCCTGGTTCCGGTTGAAATTGTCCTCATAACCCCCTCTCCCTAGTGCATCAAATGTGCTTAACAAATTTTCTACTTGTGATATAGTCTTTACATTCTGGATACAAGCAGCCTCCTTGATCCTATAGGGAAAGTGCCTAAGTAGCAACCTTACCACATCACTTTCCTCCTTCAAGCCATCCAGATATTTACACACTAATACCTGCCCTAAAAAGTATTCGGTCATGGTGGAGCTTCCTTTAGGGTTATATTTACCACACACTACTCCCTCACGATGCTGCGACTGAATAACCTCATTCCAGAACTTTTCACAGAATTTCATTTTAAAATCATTGATATCAGTAAACTTGTCTCTGTAGACAGCAAACCAATTCCTCGTTTCCCCCACAAACACTTGTTCTAAAATTTCAACTACCTGGCACCACTCAATACTACCATTTTCCAACCTCTCCCCGAATTTATTTTCTATAGTGTTCATGAACTCCATTGGGCACCCCTGTCGATTGCTGAACTTACCCAGTTCTACCTCCCTGTGTGTGCTATTCACAAAAACTGGCCTATTCTGACTATTTTCTTGCCTGATCCTAGCTTTTAATTTTAATTCTAATTCTGCGATTTTCTCCTCAGCCTTCCTCTCAATACTGTTTACTGTTAATTTAATGTTTCCTTCTGATTCTTCTACTTTATCATATAGCTTTGCTTGTTTCTCCTCAATCTTGCTAATGCTCTCTCTATTACTCTCTCTTAAATCATTTACTTCTGCAACTATTTGCGAGTGGACTTTCTCAATTCTACCCCCCAGCTGTTCCTTAACCTCTTTAGTAGCTACCTGAATTTTGTCAATTTCTCCCCCCAATTGCTTTTTGACCTGCTGTGTTTCCAGTTGCACTAGTTCTTTTAAATTTTCAGCCTGTGTACTGATTCTAATTTCCAACTCCTCCTGTACTTTTCCTAATTTTCTGTCTACATCTGCAATAATCTCTTTAGCCTTTTCTTCCATCACCCCCCTGATCTCGCCTCTAATCAGTTCGAATTTGTCACTCATTTCCCTACTGTTTTGTTCTAATTTAGCGTTGTTTTGTTCCAGTTTTGCGTTGTTTTGTTCTAATTTAGCATTTAAGGCATCTGTACTTTCTTTATTTTCCCTACTGTTTTGTTCTAATTTTGCATTTAAGGCATCACTACTAACTTTGTTCTGATACATGAACTCGAGAAGTAAAGTTTTTAATTCTGGTTGACCCCCTACACTCCCTGTTTCAGTATCGGGATTTACCTCCGCTACCCCGGTACTACCATCACTCGACATACTGCTCGTATCATCATTCTCCCGTTGATGACCACTACGTAACCTCATCTGTCTTTCTTTCTCATCCCCCATAATGATATACACTGATACAGACAAATAACCCCCAAAATACAGGCACAGAAATATATACCCTTCTCCTTCCACAAATGTTATTAGGTTTTCAGCCCCAAGTTGTCGGCGACAATTGTAATGGTTTTGCTAGCCCACACTGTTGGGTGAGAAATGTAACTGTTTACCTTTGCCTAAGCTATGTTGTTTTAATGGGCGCCAAGACCTCAATGCAATGTTGAAATCTAAATTTGTATTTAACAACGTCTAGCTCTGGCAGAACACATTCAAGACTCTATTCACTCAGATCGTGGTATGATTTGATCATTAACCCAACAAACAATTGTATCAGGAGAAGGAATTGGTCTATATCTAATGCTACCTACTGAAAGCAAAGATTGCATTGTAAAAGAAATGAATTTATTATATAAAACAAGTATAGCAAAATTAATAATAATAAGTTTAACATTTAAATTGGAGCGTTGTGATTTGAATATTACCGATAGAAAATTACGTGAAAACGGAGTCTGATAAATTGATTTTACTCTTATTTCCAAGCTATGAAGTTACTGAATTATGAAATATAAAACAAAGAAAAATGAGAGATTGCGTATTTCTGCGTCATTAGCGCTTACCCCTGGAAATTGCCAAAGCATTTCCCTCGTTCTTGATGATGCTGTGTGCTTCCCACAGTCTCCTGGACGTCGCCATCTTCTTCGTTATATGTTGATATTCTGGTAGATTAGATAACTCTATGGTCCGTACATCGGACCCAAACTCTCGTAAAACCGCACTGGTTACGTTTTACAAAAGATCGTCGCTAACTCCACTGAACATCGGAGCGACACGCACTTGCGACCGTACACTGCAAGTTCTACACAGATTGTCCTTAACTCCACCGAACATCGGAGCCACTCGCACGCGCATCCATACTCGTCAAGTATTTCACAGATAGTCCTCGTCTCACGGCGCGTCGAACGTTATATTCACCTGTCGGCTCCCCCACTCCGGAGCAGTCTCCTAGCTTACGCTGTCTCCGCTGATTGGCTGAGCACGCCGCCACTTCCCCTCCTAGGGTTCATTACACTCCGCGGGCGAGAGGGAGAAGTCGTTTTCCGTTTCAACAATTCGCCTCTTCTAGACCTTGCGACCCAGGATTGCGTCATGCTCCTCGACAAGATTCAGCGTGTACTTGAAATCCCAGTGAGTCATCTCTCTCAAATACCCTAACTGACAAAAACTCCGTAAAATTCCGTAATCAGATAATTTTCTATGATATCGTCGTTCGTAATAATTTGCTTGATAGCGTTTTCTAATACATAGAAAACCTATCTGAATGCTAATAATTTTTATAAAATGCTCCGAAAATATCTAAATAATAATTATAATAAATTAATAATAATAATAAATTAACATGAAAAATTCTCTTGGCTGAACAATTTGCCGCGTAAATAAATATAGAATGGCTTCCTACTGACTTATGCCAGTTGCATAAAACCCCTCGAAAAACACGTTACAACAGTAGTCAAGAAACTGTGTTGCTTCCTGCTCGCACCATTTACTGTAGTAGCCAACAGTGGGCTCACACAGTTCGTTGATCAGCGTCTGCAAGTGCAATACTGTCTGCCCTCCCCCTGGGTATAACAGTAGTCAAGAAACTGTGTTGCTTCCTGCTCGCACCATTTACTGTAGTAGCCAACAGTGGGCTCACACAGTTCGTTGATCAGCGTCTGCAAGTGCAATACTGTCTGCCCTTCCCCTGGGTATAACAGTAGTCAAGAAACTCTTTATTGCTTCCTGCTCGCACCATTTACTGTAGTAGCCAACAGTGGGCTCACACAGTTCGTTGATCAGCGTCTGCAAGTGCAATACTGTCTGCCCTTCCCCTGGGTGTAACAGTAGTCAAGAAACTGTGTTGCTTCCTGCTCGCACCATTTACTGTAGTAGCCAACAGTGGGCTCACACAGTTCGTTGATCAGCGTCTGCAAGTGCAATACTGTCTGCCCTTCCCCTGGGTGTAACAGTAGTCAAGAAACTGTGTTGCTTCCTGCTCGCACCATTTACTGTAGTAGCCAACAGTGGGCTCACACAGTTCGTTGATCAGCGTCTGCAAGTGCAATACTGTCTGCCCTTCCCCTGGGTGTAACAGTAGTCAAGAAACTGTGTTGCTTCCTGCTCGCACCATTTACTGTAGTAGCCAACAGTGGGCTCAGCGTCTGCAAGTGCAATACTGTCTGCCCTTCCCCTGGGTGTAACAGTAGTCAAGAAACTGTGTTGCTTCCTGCTCGCACCATTTACTGTAGTAGCCAACAGTGGGCTCACACAGTTCGTTGATCAGCGTCTGCAAGTGCAATACTGTCTGCCCTCCCCCTGGGTATAACAGTAGTCAAGAAACTGTGTTGCTTCCTGCTCGCACCATTTACTGTAGTAGCCAACAGTGGGCTCAGCGTCTGCAAGTGCAATACTGTCTGCCCTTCCCCTGGGTATAACAGTAGTCAAGAAACTGTGTTGCTTCCTGCTCACACCATTTACTGTAGTAGCCAACATTGGGCTCAGCGTCTGCAAGTGCAATACTGTCTGCCCTTCCCCTGGGTGTAACAGTAGTCAAGAAACTGTGTTGCTTCCTGCTCGCACCATTTACTGTAGTAGCCAACAGTGGGCTCACACAGTTCGTTGATCAGCGTCTGCAAGTGCAATACTGTCTGCCCTCCCCCTGGGTATAACAGTAGTCAAGAAACTGTGTTGCTTCCTGCTCGCACCATTTACTGTAGTAGCCAACAGTGGGCTCACACAGTTCGTTGATCAGCGTCTGCAAGTGCAATACTGTCTGCCCTTCCCCTGGGTGTAACAGTAGTCAAGAAACTGTGTTGCTTCCTGCTCGCACCATTTACTGTAGTAGCCAACAGTGGGCTCACACAGTTCGTTGATCAGCGTCTGCAAGTGCAATACTGTCTGCCCTTCCCCTGGGTGTAACAGTAGTCAAGAAACTGTGTTGCTTCCTGCTCGCACCATTTACTGTAGTAGCCAACAGTGGGCTCACACAGTTCGTTGATCAGCGTCTGCAAGTGCAATACTGTCTGCCCTCCCCCTGGGTATAACAGTAGTCAAGAAACTGTGTTGCTTCCTGCTCGCACCATTTACTGTAGTAGCCAACAGTGGGCTCACACAGTTCGTTGATCAGCGTCTGCAAGTGCAATACTGTCTGCCCTTCCCCTGGGTGTAACAGTAGTCAAGAAATTGTGTTGCTTCCTGCTCGCACCATTTACTGTAGTAGCCAACAGTGGGCTCACACAGTTCGTTGATCAGCGTCTGCAAGTGCAATACTGTCTGCCCTTCCCCTGGGTGTAACAGTAGTCAAGAAACTGTGTTGCTTCCTGCTCGCACCATTTACTGTAGTAGCCAACAGTGGGCTCACACAGTTCGTTGATCAGCGTCTGCAAGAGCAATACTGTCTGCCCTTCCCCTGGGTGTAACAGTAGTCAAGAAACTGTGTTGCTTCCTGCTCGCACCATTTACTGTAGTAGCCAACAGTGGGCTCACACAGTTCGTTGATCAGCGTCTGCAAGTGCAATACTGTCTGCCCTTCCCCTGGGTGTAACAGTAGTCAAGAAACTGTGTTGCTTCCTGCTCGCACCATTTACTGTAGTAGCCAACAGTGGGCTCACACAGTTCGTTGATCAGCGTCTGCAAGTGCAATACTGTCTGCCCTTCCCCTGGGTGTAACAGTAGTCAAGAAACTGTGTTGCTTCCTGCTCGCACCATTTACTGTAGTAGCCAACAGTGGGCTCACACAGTTCGTTGATCAGCGTCTGCAAGTGCAATACTGTCTGCCCTTCCCCTGGGTATAACAGTAGTCAAGAAACTGTGTTGCTTCCTGCTCGCACCATTTACTGTAGTAGCCAACAGTGGGCTCACACAGTTCGTTGATCAGCGTCTGCAAGTGCAATACTGTCTGCCCTTCCCCTGGGTGTAACAGTAGTCAAGAAACTCTTTATTGCTTCCTGCTCGCACCATTTACTGTAGTAGCCAACAGTGGGCTCACACAGTTCGTTGATCAGCGTCTGCAAGTGCAATACTGTCTGCCCTTCCCCTGGGTATAACAGTAGTCAAGAAACTCTTTATTGCTTCCTGCTCGCACCATTTACTGTAGTAGCCAACAGTGGGCTCACACAGTTCGTTGATCAGCGTCTGCAAGTGCAATACTGTCTGCCCTTCCCCTGGGTGTAACAGTAGTCAAGAAACTCTTTATTGCTTCCTGCTCGCACCATTTACTGTAGTAGCCAACAGTGGGCTCAGCGTCTGCAAGTGCAATACTGTCTGCCCTTCCCCTGGGTATAACAGTAGTCAAGAAACTCTTTATTGCTTCCAGCTCGCACCATTTACTGTAGTAGCCAACAGTGGGCTCACACAGTTCGTTGATCAGGAAGGGCCTTATTTTTTGGCGAAATAAAACTGTTCATTTTGGTGTTAAAACCGACACTAATTCGGTGGGTATTTCACAAAATAAATTGTCATAATCGATGTTTCTTCTGAAATCTTCCTTATAGTATGTAATAAGGGAGTCTTTTCGTTCCCAATAAATACGAACATTGAAGTATTCACACATTACATAAATACTGGATGTTTGCTGATTACGTTTTATCAGTCGCGAACTCGCACTGCTGTATCTACGACACAACACCATTTGATTTAATTGATAGCAGATATCGATTTTCATCGATAGCCTTGGATATCGCGGAACTGAATACACATACTTCCGGCTTTGTGGCCTTTTGTGTCGAGACTATGTAGCACTATCAATCAAATGGGAAGGAAACCACGACGGTCAATTCCTCAGACACATTTGAATGTTTATTGGAGTGCTTTTTCGATAATGTTTAGCATTTTCCGTACCAAGTGGAGTATATTTAGTGATTATTTGTGCAATTCGCGCAATAAATCACATTTCGTGATATTTCGTGATTTCATTTTGGTAAAATACGGTACTTGAAGTACCTAGAAGGTCAGATATAGGCAAAAGATATGAAAAAAGTTTGTGCGTATTGCTATTACCAAAGAATATGGCCCCTATTGATCAGCGTCTGCATGTGCAATTACAGCAAGATGGATGCAAGAGACCCCAATATTCAGTTCACCATGGATGTCAAGGTCCCAGCTCTGGTACGGTGAGGAGGTGGGCGGAGAAGGGGTCGCGAGACGTCTTGCTAGGAAATCCCTGGCAACTCAAACAGGTACACCATAGCCGCTGTTTCTTACACAGTGTCTGAATATGAGAGGCCTTTTGGTAACAAAATTGTCTGAAAAATACAGTATTTACTTCTCCTTAGAAAACAGAGGTTCAAGAAAACTTTAATGAGGCCAGATCATATAAATTTAAGCTTGCTTGAATGGAATGCTGAGAAGAGAGTTCCATTACAGAACAGGCAGGTTATCGTATGGTTTTTAGTGTCGGGAGTGTCCGAGGACATGTTCGACTCGCCTGAGTCTGTAGCTGCTTCCAGCGGACACCCTCATTAGGGTGAGCTACAAGTTCCGTTCAATTTCAAGTAGTTCCAACTTTCACTACCAGATATCAATGATACCTATTGGTGAACATCGGAACTTTGATATAGCGTTCCGACGAAATCTAACCTAACAATTTAGCATTACACAAGTTTAGTCTGTGAAAGGATCTTTTACATGCCATAAATCTATGACATGGGACCGCCGGCTTTACTTCCCCTCCAAAGGAAGGCATACTGAAGGATTTTTAACGCTCTTAAAAAATCCGGCGACTTCGGCCGGGTTTGAACCCGCTATCTTGGGCACAGCAGTTCAGCATGCTACCAACTACGTCACCGAACCCGCTAGAACAGGCAGGGTTAGTTAGTTAGTTGTTGTTTTAAGGGGTGGAACTACTAGGTCATCTGCCCCTCTTAACACAAATGAAATTATACAAATTTGGAAAGGAATTTGAAATTTAGAGGTGGGCACCTAGACTTGAAAAGACCAAAAATTAATTGAATCCATCAGGCAAGGAGTGTTTGGCACTGGGAGAGCTCCTGTTTGTTTGAAAGCTCTATGAAGATACACATTTTACAACTTTTGGGGCAGAAACTAAATTGTTGCCTTTGAAAATGTTGCATCAAATTGCATGAGTCTTTTACTTGGCAATGTTGGCAATATGGTTCCCCAATAGTTTGCAATCTGGTCTCTAAATGGTAAGTTTGGTCTGTTCAGAAATAATCCAACAATGACAATATGTGAGATGCAACTCTGAACAAGGATTGGTACCATAACATGGTTCAAAGTTCCTGCCACCCAATAACAGGGTTATGTAAACATTTCTATTTTATTTGTGATGCATATAACTTAATGTACTGTCAAAACCATAACCACAGAAGTAAACATTTATTTTGTGGATTGAGGTAAAAATTAGATGTGAATATCTCACTGCAAGTTCCGTATTTTTGCCATGTCAGAATAAGTGTGCATACCAGTTTTAGAAAAGCTGACGACCCTGATTTGAATCACAGTTGTGTCCACATTTCCAATACTTCAGTTGAAGATAAGTTTTTCACCGCACCATAGCACATTTCTGGGTCTATCACAAACAACATGGGCCTTATTGCCTGCCATGCTCATCGTCCCCAGAGGTCGAGAGATAGTGAGGGTTTGATTTGTGTTATCCCATCATTCTTATCAAAGATGTGTTGGGACTCCAAGTCCAGGATGTGAACTGGCACTACTTACATTGTAACTGGTCATAAGTGCTCCGGCAGCATCCACTTCTATGAGCAGTGTTACCACATTGAACATGTTACGATTGGGATTGTAGAGGGTGAACTCGATGATTAGTGCTCTCGTCCGATTATCCAGCCAGTTAAAGTCATCTAAAAACTGAAGAACTTTTCTGGAATGTTCTCTTGTTCTGCCGAGGTTTGATATGTATCCACCCCCGGGGTACCAAGCAAATTCTCCTGAAACAACAAATAATGCACTTGTTAGCAAAGGTTTCTCATGCTTGCTGCAGGGACTTGAACCTGGGTACCCAGCTATTAAATGCACTCAAGGCCATAATATGCTTTGATGATGTTTCCCTTCAATTATGAAATGCTTTTTAACACTGCTGAGGTCATTTTGTATTCTTTCCCATAGGAATTTAGTGCTGAAAAACATGATTCGGATCAAATTGTATTATGTGGACCATGGCGAACAGTTCAAAACGTATTATGCTCACAATATGTTTTCCAGCCTGCATTTATCCCGCTCTTTTGTTGGCTGTTCCTGCTATGTTATGTCGTTGTTTACCGTGTGATGTTGTTTATATGCCCGTGCACTTGTGATCACCATGGGGGGCTACTTACCCACAGGACAGAGTTGCAATAACTAAAAGACAACGTGATCAGGTAGCTCGGTAGATAAACACTCCTGATGTATGATCATTATCAGTGACTTAATGTCGGTGTATTAGGTGATCTGCTATTCACAAGAGGAAGGGAATCGCATGACAACAGGACTAGAAGTCAGAGGTTGTATCTACCAGCAGAAATAACGTACCGTAAACAGACTTCACAAAATGCTTAACGTGAGTGTTCCCGTGGACTTGAAAGTGAAAAAAGAGTTCTTCCAGAATATTTTCCATACACAGTTCAACATTGGGTTTGGGACACCATCCACGGATGCTTTTTCATTTCATTTCATATTTATTTATCAGTGCCTTACACTATATTTACAGTACACTGAAGGGAGTCTCTGAAAAGAGCAAAGACCTACTTCGCATTCGGGATGTGTCAGAGCTCGTATTTAGGGCTCCTGACAACCCTGGGCAAAACATAAATTTGCTGCCTCCGACTTGGAATATGCAGATTTGTTAAAATTTCGTTAACATTCCTTCATCAGTGTGTGTGAGTGGCAAACACTATAATTACAAATAGAAAGAAACCTTAATACAAAGTTAGTTAGTTATTGTTGTGTTGAGGGAAGTCATCTGCCCCTAGAATTAACATATTATCATTAGGGCTTTGATTTTTAGGTGCTAAAAATCGGGAAAATATTTATTTTCTATGTATTAAAAATATCTGAAATATGTGACAAAAAAGTAAAAATATTGTGTTGGGGTACTGCGCCTGCCTCTCACCTGAAGACCCCAGGTTCGATCCCCGGCTCCGTCAGGGATTTTAAAACCGACGTGGGGGTTGGAACGGGTTGCACTCAGCCTCGTGAGGACAATTGAGTAGCTGTCTGACAGCGAGACAGCGCCCCGATCATGAATACCAAGATTAACGGCCGAGGGGACCCGACGCGCTGATCACGCGTCACCCCAATATCTGCAGGCCAAATGGCTGGGCAGCGGTTGCTTGGTCGGCCTTAGCCCGTCATGGGCTGTATAGTGCCAGGGGTTGACTTATAATGTAGTTTATTAATGTGAATATAAGCAATATTCAGTACTCATGAATGGAATTTATGCTATGCCTCATTGACTACTAAAGAATTCAATACACAACGAGATATATCTTCAGGTTGTTCATCACTAATGATGGACGATTATCGTGAAACACTTCTTCTGAAGGCGCGAGACTGCGGCAATATGTTTCTTGCCCTTGAGGTGTTGTGTAACTTGAGATCACTGCTCAGCCTTGATTGCTTTCCCACATGGTTGGTAGAACAGAACGCCCCCATCACAAGTAAAATTATCTGGAAATCCCTGGCTTCCACAGTGAGCGGCACAGGGCGACAAGTTAAGAATAACACAGTTGCAAGCTGACATATGCTCTGCATGAAGATTAGATAGCTCACAGGTTCTTCCCCGTTGAAGTAACACAGAACAAAAATGCAATAAACTGAAAGATCTAGCAAGCTGATTTAAAAGAAAGTAAATATCATCTCTTTTTATGTGCTAATAAGTGAAAAGCAGGACTTTATGTATTTATAGAAAAAATGCTTAAAATATGTATTTACATAAAAAAATATATTTATTTACCTAAAAATCCGAGCCCTAATTATCATACACAACCAATGGCTAAATAAACCACCATTTATTTAAATAACGAGGGGCTTCCTCCTTGTCTGGTCATTTGTTAACAATTTTATAATTTCCTTCATTGTTATTGTCATTGTCATTTGTAGCTTTTCAGTTGGTCAACACGATTGTGCCCAATCATCATCATCATCGATTCTCCGCTCCAGCATAGCTGTCTGTCCTGCCACCACTGTCCTTCATTCTACGCTCCTCTGAGTCAAAGCTCTGTGGACCTGCTTCATCCACCCATCTCGAGGTCTGCCTCTTGGTCTCTTGCCAATTATCTCCCAACTAGATAGTCTCCTTAACCCGGTCCATGAGATTAGTGTCTACATGAATAATTCACATCGCAGGGGGGGGGGGGGCATCGATACTATATCAATTAATATGATAAAATTGGTCCGGCCAGATCAAACATAAAATGCCAGCGTCTCGCCCCAGTGTGCCATTGGGCTCGTCAGTTGGTACAGACACACCTCACCAATACGCATGGCTAGCATATACTGAGAATGCCATCACAAGACACAAAATACAAGTAGTATTGACGTCATGAGTGATACCAATGTGCTACGGAAGTCAAGCTCCCTTTCATAAATCAAAAACCTTACCTTGGCAATCGAAATAGGTTATGAATATTCCCGAATGGGAATATGATGTTATTTCCCAGTGTGCCCAATGGCACACTGGGGCGAAACGCTGGCATTTTATGTTTGATCTGGCCGGACCAATTTTATCATATTAATTGACAATTTATTTGATCAAACGGAAATAACATCATATTCCCATTCGGGAATATTCATAACCTATCGATACTATAGTCGGAGCTATAGTAGCGGCTAAGTTCTGATGAGGTATAACATAAGCCCCATGCACTGGGATATGTGCGACAACCTCAACGACAGCGGAGAATGTGTAATTCGGTACGGCAGAGCTGGCGGAGGAGGCAACCCATCCTTCTGGAGCTGGTACAGATGGCGTGGAACCCACTGCCTTGTGGGATGAGAAGGGATTCTCAAAGGCTAAGGGAGTAAAACTTAAAAGAAAAACTTTGGCAGCATTAGGCCTAGCAAGCCAGCAGTTGAATAAATATTCTTGCTTTCAAATGGGCGGGGTCATCATCATCATCTTGCACAGTTTCCAGCCACTGGCCGGGTCTGTTTGGAACACAAGCCTCTCCAACGTCTTCTGTCTTCCCACCATCTCTCAGCCTCCACCCTTGTCCAGTCTTCTCCTCTCTTCTTCCACTTTCTTCCATCCCCTTCAGCCACCTGTCTCTCGGTCTCTTTCCTTTCCACTTCGTCTCGTGTATCCTCCTGGGTATCCTCTTCTCCTCCATTCGTTTTACATGTCCATACCATCTAAGTCTAAATTTCTCTATACCATCCTGTAATGGTTCCTCCTTCATTAATTCTCTGGTCCTCTCATTTCTTATTCTGCCCATCTTTGTAGCTCCAATACTGCTTCTCAAGAACCTGATCTCACTGGCCTGTATTTTGCTCTTCTCCCTTCCTTTCATAACCCAGGTCTCCGAGGCATACGTCAGGATAGGGACATAGTACGTCCGATATATGATCTTTTTGCTGTTCTGAGGGAAATCCTTGCTCCATAACATGCTTCTCACACTCCTCCGGAATGCTTCTGCCTGTCTCCCCCGCTCATTTATTTCTCTATCATTTCTTCCATTACCTTGTATCAGGCTTCCCAGATACTTGAAACTCTCCACTTTCTTCAGCTGTTCCCCACTAATTGTTATTCCCGTTGTGGTTCTTTCCTTCTTCCTTGTTGTGATCACCATCTCACTCTTATTTATGCTAAATTTCATCCCATATCCTTGTATTATTCCTTCCCACACGTCCAACTGTTCCTGTACCTCCTCCTCCTTGTTTCCCCAAATCATCTGCAAACACCATTGCTTTCATCTTTCCTTCCCCAATTACTTGTGCCACTCGGGTCATTATGTCATCCATCACTACAATGAAAAGTAACGGTAACAGTGCACTTCCTTGTTTCAGGCTGTTTCTCTGTTCCAACCAGTCCGATCTCTCTCCTCCCACTTTCACACAGCTCACGCTTCCCTTGTACATCTCCTTTATCCTCCGTATAGTCCATTTTTCTACTCCTCTGTCCTCTAGGGACTTCCATACTTTGTCATATGCTTTCTCAATGTCCAGGAGTTCCGTTTTAATTTCACAATTACAGACTGAGTGATTCACAATTACGTTTAAAACAAAGATGTTTGTAAGCTAAATGTTTGGTTAGTGATATGAACTTTATGACTTACAATTGCAAGCATTGTCAGATATATATTCAAACTTTGCTTGCAATTATAATACTTTCTTTTAGAAAATAATTACTGAGGAGGGCCGTACTAGAAGTATAATCAATTAATGTACAGTATATTAATTCAATTTATTGAGATAATGTGTAATGAAATTATTAAATAGTCATTGGTATATAATTTAATTTAAACAATAAGGTTTGAAGAATTATATTCATAATTTCTTTCTGCGTTGAACAGATTCCGCTTTATACAATATAAACAAGATTCACATTGGACAAGTTTCCGCTTTGAGCAAGTTTTACTGTACAATTATAAAATACAACTTACAATATTTTCAGGTTTAGGAAATAACACCAATTACAATTCGGTACAATCATGTTGACCAAATGAGAAGCATTTAAATTTCCTTTACTAAGGCAACACTGAAAATTGGCTTCCACCATGATAAAGCATTAATTGACATTGTAATGAGCCTCGAGGCATAGTGACTAGTATTCTTAGCTATCACTGCGGAGGCCTGGGTTTAATCCCCGGCTCTGCCAAGAAATTTAATTCTGGTCTGAAAGCTGGAATGGGGTATACTCGGCCTTGTGAAGCAAAACTGAGAAGAGGCAACTTCGATTCCTAGCTCAGCCATCCTGGAAGTGGTTTTCCATGGTTTCCCCACTTCTACTCCAGGCAAATGATGGGTTGGTTCTCAACTTAAGACCACAGCCACCTCCTTCCCAATTCTATCCCCAATTTACAAATACACACACCCGTACAGCCATCACAATAAGACAGGTTATCACACAAATTACACACACGGGCTTGTATGACTGCGATGTCGCAATCCCTAATATAACCAACATCAACATCATTCATACCTATGTCTACCCCTTATTAATCCCGTTTTCCAACAGGGTTGTTCCATACTCATAGTGCGCAATGGATAATTATCACAATTAAATGGATAGTTAACTAACGCATGTGATTTTTTCCAGGAGTGTATTTCCATATTTATATCTTGTACCCTGCCCATTCATTGGGCACAATCGTGTTTACCGACTGAAAAACTACAAATCACAATTTGTGTAGGCAACACTGACGAAGAATGAGATTTCTACATTAGTACGATTTCACTTTTAAGTCAGATTCAATAACAAGGACACCGATCCTTCTTTTATGCCCTTAAATAATCAGAATTGCCAATGTGCGACAAGCAATATTCCCTTTGTGGGGGATTTAAACTTGAATAACATGATGTTTAATGCCCAAGCGGTTTTGTACAGCTTTCCAGAATTATTTCCGCAAATAAAACCTGCCGCGATGGGCATTTGCCCAGTTCCTCCCCCTGTGAATACGGGCCTGCTTGTAGTTGTTGCTCATTCTGATTAAGTCTGAAACAGATAGAACTGTTTATTAGCTGATTTGGGAGCACATAAAATTTAAGCAAAGGCTTCACAAACTTATGAGGGAACACCCTGCTGACACAATGGCCGCTTTGATTTACAACAGGTACAACCACTGCCTAAATTATATTGGCGAAGTGAACTATTTGCGCCAAATATCATAAACTGCGTGTTACCAATGTCAGTATTCAGAATTCAAAATTTTATGCATAGAATGAGACTGAGGGAGGCGAATGAGGTGTCATCAGGAGTAACTTCATTTCTAGATGAGACAAATTTTGATAATTCTATAGCCTGGGTGCCTGTCCTGTTATCTAAATCTATCTAGCTGTTTGCAGACGGAAGAGGTGGCCATGCTACAGTTTGTTGGCTTCAAAACAAAGCACCTGCTAACATTTCCATGATTGTTGTCATCTTTCTCGCAAGAGGACATTCCCTTCCACCCACAGACAGGGTTTTTGGTGTTTCGTAAGTGCTCTGACATTGTAACACCCAAGGAATACCAAGAGATCTATCGGTCTGTGGGGACTGTAAAACATCTAGGTAAAGAATGGGTTGTAAGGGACTTCAAGATGCTTGCCATGCAGTTTAAGAAATTGGACAGGATTAAAGAAATGAAGAGAGCGATTCTGAAGAAAAGTGAGAAAAGTTACAGTAAAGGTGGAGCCGACCTACAGGTTTGATGACCCCTCAAAGTGATTCATAACCCTTCTGAAGGCAGGATCAGGTACATGAACCTCCTATAATTGATAAACCGAGAGCATTACCTGATGCAAAAAAAAAATTGAATGTCGAGAACCGGCTGATAAACAAGATTTGGAGACAACTGGAAAGAGTTCGATAGTTTGCAGTTTTATGTTTCAACACTAAACATCGGTTACTGGTAAGCCGATGCATGGCTGCGACTGTTTGCACTAGAAATGAAAATCCACAGCCTGCTTCCAGTCTCCGACCGGGTCAGGAATGGAATGAATGGAGCCCCTATCTAGCGGCGAGGATATGAACTGTGCCGGCTGCCGAGGCCTGACGCACTCCTCTGGGGCAATGATTAAATGAATGACAAATGAAATGATAGTGGAGAGTGTTGCTGGAATGAAATTTTGACAGGGAAAACCGGAGTACCTGGAGAAAAACCTGTCTGCCTCCGTTTTGTCCAGCACAGATCTCACTTGGAGTGACCGGGATTTGAACCACGGAACCAGCGGTGAGAGGCCGGCGTGCTGCCGCCTAAGCCATGGAGGCTTCCGACTGTTTGCACTAGGAAGAAGGATTTTTTCGCTGGCTTAGGACCAGAATAGCGTATCTTAATAGGATTACCATTGTAGATACGTTATTTTGGTCCTAAGCCAGCAAGACTATAAAACATCCATGTGCCGTCAACAATGTGTTAATGACAATACGCTGGAATCAAATGAACGTTTCAAATCATGTTATGTGGAAAAATGGCTGCATCAAAACGTATTATGTTCTGTGAATTGTTTCAAAACGTATTAAGTGAAATTTTATAATTAGAACAGAACCTTCATATATTGGGAAATGATTTCAATCATGACTGATTCAGGAGCATAACCTACCTAGATCTTAATATAATTTAATGTACAATTTTCCGCAAGAGATCAAATTCTTTCATCAATGCACAACATACATATTTTATTTGAGAAGACAGGTCTTAATTTGGTGGGCCGGGTAAATACCCACTGGGAAGGTAAATATAAATTGGGTATTTACCTGGGTATTTACCCAGTGGTCATTTAAATACCCAAAATGAGGGTATTTTCGGTTTTTTGAGCTTTGTACAACACTTTTTGATGTATTGATGAAGTGTTGGACAAACAAGGACTGAAACACAGGTATTTGATGCCTTACATTGAAATCAGGAACAATATTGATCCTTAAAAACTTAAAAAAAGAAAATGGACATCCGGGTATTTTTGGGTATTTATATGTTTTGGCACAGTAACCTTGTCTTTAAGTGTGTTTTTTTTTCCCGTAAACTAAAGTAAAATATTGGATAAAACCTTCTGGTTGTTTTGTGTTTTAAATTTTGAATAATACCAAGATATTGAGAAGGTCGAGTTTTATTACGGTACTGGAAATGAGCAAGAAAGATGTGGGAGGGAAAAGCTACTTTTGTAGTAATATGAGTAGGCTATATGCATATTATTTGAAATGTGTATGCCAAAACTCAAAAGGTAATAAAATATATTCAATAGAAAGAACATTCGAAAAAAAAAAAAAAAAAAGCTTAGTAAAAGTGCCTAAGTTATTTTTCATTCAATTTTAAATATTAAAAAAAATATTAATTTTTAAAATCATACTCTAAATAATATAAATGCATGTCAGGAAGATTTTGTAGTATGTGGGTCCTAAATGGGTGAAGATGTATGCCAGCAAGCATATGGGTTGGCAACACTGCTCTGCTCATCCTACCCAGAATTCAAACTGACACTGTACTTCCCTTCCATTCTCTATTCTTTGTTTGATGCCTACTGTACTTTAACCTAACTTTTTCAGTGTAGTGGAGTTATTAGTTTACATCTCATAATCTAATTCCCAATTCTAATTCTGTTTTTAAGTCCCAATTCTAATTAAATTTAATTTGATTAACTGTCTAATGTTGTTACATTTCTAAAAAGTTAATGTAGAATGGTTTGCATACCGGTACCCCTTTTTAAGGTTCAACTTACCGCGACACAGGATTTTTTATGAAAAATCTAAAATACCCGGGTATTTACCCAAATTGGGTATTTACCAGAGTATATACCCTGGGCATTTACCCAGATTTATAAATACCTGGGTATTTTACATCACTAGACATGCCACAAGTTGAATTGTAAACAGAGTTGAGCCACACAATGCAAGGCCTACTCCATTACTATATTGGATTTTTGGAAGACAAGCAATATACAGCACAGTTACCGGCAGCTAGCTCTGCACTCCTCCTGCATACTACTGCCATGCTAAGCCTAGTAATGCTACTGTTGTGCATGGCACCGTTCCATGCCCCTCTCAAGGTCAAGTGTGCACTGTATCACTTACCAATCTCAGGCCAGCTGTTGCTTTCCAATGCTGTCTGATATTTCCAAGGAGTCTTTGCTCGTTTACTGAACTCCAGGTTATTTGCTTCCTTCCATCCGATGGAATAGTCTTCTTTATCCTGAGTTGATGCCGAGAACAGTGCCCTGCAGTGTTTTACGAATTGACTCATTTCAGCTGGTGGGGCACAACTGTCTGGAACATGCAGAGTTACCAACATCTGGGTGTTACTGGTAACTGGTGTGCAAAAACTTTACCTTTGTAACATGCATTAATAAATTACATGTGAAATGTTACTTAAACCTAGGCTTGCCATACGTCCCGGTTTGACCGGGACAGTCCCGGTATTTTTCTCTTGTCCCGGTGTCCCGCCCGGTTTTATCAATGTCCCGGAAAACGGCTGTAAGATGTAAAAAGTAATGAATTTATGTGTTTAAGAATCAGCATCTGTGGAAAGGTTGTTTTCTCTAATGAACAATGCCTGGGGGATGACAGAGCATTAATGAGTGAGTCCACTGCAAGAGCATTGATTGTATGTAAAATCAACTTTGGCCTATCTTGCTATGATTTTTATGAAAAGGTCAAGCTTAAGAAATACATTTTGAAAAAAAAAAGTACTTTCAAATCAAAAATATGAGTGGTTTGAAAGCAAAGAGTAACATTGTTAACTCATTAATTGTTTTTTTTAGTTTGACAAAAAAGTTTTTTATGTAATTGTTTTTGTAATTAGACAAAAAGTTGTAGTTTTTCAAAAAATAATAGGACTTAGTAATTGTTCAATTAAACAATTTTATGAAGTATTTTAAATCGTATCTTATTAACACTTCTTTCTAGATGGTAGACCAGAAAAAATTATATATTTTTATGTAGCAAAAATTCCTTTTTTATTTTTTAAAGGTGTGTAGAACTAACAATTTAGGGTGCCAGATTCCCCCCTCACTTGCGAGGTTTAAAAAAAGGATTATAACTCACCATTTTGCTTCTAATTTTTAAAACATTTCCCGGGAGAGGACCCCCGGATTCCCCGGTAAAGCCATCCCATATTAATGTGTCCCGGTTTCACTCACCAAAAATATGGCAAGCCTACTTAAACCTATTCCAGTCATAGTTTAATGGTCACATTGTTGACTGTTGACTACCCGGCAGTGGTCTGAGGAACTTACACTACAACAATATCCATTAAATACAAACCAATAACAATATTTTACTGAAATTTTGTATGCTTCAGCGAGTTACCTTATATGGTACTTTTTTCTAACTAGGGTTTGTTTTAATTGCGCAATTATATTGCGAACAATTGATTATTATTATGCCCAGATGCCATCTTGAAAGTATGGAGTGGCTGTCATTTTGCCTTGATCATACCAAACTACATATAAGGTTCTACTGCATCACGAATTTTCGTTATCGCAGCTCTAAAGCATAGAGATTAATTTATTTTTAAATTATGAAATTTCAAGATGGCCACTGCGTGCAAACGCGGACAGTTTTATTAGCTTATTGGAAACCCCACTGTATTCGCTAAAAGAATATACAATGGGATTATTGTTCCATTATTTCAGGATTCTGGCAAGTTATACGGAAACATGATAGGAATACACAAATGTAAATAAAGCAATGCGTCACCGCGAGTAGCGCTCGTCATATGATTTATGTTCTAATGTGATAACCCGCCATCAGAGCTCGTCAAATGACGTTAATAGGTTAATAGTACATTAGCCTTACTGCTTGAGCCAAGTGCCTCATTGTATGACGCTGGTGCTCTTCCTCTTTGTCTAGAGCAAACCACTCAAGATGACAACAATATAAACAGAACAGTTCTTCAGGCAACGATCATCCTGGAGCAAGTCACACACCACGACAAAGGTTCGAATCACAGCACTGACAGCATCCATCCCGAGTATGATTTTATCCCCTTTTCTTCACACTCTCGAGGCAATGCCGGGATGATACCATATGTCACACCCCGGAGCACCTACACTGTAATAATAATATTGTAGTTACACTGCATTCATCACAGAAAGACAGGTTAGACAAATTCAAAACGAACCCGAGTATATGGAGCTGATGACCAACATGTCCCAAAACAACAATAATAGATAATAATCAATAAGATGAAGGTAATGTTGTTTGCAGATGATATTGTGATCTGGGGCGAGGATGAGATGGAGGTACAAAAACAGTTAGACGTAATAAATGAAAAGATCGAGCAATGAGGATTGAAGATAAATGTGGAGAAGAGTAAAACAGTGGTGATGAGTAGAGATAAGAAAGAAGGAAAAGGAGTAATCAAAGTAGGAGATAAGGAATTGGAAGTGGTGAAACACTTCAAATACTTGGGAAGCGAACTGACTGAAGATGGAAGACTAGATTTGGAAATTAGCAGAAGAATACAACTCGGGAGTGCTTTCTACCAACAGGTACGGGGACTAGTATGGAACAAGGATATACCAATTAAGGCTAAAGAAGTAATGTACAAAGCATATTATGTTCCTATAATGACATATGCAGCAGAAACTTGGACAATGACTAAGAGGGATGAGAGCAGAGTACAAGCAGCTGAGATGAGATTCCTGAGAAGTATGGTCCAGAAAACGAGGAGGGACAGAGTGAGAAATGAAGATAAACGGAAAGAACTGGGAGTACAGAAACTAAATGACAAACTGGAGCAAAACAGATTGAGATGGTTTGGACATGTCAAACGGATGAATGAAGTAAGGCTACCAAGACGAGCACTGGAACGACGGATGACAGGGAAGAGAGGACGAGAAAGACCAAGAATGCATTGGATGGACTCGGTGGAGAATAGTATTAGAAAACGGAACCTGGATTGGAACACTGTGTCGGAAGAGGAATGGTGGAACGACAGAACAAAGTGGAGAGGAACCTTCTTTGCCCCCACCCAGTGTCAACTGGAAAAGGGGAAATGAAGATAATGATGATGAATCAATAATCTCTTCTTCTGGCTGGAGAAACTTGATGTGTTCAATAGCAGCCATGTAAGGTTAAACATACTGCATCTACACACATGTGGTATGTGTTGTTGTGTTGGGCTGACATTTAGGCTCGGAAACGAGATTTACTCGCCATTAAACACTACACACACATCTGGATTTGAACCAGCAGTCAAACGTGAGCTCAGTGTCTGCAGTTATGCCCTATCACTGCTCCACACAAAAAGAAAATAGGTAAGGACCTTGATTAGGACACATGAACTCGTACATCACATCCACCACATGTGATAAACCAATGGACAACATGTGTCATGAGCCCGCATTCACCTTTCAAGGAATGTTGGAATCTTTGGCATGAAAACAGTGTCGAGAACAAACCAGTGGTGTTTGGGTGAAGCAGCAATAAACAGAACCATCCTTACATCTGGCTGGACTTCCTCAATAGTCCTTGCGAATTTATGCTCATGATTGAGTGTCATTTAGCCAAAGGAAACAACTTCACACCCAATACGATAGATCAAACTGTAATAAAACATTGGAGAAAAAATCAGGAACAAGTGGCACCCAATAGTGAGAATAAATTTGCAAGGTTCAATTTTATAAACAAGAACACCCTATACACTTGGCAAACACTTACAGAATAGTATGGTAATTTAAATATGTCGGCCCATATTCAAAAGCAGGGGTGCACTTAATCTCATGCCAAGAAACAGGATGTCAAGCATGTTACAGTGGAAGAAGAATAGACAAATGTACGATAGCAGACCTAGTTTCACTAATATAGTAATAGATTTCAAGATTTTTCACCACAAGACAAAAGGCAGGGCACTTGACATAAAAGAAGCCATAGAAATCTATTTAGCAAGACAAAATAGCAGTGTGTTTCATACAACAACTCAGCAGATCAAAAGGGAACCTCAAGGTGGTGGGGGATTCTAAGTGTTACTACAAACCGCATGTACCACCGTCCTCTATCTCAGTTTTAGAACACCATTTGTTGCTATCCTGTAAAATTGCCTTTAAGTGCCACACAGTAATTGAATTTGTGATGCTGGTCAACTCGATTTGTTTATTTTATATGGTAAAGTGTTCTTTCTGTTAGGCCTCTCGTCCATTGGGAGCGGAAAGCTGCGAACTGCGAAGCAACGAATTCGGGCGAACACCGTTCTTACGAAATCGTGCGAATGCCTATCGCCCATTGCCTAAGTATTCGCCCGGATTCAGAGACGAGATGGCTCTCCGGTACGGTTTGCCATATGAATCTGATGAAGAATTTCTCACTTTGGAATTATCACCTTTGATTCGACGTATCATGCACAGGTGATATTGAAGAAGACAGGAAATGTGGGAAAATCACATTTACGCAAAAAGAAAGGAGTTCGGTGAATTTTCTCATTTGTGGCATGATCTTCAAGCCGACGAAGACCACCACTTTTCCTATTTTCGAATGAGAAAAGACACATTTTGTACTTTCTTGGCAACATTTCTACTAAGCTCAAGAATTTCATTCATTTTAGATATTTCCTTTCCTGAACAAGCAAAATTAACATTTCAAAATCCATTTCTCACTGCGCTCTTCGCACTCGTTCGCAACTAAAATCCCAACAGAACGGGATTGGTTCGCACTTTGCAGCTGTTCGGACAAAAACTGACAAACGATACGGGCTCTGTGGACGCGGTCCCTCACCAAACCACGTCTTTGGATCGTTCGTGCGTTTTCGTGCGACTTCGGACGAATTCGATTTCGCACCTTTTCGGAGCTTTCCGCTCCCAATGGACGAGAGGCCTTACAGTTTGTTCTCAATTTTGTGGTCCTCCCACAAGTGAGGAGAGGAATGCTATTCTTTACAGCTAGCAAGTATATGCACACACAGATAGGGCTGCTACTAGATGAAACATGCTCTCAGTTTCATTGGCATCATTACCCTTATGTGTTCTCAGTTGCGTCAATGCCTCTACCTGGTCAAATTACCATCATGTCACTTGACATGATAACTCAGCAGTATCAACGCTTCTTCCTTTAGACAGGGCGTGGTAGCGCAGCGGTCAAGCTCTTTGCCTCTCATCAAGGCGATGAGGTTTGATTTCTGGACAGTGTATGTGAGATTCACAAAGTGAAATGCTATGTCTTGTGGTTCAGATTCTACGTAAAAAAAATGTCCCGTGACTCATGATCACGAGATTAGCAGTCATGTAAAACTACAAGATTCCTTTACCTGCTTCCTTGGTCACATTAACACCATGTTACTTACCGTTGCGCACTCTCAGCTGCTTGAGTCTAGCCACGCCCCTCACTCTTGCACATTACCACCATGTTACTTACCGTTGCGCACTCTCAGCTGCTTGAGTCTAGCCACGCCCCTCACTCTTGCACATTACCACCATGTTACTTACCGTTGCACACTCTCAGCTGCTTGAGTCTAGCCACGCCCCTCACTCTTGCACATTACCACCCTGTTACTTACCGTTGCGCACTCTCACCTGCTTGAGTCTAGCCACGCCCCTCACTCTTGCACATTACCACCATGTTACTTACCGTTGCGCACTCTCAGCTGCTTGAGTCTAGCCACGCCCCTCACTCTTGCACATTACCACCATGTTACTTACTGTTGCGCACTCTCAGCTGCTTGAGTCTAGCCACGCCCCTCACTCTTGCACATTACCACCATGTTACTTACCGTTGCGCACTCTCAGCTGCTTGAGTCTAGCCACGCCCCTCACTCTTGCACATTACCACCCTGTTACTTACCTTTGCGCACTCTCACCTGCTTGAGTCTAGCCACGCCCCTCACTGTTGCACATTACCACCATGTTACTTACCGTTGCGCACTCTCAGCTGCTTGAGTCTAGCCACGCCCCTCACTCTTGCACATTACCACCATGTTACTTACTGTTGCGCACTCTCAGCTGCTTGAGTCTAGCCACGCCCCTCACTCTTGCACATTACCACCATGTTACTTACCGTTGCGCACTCTCAGCTGCTTGAGTCTAGCCACGCCCCTCACTCTTGCACATTACCACCATGTTACTTACCGTTGCGCACTCTCACCTGCTTGAGTCTAGCCACGCCCCTCACTGTTGCACATTACCACCATGTTACTTACTGTTGCGCACTCTCAGCTGCTTGAGTCTAGCCACGCCCCTCACTCTTGCACATTACCACCATGTTACCGTTGCGCACTCTCAGCTGCTTGAGTCTAGCCACGCCCCTCACTCTTGCACATTACCACCTTGTTACTTACCGTTGCGCACTCTCAGCTGCTTGAGTCTAGCCACGCCCCTCACTCTTGCACATTACCACCATGTTACTTACCGTTGCACACTCTCAGCTGCTTGAGTCTAGCCACGCCCCTCACTCTTGCACATTACCACCATGTTACTTACCGTTGTGCACTCTCAGCTGCTTGAGTCTAGCCACGCCCCTCACTCTTGCACATTACCACCATGTTACTTACCGTTGCGCACTCTCACCTGCTTGAGTCTAGCCACGCCCCTCACTGTTGCACATTACCACCATGTTACTTACCGTTGCGCACTCTCAGCTGCTTGAGTCTAGCCACGCCCCTCACTCTTGCACATTAACACCATGTTACTTACCGTTGCACACTCTCAGCTACTTGAGTCTAGCCACGCCCCTCACTCTTGCACATTACCACCATGTTACTTACCGTTGTGCACTCTCAGCTGCTTGAGTCTAGCCACGCCCCTCACTCTTGCACATTACCACCATGTTACTTACTGTTGCGCACTCTCAGCTGCTTGAGTCTAGCCACGCCCCTCACTCTTGCACATTACCACCCTGTTACTTACCGTTGCGCACTCTCACCTGCTTGAGTCTAGCCACACCCCTTACTCTTGCACATTACCACCCTGTTACTTACCGTTGCGCACTCTCAGCTGCTTGAGTCTAGCCACGCCCCTCACTCTTGCACATTAACACCATGTTACTTACCGTTGCGCACTCTCAGCTGCTTGAGTCTAGCCACGCCCCTCACTCTTGCACATTACCACCATGTTACTTACCGTTGCACACTCTCAGCTGCTTGAGTCTAGCCACGCCCCTCACTCTTGCACATTACCACCCTGTTACTTACCGTTGCGCACTCTCAGCAGCTTGAGTCTAGCCACGCCCCTCACTCCTGCACATTACCACCATGTTACTTACCGTTGCGCACTCTCAGCTGCTTGAGTCTAGCCACGCCCCTCACTCTTGCACATTACCACCCTGTTACTTACCGTTGCGCACTCTCACCTGCTTGAGTCTAGCCACGCCCCTCACTCTTGCACATTATCACCCTGTTACTTACCGTTGCGCACTCTCAGCTGCTTGAGTCTAGCCACGCCCCTCACTCTTGCACATTACCACCATGTTACTTACCGTTGTGCACTCTCAGCTGCTTGAGTCTAGCCACGCCCCTCACTCTTGCACATTACCACCATGTTACTTACCGTTGCGCACTCTCAGCTGCGTGAGTCTAGCCACGCCCCTCACTCTTGCACATTACCACCATGTTACTTACCGTTGCGCACTCTCAGCTGCTTGAGTCTAGCCACGCCCCTCACTCTTGCACATTACCACCATGTTACTTACCGTTGCGCACTCTCAGCTGCTTGAGTCTAGCCACGCCCCTCACTCTTGCACATTACCACCATGTTACTTACCGTTGCGCACTCTCAGCTGCTTGAGTCTAGCCACGCCCCTCACTCTTGCACATTACCACCATGTTACTTACCGTTGCGCACTCTCAGCTGCTTGAGTCTAGCCACGCCCCTCACTCATGCACATTACCACCATGTTACGTACCGTTGCGAACTCTCAGCTGCTTGAGTCTAGCCACGCCCCTCACTCTTGCACATTACCACCTTGTTAATTACCGTTGCGCACTCTCAGCTGCTTGAGTCTAGCCACGCCCCTCACTCTTGCACATTACCACCATGTTACTTACCGTTGCGCACTCTCAGCTGCTTGAGTCTAGCCACGCCCCTCACTCTTGCACATTACCACCCTGTTACTTACCGTTGCGCACTCTCAGCTGCTTGAGTCTAGCCACGCCCCTCACTCTTGCACATTACCACCATGTTACTTACCGTTGCGCACTCTCAGCTATTTGAGTCTAGCCACGCCCCTCACTCTTGCACATTACCACCATGTTACTTACCGTTGCGCACTCTCAACTGCTTGAGTCTAGCCACGCCCCTCACTCTTGCACATTACCACCATGTTACTTACCGTTGCGCACTCTCAGCTGCTTGAGTCTAGCCACGCCCCTCACTCTTGCACATTACCACCATGTTACTTACTGTTGCGCACTCTCAGCTGCTTGAGTCTAGCCACACCCCTTACTCTTGCACATTACCACCCTGTTACTTACCGTTGCGCACTCTCAGCTGCTTGAGTCTAGCCACGCCCCTCACTCTTGCACATTACCACCATGTTACTTACCGTTGCGCACTCTCAGCTGCTTGAGTCTAGCCACGCCCCTCACTCTTGCACATTACCACCCTGTTACTTACTGTTGCGCACTCTCAGCTGCTTGAGTCTAGCCACGCCCCTCACTCTTGCACATTACCACCATGTTACTTACCGTTGCGCACTCTCAGCTGCTTGAGTCTAGCCACGCCCCTCACTCTTGCACATTACCACCATGTTACTTACCGTTGCACACTCTCAGCTGCTTGAGTCTTGCCACGCCCCTCACTCTTGCACATTACCCCCCTGTTACTTACCGTTGCGCACTCTCAGCTGCTTGAGTCTAGCCACGCCCCTCACTCTTGCACATTACCACCATGTTACTTACCGTTGCGCACTCTCAGCTGCTTGAGTCTAGCCACGCCCCTCACTCTTGCACATTACCACCATGTTACTTACCGTTGCACACTCTCAGCTGCTTGAGTCTAGCCACGCCCCTCACTCTTGCACATTACCACCATGTTACTTACCGTTGCGCACTCTCAGCTGCTTGAGTCTAGCCACGCCCCTCACTCTTGCACATTACCACCATGTTACTTACCGTTGTGCACTCTCAGCTGCTTGAGTCTAGCCACGCCCCTCACTCTTGTACATTACCACCATGTTACTTACCGTTGCACACTCTCAGCTACTTGAGTCTAGCCACGCCCCTCACTCTTGCACATTACCACCATGTTACTTACCGTTGCGCACTCTCAGCTGCTTGAGTCTAGCCACGCCCCTCACTCTTGCACATTACCACCATGTTACTTACTGTTGCGCACTCTCAGCTGCTTGAGTCTAGCCACGCCCCTCACTCTTGCACATTACCACCATGTTACTTACTGTTGTGCACTCTCAGCTGCTTGAGTCTAGCCACACCCCTTACTCTTGCACATTACCACCCTGTTACTTACCGTTGCGCACTCTCAGCTGCTTGAGTCTAGCCACGCCCCTCACTCTTGCACATTACCACCCTGTTACTTACCGTTGCGCACTCTCAGCTGCTTGAGTCTAGCCACGCCCCTCACTCTTGCACATTACCACCCTGTTACTTACTGTTGCGCACTCTCAGCTGCTTGAGTCTAGCCACACCCCTCACTCTTGCACATTACCACCCTGTTACTTACCGTTGCGCACTCTCAGCTGCTTGAGTCTAGCCACGCCCCTCACTCTTGCACATTACCACCATGTTACTTACCGTTGCGCACTCTCAGCTGCTTGAGTCTAGCCACGCCCCTCACTCTTGCACATTACCACCCTGTTACTTACCGTTGCGCACTCTCAGCTGCTTGAGTCTAGCCACGCCCCTCACTCTTGCACATTACCACCATATTACTTACCGTTGCGCACTCTCAGCTGCTTGAGTCTAGCCACGCCCCTCACTCTTGCACATTACCACCATGTTACTTACCGTTGCGCACTCTCAGCTGCTTGAGTCTAGCCACGCCCCTCACTCTTGCACATTACCACCATGTTACTTACCGTTGCGCACTCTCAGCTGCTTGAGTCTAGCCACGCCCCTCACTCATGCACATTACCACCATGTTACGTACCGTTGCGAACTCTCAGCTGCTTGAGTCTAGCCACGCCCCTCACTCTTGCACATTACCACCTTGTTAATTACCGTTGCGCACTCTCAGCTGCTTGAGTCTAGCCACGCCCCTCACTCTTGCACATTACCACCATGTTACTTACCGTTGCGCACTCTCAGCTGCTTGAGTCTAGCCACGCCCCTCACTCTTGCACATTACCACCCTGTTACTTACCGTTACGCACTCTCAGCTGCTTGAGTCTAGCCACGCCCCTCACTCTTGCACATTACCACCATGTTACTTACCGTTGCGCACTCTCAGCTACTTGAGTCTAGCCACGCCCCTCACTCTTGCACATTACCACCATGTTACTTACCGTTGCGCACTCTCAACTGTTTGAGTCTAACCACGCCCCTCACTCTTGCACATTACCACCATGTTACTTACCGTTGCGCACTCTCAGCTGCTTGAGTCTAGCCACGCCCCTCACTCTTGCACATTACCACCATGTTACTTACTGTTGCGCACTCTCAGCTGCTTGAGTCTAGCCACACCCCTTACTCTTGCACATTACCACCCTGTTACTTACCGTTGCGCACTCTCAGCTGCTTGAGTCTAGCCACGCCCATCACTCTTGCACATTACCACCATGTTACTTACCGTTGCGCACTCTCAGCTGCTTGAGTCTAGCCACGCCCCTCACTCTTGCACATTACCACCCTGTTACTTACTGTTGCGCACTCTCAGCTGCTTGAGTCTAGCCGCGCCCCTCACTCTTGCACATTACCACCATGTTACTTACCGTTGCGCACTCTCAGCTGCTTGAGTCTAGCCACGCCCCTCACTCTTGCACATTACCACCACGTTACTTACCGTTGCACACTCTCAGCTGCTTGAGTCTAGCCACGCCCCTCACTCTTGCACATTACCACCCTGTTACTTACCGTTGCGCACTCTCAGCTGCTTGAGTCTAGCCACGCCCCTCACTCTTGCACATTACCACCATGTTACTTACCGTTGCGCACTCTCAGCTGCTTGAGTCTAGCCACGCCCCTCACTCTTGCACATTACCACCATGTTACTTACCGTTGCACACTCTCAGCTGCTTGAGTCTAGCTACGCCCCTCACTCTTGCACATTACCACCATGTTACTTACCGTTGCGCACTCTCAGCTGCTTGAGTCTAGCCACGCCCCTCACTCTTGCACATTACCACCATGTTACTTACCGTTGTGCACTCTCAGCTGCTTGAGTCTAGCCACGCCCCTCACTCTTGTACATTACCACCATGTTACTTACCGTTGCGCACTCTCAGCTACTTGAGTCTAGCCACGCCCCTCACTCTTGCACATTACCACCATGTTACTTACCGTTGCGCACTCTCAGCTACTTGAGTCTAGCCACGCCCCTCACTCTTGCACATTACCACCATGTTACTTACCGTTGCGCACTCTCAGCTGCTTGAGTCTAGCCACGCCCCTCACTCTTGCACATTACCACCATGTTACTTACTGTTGTGCACTCTCAGCTGCTTGAGTCTAGCCACACCCCTTACTCTTGCACATTACCACCCTGTTACTTACCGTTGCGCACTCTCAGCTGCTTGAGTCTAGCCACGCCCCTCACTCTTGCACATTACCACCCTGTTACTTACCGTTGCGCACTCTCAGCTGCTTGAGTCTAGCCACGCCCCTCACTCTTGCACATTACCACCCTGTTACTTACTGTTGCGCACTCTCAGCTGCTTGAGTCTAGCCACACCCCTCACTCTTGCACATTACCACCCTGTTACTTACCGTTGCGCACTCTCAGCTGCTTGAGTCTAGCCACGCCCCTCACTCTTGCACATTACCACCATGTTACTTACCGTTGCGCACTCTCAGCTGCTTGAGTCTAGCCACGCCCCTCACTCTTGCACATTACCACCCTGTTACTTACCGTTGCGCACTCTCAGCTGCTTGAGTCTAGCCACGCCCCTCACTCTTGCACATTACCACCATGTTACTTACTGTTGCGCACTCTCAGCTGCTTGAGTCTAGCCACGCTTAGCAGCTTTGTGTTCAGATCAGCTGTCCACGCTCCCCCATCTGTCAGATCATCGTTGTACCAGACCTCTTCATGGAGGCAGGGGATCAGTGTGTAGTTGAGGTAGTCAACTAAACTAGAGAGAAAGGAAACTAATGTCAAACTAGAAAACATTTCATAGGAGAATTTCTGAAAACAACAATTAATTGGCTACGAGTCCAATGATATAATGTGTAGTACTCTGAGCACTCCAGTGGTAGCGTGGATCACAATATTAATCCAGCCGTTAAGGTTTTGTTGCTTATTTATATATTTGAATTTATTGTCCTTCGAACAGGCATATGCCTAATAAAAAGAAACACATGTACATTTGGTTACACAATTCTATCAAATTATAATATAATTGACAGGCATAATGTTGAGATTGTAATGTAAATTAATTCTACAACTACAAATACAAAAATATAACAATTCTGTGCAGGAAATTGGTAGGTGGAATGTACGGGTTCATGTGATCGCACAGCAGGCAGAATCAAAGGAACTATATGTGTAACTGAATAAGTCAAGGTTGTTTGCTATTGAATGTTCATTGTATAATTGAATAGCACTTATTATTGGGGAATGTTTATGCTGTTCGGTTCTAGTTCTTGGGCAGTAAAATGTAATAAACTTAGGTCGAGTTGAGAGAGGTGGGACAAGTAAATTAACCCTCTTGCTCTCAGGCCATTTCGGGAGGTATGCTTGAAGACAGTCGGCTGTTTTCTGACCCAATGTTTTTTAAAACGTTATAACACCTACACATTCGCAGGCAACACTACGAAACAAAACACAGATATAGCTTAAATGCCAAGCATATGGGAGAAAAATAGTTCAAGGGCATATCTTATCTATGAGGTTGAACAAAAAATATTTAAAAAAATTAATATATTTTTTATGCAGAAAAATGTGATTTTAGAACTCGTTATAATTAAGTTTGTCCTACTTTGGGTCACATAGGCAATGATATTATAAAGACAACATAGTTGTTCACACATGTTCTTGATCTAATACCGTCATGTGTCCTGGTTTCAGATTCATTCAAAAAAAACTTTTTGAATGGTATGCAAGGAAGTTGGCAGCCATTTTCTGATGAAAGTACACTAAATTGTTAAGAAAATGCAAATTGATTTTGCATTGACAGGTATCACAATGACACTAACTGTGGACATTCGATAGATACAAGACCTTCTGAGAAAAAATATTTCAATAATTTCTATAATCTACAGGGTGTACCAAAAATTATAGAAATGTGTGGTTTGTCTTCTCAATCAAATCAATCAAAATCACTTCATTTGCAATGAGGTGTCAACCTCGGTGGCAAATGAGGTACATAATTTACAAACACTATACAATATTAAAAGAATACAGTAACTTAATGTACTATTCACACATTGATTGAACTCCCGTCACACAACTGCTGTAGGAATCACATAGCACGTGTAATGTTTCTTGGAATACAGCACCAAGTTACACCACTTCTTTCTTTTCCCTGGTTTTGTCTACTCTGCTCTTGAATAACTGGAGTGATTTTGGAAAGGGATCAAACACCGCCCTTGGTAAACTGTTCCATTCCTTCACACCCTTCCCAATGAATGAAAATTTACCCCAATCGCTTCTGCTAAAGTGCCGTCCAATTTTGAATTTGTGGTCTGCCCTGCCAATATAATTTCTTTCCAATTGTAGCCTCTTACGGATTTCCCCCCATGCTTCCTCTCCTGTATACGCTCTATATAACCCTACAAGTTTGTTTTTCTCCCTTCTCTTACTTAATGTTTCCTATCCAAGCTTCTCTAACATACCTGATACGCTGCTTCTTCTCCTAAAATCCCCTATCACAAATCTTGCTGCTTTCCTTTGAAAACTCTCAATTTCTTTTATTAGGTATTCCTGGTGCGGATCCCATACACTGCTTGCATATTACAATATTGGACGAACCAAACTTAGGTAACTTTTCTCTTTTATTTCTTTGTTGCATCCTTTAAGTAGTCGCATAATGACATGCAACGATCTGTATGCTTTCCCAACAATGTCTCCAACATGACCCTTCCAGTGCAATTTACTATCAAATCTCACACCTACGTATTTGCACTTGTCATCTTTTGGTATGTTTACCGCATCCAATGTATATTGAAATTCAGTTTTTAATCTCTTGTTTGTGAATATTGTGACAATTGATTTATCTCCGTTAACCTTCATGTGGTTCTCTTCAACCAAATGTTGGATACTATCGAGGTCCCTTTGTAATATTTTACAATCCTCTATGTTATTTATTTCCCTATAGACGATAATGTTGTCTGCATACAATCTTATTTTTGATGCTATATTGTTCCCTAAATCATTTGCGTGTATTAGGAAAAGCAATGGACCAATTTACTACCCTGTGGAATTCCCTTCTTAACTTTCTCTTCCTGTGATACGTAATTCCCTACTCTGACTCTCTGAACCCTTGAATTTAGGAATCCTATCCAACGTACAACCCTTGAGTCCAATCCCATTCTCTCCAGTTTCTTTAATAATACTCCATGTTCCACTCTATAAAATGCTTTGGAAAGGTCTATAGCTATGCAGTCCAACTGTCCCCCTAGATCCAACCGATCTGGTATGTCCTGCTAAAATCCCACCAGTTGTGCCTCACAAGAAAATTTCTTTCTAAATCCATACTGGCTCCTCAGGAACCAATTTTTATCTTCACATACCCCTCTAATATATTTTACTATTAAACTCTCCAAGATTTTACAAACTACACTGGTCAGACTTTCTGGTCACTAGTTCTCAGGTTTACTTCTATCTCCCTTTCCTTTATAAATTGGTATTATTATAGATTCCTTCCATTCCTTTGGTATTCTACTATTGTTCATGACGTAGTCGAAAATAAACTTTAAATAAGGCACTATGTATCACCCCATTGCCTTTATTAATTCCCCAGTAATTTGATCACACCCTGCTGCTTTTCCTTGATGAAGCAGTTTGATTTCTCTAAAAATATCCTCATTTGTAAAGGTGAAGCTACTTGTGTCCTTATGTGTTTCACCCTCTCCAGCCTCATTAACGGTTTCCAACTCCTGATAATCTTCCACTGAATCTATGAATTCTCTACTAAATAGGTTTGCTTTCTCATTATCTGCAAATAAATGCTCACCCCCTTCTCCCTCCATTGTGGGAATGTGGATTCCGTTTCCCTTTTGATTTTTAATATATGAATACAGCTTTTTCCATTTCCCTATGTGGTCTTTACCCTCATGAAGTATGCCATTCATGTAATTTTCCTTTGCTTCCTTTTTCAACCTATTGAGCTCCTTTATTAGCTGCTTTCTGGTTTCTCTGTTTCCCCTGCCCTCTTTGATTTGTCTGTTTACTATTCTACATTTCCTTTTTAATTTTCGTATGTCCTTTGTATAGTAAACAGGGTCTGAGGATTTCGCCCTTACAGAAGTTGTCCAGACCAAATCCTTAGCCTGAAATTAATAATGGAATATTACAAAAACAGAAATAAGCAACTCTTTATCTCTTTTATAGATTTCAAGAAAGCCTATGATAGTATTCATAGACTGACACTGCTAAAAATCCTCAGATCATACGGTCTCCATCCTAAATTGATAAAAATCATTCAATTAACATTTACAAACACAAATTCGAAAGTTAAATTTAGGGGAGAAATATCAACAGCTTTCACAGTAAAAACTGGTCTCAGACAAGGTGATGGATTATCCCCTCTGCTTTTCAATGTGGCTCTTGATTATATCATGAAGGTTTGGCAAAAGGAAAACCCTCCTATGGTCAAAATTGGAACAAACCCATCAATAAAAATAAACTGCTTAGGATTTGCAGATGACTTGGCTCTTTTAGCACTAGACAAGGAAGAGGTTTGTACTCAGATCACTAGTCTCCAAGAAATTGCTCAAGGGATAGGATTACAGATATCCTTTGAAAAAACTGAGATCATGGCTATGAAACCCTTAGATATAAATGAAGTCTATATAAATGATCATAAAATTAACCTAGTTCCTCAATTTAAGTATCTTGGAGAAATTATAACACATAACTTAAACGAAAAAGTAACTTGGATAAATAGAACAAATAAAATGAAAAGGCACAATCTCTAACCTGGTCAACATATAATAAAAAATGCCTATCAATAGCTACTAAGATCCAACATTATAAAACTGTAACTCTCCCTGAAGCCACTTATACTTGTGAAACACTGTTCCAAATTAAAAATGAACAAAGAACTGATCAGCTCCTCAAAACGGAAAGAAGAATCATTAGAACGTGCATAAATAAAAAGTATCAGGTTGAGGGAGTCTGGAGGATTCTCCCAAATGAAACTGTCTATCGTGAGATTGATCCAATCACCAGCACAATGAAGAAGAAAAGAATTTCATATTTTTTTCACATCTTACGGCTTCCAGAAAACAGAATTGTACGCCAACTGGTGATGAGAAATCTAGGAAAGAAAACTGGAGGAAAATGGATCCAAGAAATCCAACAAGATCTCAAAGCAGGTGGACTCAAGATAACAGATGCCGAGAAGAAAAATAAAATTAACACCATTCTTAAAACTCACAAATTTTCTGCAGAAATGACACATAGAAAGCCTATGGAGATTTCAGATGAGTTGAGAAAATCCCGATCTGAAAGAATGAAAAAGTACTGGAAAGAGCGCAAGAACCAAGCAGTACTACCTTCAAAGAAGAAGTGATTGTGGAACGACTCAAGTGGTCCAATGTGACCAATCAAGATTAATAATAATAAATAAACAGGGTCTGAGGTTGTTTTTCCCTTCTTTCAGAAATATTATTTTGTAATGCTATTATTACTCAGATCTGTCCTATTTTGCTCTAAATGTATAGCTTCATTCCAAAGACAACTTGACTATTCACATATTTGACTGATTGAAATACAGTAACATTTTCTGCAATAGTTTCAGATTTATGTGAAAGATATGTTACATTTCACTTATACAAAATATGCACTCACCAAACTCAGCATCTGTGCTTAGACAAGCACTCTGGATGTAACCCTTTCTCACATCTGGTGCAGATTATTCTTGACCTCCTCTTTTTACCTTCTAAGGTGCTCACACAACACCTGGACTCTTTCCTTTCGGGTAATTTCCTGAGTCCAGGAGATCCTCTAACCGAGAAGATGACGCAGCCATGATCGAAAATGAAAACAAACAAGATGTTCAGTAAAGAACATATAGCCTACTTTCTCCTAAATGCATGGGTATTGTTATAACTCTTTGTCCTTTTCAAGGAGTATGATTGAATGTTGGTTGTAGTAGCTTTTTGAAATACAACGCGCTATAGGGATATTAAACATGAATATGAGGTGCCCTTTGCTAGTGCTACCTCTGTACCAAATTTCGTTCATTCGGTTCTACCGTGTTCGAATTAATAGGGGGAATCAATTTTGACATAAAGATGGCCGCCATCCGCAAACTATTAGGCTAATGACCTATTAGATTGGTCAAAGGATGCTCCCTCCATGAAGGTATGTTGTTGCAAAGTTTGGTAGAGATCGGATGGTTATGTTAGTCCTAATTTGATTTAAGCTTTAAACATTTGTGTGGCCGCCATTACGTTTTTGTCAATATGGCGGCGATATTAATCATGACACTGAGATGCCCTTTGCTAGTGCTATCTCTGTACCAAATTTCGTTCCATTCGGTGTCACCGTGTTCGAATTAATAGGGGGAATCGATTCTGACACAAAGATGGCCACCATCCGCAAACTATCAGGCGAATGACCTATTAGATTGGTCAAAGGATGCTCTCTCCATAAAGGTATGTAGTTGCAAAATTTGGTAGAGATCGGATGATTAGGTTAATCGTAATTTGATTTAAGCTTTGAACATTCGTGTGGCCGCCATTACTTTTCAGTCAAGATGGCGGCGATATAAAACATGACACTGAGGTGCCCTTTGCTAGTGCTACCTCTGTACCAAATTTCGTTCCATTCGGTTCCACCGTGTTCGAATTAATAGGGGGAATCAATTTTGACATAAAGATGGCCGCCATCCGCAAACTATTAGGCTAATAACCTATTAGATTGGTCAAAGGATGCTTCCTCCATAAAGGTATGTTGTTGCAAAGTTTGGTAGAGATCGGATGGTTATGTTAGTCGTAATTTAACTTAAGCTTTGAACATTTGTGTGGCCGCCATTACTTTTCTGTCACTATGGCGGCGATATAAAACATGACACTGAGATACCCTTTGCTAGTGCTACCTCTGTACCAAATTTCGTTCCATTCGGTTTCACCGTGTTTGATTTTCACACAAAGATGGCCGCCATCAGCAAACTATTAGGCTAATGACCTATTCGTTTGGTCAAAGGATGCTTCCTTTATAAGGGTATGTTGTTGCAAAATTTGGTAGAGATCGGATGATTAGGTTAATCGTGATTTGATTTAAGCTTTGAACATTTGTGTGGCCGCCATTACGTTTCCGTCAAGATGGCGGCGATATAAAACATGACAATGAGGTGCCTTTTGTTAGTACTACCTCTGTACCAAATTTCGTTCCATTCGGTTGCACCGTGTTCGAATTAATAGGGGGAATCGATTTTCATACAAAGATGGCCACCATCCGCAAACTATTAGGCTGATGATCTATTAGTTTGGTCAAAGGATCCTCGCCCCGTAAAGGTATGTTGTTGCAAAATTTGGTAGAGATCAAATGATTAGGTTAGTCGTAATTTGATTTAAGCTTTGAACATTCGTGTGGCCGCCATTACGTTTCAGTCAAGATGGCGGCGATACAAAACATGACACTGAGGTGCCCTTTGCTAGTGCTACCTCTGAACCAAATTTCGTTCCATTCGGTTCCACCGTGTTCGAATTAATAGGGGGAATCAATTTTGACATAAAGATGGCCGCCATCCGCAAACTATTAGGCTAATAACCTATTAGATTGGTCAAAGGATGCTTCCTCCATAAAGGTATGTTGTTGCAACGTTTGGTAGAGATCGGATGGTTATGTTAGTCGTAATTTAACTTAAGCTTTGAACATTTGTGTGGCCGCCATTACGTTTCTGTCACTATGGCGGCGATATAAAACATGAAACTGAGATACCCTTTGCTAGTGCTACCTCTGTACCAAATTTCGTTCCATTCGGTTTCACCGTGTTTGATTTTCACACAAAGATGGCCGCCATCCGCAAACTATTAGGCTATTGACCTATTCGTTTGGTCAAAGGATGCTTCCTCTATAAGGGTATGTTGTTGCAAAATTTGGTAGAGATCGGATGATTAGGTTAATCATAATTTGATTTAAGCTTTGAACATTTGTGTGGCCGCCATTACGTGTGAATAGTACATTAAGTTACTGTATTCTTTTGGGTGTTTGTTACTTTATTCTTTTAATATTGTGTAGTGTTTGTACATTAAGTTACTGTATTCTTTTAATATTGTGTAGTGTTTGTAAATTATGTACCTCATTTGCCACCGAGGTTGACACCTCATTGCAAATAAAGTGATTTTGATTTATTCTGAACCATTTCAATTTTCACTAATGTGGTTCAAGTACCAGGGATTCCAGATGCTGGATGCATATTCTAATCTGCTTCTAACAAAACAATTGTACAATAATTTTATACTTTTTGGGTTGACGAAATCTTTAGAATTTCTTTTTATAAAGCCTAGCATTTTATAAGCACTAGCTATCATTTCATGGTCTTGCCACGGTGGGTGAGTGGTTCTAGTGTCGGACTACCAACCCCAAGATTGCAGGTTCGCTCCTGGCCATGGTAAGTGATTTTTGAAGGCAACAAAAATCACGACACTCATGTCATACGTTGTTGGCATGTTAAAGAACCCACTTGAATTCAGTAGGCTGAGTTCAATGGCAAAATTAATCTCGGGAATTTCCGCCAACACAAAGTTCCTCCATTCTCTACTTGGAAGCGCTGTAGTGTCAAGGAGTTTAGATATCTAACCTCCTTGACTTCCATAGAGTTCAAAGGAACGACGAAATTCGACATGCAAGCTACCCTCTGGGTGTCAATTAACAAAGCTTGCACCAGGCACCCGAGGCCATACGATATTAAAATATTAAAAATCATTTCATGAGTGTGCAATGAAAATGTTAGCTTTGAATCAAAATGGACGCCTAGGTCTTTGATAGAATTGTTAACAGCGAGATACCGGTACGCATCCAATATCTGGTACCAAAACATCACCTGGAATTTGTTTCTAATAAACTTCATAACTGAGCATTTCTTTATGTTATGGTTCAAGCGATTTAATTTTTTCCAGGATGCCACATTATTGAGATCTTCTTGTAGTAATTGACAGTCCTGCTCTGTCTGAATATTTCTAAAAATGTTGACATCGTTCGCGAATAACAAAACGTTTGCATATTTAATACACCTTGTAAGATCATTGATAAGCAGCAAGAATAATAGAGGGCCTAGGTTTGAACCTTGTGGGATGCCTGATCGGGCATAGTATGAATAGGATTCACATCCATTGCAAGCAAGAAACTGTTTTCGTTCACTGAGATATGAGGTGAACAACTTCAGCAAATTGTAGAAGAAACCATAATATGCTAACTTATTTAAGAGGATATCATGATCTACCATATCGAATGCCTTCGCATAATCTGTATAAATTACATCAACTTGACTTCCTTTGTCCATTGCTGCTGATACTTTGTGAGTCAACTCCATTAGATTAGTTACTGTTGATCTTTTAGGCATGAACCCATGTTGAAAGTCGCTTATAATGTACTGTAAGTGCTGAAATATATGCTGATATAACAATTGTTCAAAGAGCTTTGCAATGGCTGACAGTATTGCCACGGATCTGTAATTACCGAAGTCAGACTTATGTCCCGACTTATGTATGGGACTTACCCTGGTAATTTTCCGACTGGGAAAAATACCAGTTCGAATGGCTGTATTAAATAATATAGTTAAAGGATAGGCCAGCACCTCTGCACAGCCTTTGTTTATGTATGGAAGAATTAGGTCTGGCACCAGAGGCTTTCTTTTGATTCACTTTTAGTATCGCATTTTTAAAACCAGAAATACTAATCTGTTTAGAATCCAGTACATCAAGCAATGGGTGTACGTCCTGGTCACCTGCACCTAAATTGTCATACTTGGCGCATTCCTTGGAATAAACTGACGAGATATAATCAGCAAAACCGTTGACTATCTGCTTATCATTTTCTAATATTTCCCCATTATTTTCATTACGGATATTGCTAGGGATCGTTTCTTGTGTCAAATAAATGCCCAGAGGCGATCCGTGTCCTCTCCGATTGCATTTTCGACATTACGTACGTATTGTCGGTAAGCGGATTGAATATCACGTATTAGAATTAGATATCCATCTAATCAATGGCTAAAAATATTTACAGATGGCTCACAAGACAAAGAAAATAGAACTGGAGCTGGAATACATTCATCTCTCTTCTCATTCTACTTCCCAGTAGGCCAAAACAAAACAAACTTTGATGCTGAGATAAGAGCAATTTCACATGCACTCCATCAGTTATTAGGCAAAAACATTGATTATCAAAAATGTGTTATCATTACAGATTCAAAAGCAGCCATCCAAGCCATCTCGTCAAATTATAAGCCCCAAAATAAAGAACTGAAAGAAATTTTTTGTATGATAAAAAACCTTCAAAGACTCCACAAACAGATCTCATTTCAATGGATCCCTTCTCATGTTGGAATAGCGGGTAATGAAGAGGCAGTCAGATTAGCAAAAAAAGGTACCACACTACAACAACCTGTCAGTCAGACTGATTTTATGTCAGCAAAAAGGATCTTGAAAAATACTATCAAAAACAGGTATGAAGAAATGGCAAGGAAAAGAGCAGAAACCAAATTATGGAAGGACATTGATGCTAAATGGGATCAATATAAATTAACACCAAGAAGAGAAGCTGTAGCCTTCTTCACACTTAACACTGGCCATGACTGCCTTGCAGCTCATCTGAAACGAATCAACATCCTGAGATCTGAAGAATGCACACTTTGTCACGAACCTGGAAGTAAAATGGATAAGGGGCACCTGCTACATTGCAACAAACTTGATGTGACTGCTAGAACTTCTGGAAACCTCACACAACTCTATTGGAACGAAAGAAAGCTGATGGACTGGAATCCGGGCTAGCCATAGGAAACAATAACAACAACAGAATTTTCCTGAGCTCTTTAAACTTTTCGCAATGAAAGTCCTTATTGGCCTGTTCCTTATGCATTTTCTTTTGATGGTAAGATTTTCTTCGGATGTTTTTTTTTAATATCAAAATTAAACCAGCATGGACATTGTTTGGTCCTCCTACTAGTGCTTACAGGTACACAGGAATTCAGAGCCTGATAGAAACGGGAATAAAAATGATCTACCACCTCGTCTACATGGGAAAATTGCGAGAGAACACTCCAATCAACTTCTTGTAATTTTTTATAAAGTTGTTCGAAATTAGCATTTTTAAAATTGTATGTAAGAGTTTGGTGAATATTGTGTCTAACTTCTCTTTGCCAGTATCGTACAATAATGTTTAAGGGGGGGATGATAATGTCTTCCGGTACAAGGGGTTGTTCCTCTCTATTGACAGCAATAGAGGATAGGGTGGACAGTACTAGATCAAGTGTTCCCTTATTGACAATAATAATAGGCAAATTTACTGAATTGGATATATTTTCTTTGCCTGGTGAAATCTACCTCCGCCTTCTGGCGTGCCGACAGGGATCTACCTCTGCCTTCCGGCATGCCGAGAAGGATCTACCTCCGCCTTCCGGCATGCCGAGAGGGATCTACCTCCGCCTTCTGGCGTGCCGAGAGGGATCTACCTCCGCCTTCTGGTACGCCGAGAGGGATCTACCTTCACCTTCCGGCATGCCGAGAGGGATCTGCCTCCGCCTCCCAGAGTGTCGAGAGGGATCTACCTCCGCCTCCCGGCATGCCAAGAGGGATCTACCTCCGCCTCCTGGCATGTCGAGAGGGATCTACCTCCGCCATCAGGCATGCCGAGAGGGATCTACCTCCGCCTTCTGGTGTGCCAAGAGGGATCTACCTCCACCTTCTGGCGTGCCGAGAGGGCTCTACCTCTGCCTTCCAGCGTGCCAAGAGGGATCTACCTCTGCCTTCCGGCATGCCGAGAGGGATCTACCTCTGCCTTCCGGCATGCCGAGAGGGATCTACCTCTGCCTTCCGGCATGCCGAGAGGGATCTACCTCTGACTTCTGGCAAGCCGAGAGCGATCTATCTCCGCCTCCTGGCGTGTCGAGAGAGATCTACCTCCACCTTCCTGCATGCCGAGAGGGATCTACCTCTGCCTTCCGGCATGCCAAGAGGGATCTACCTCTGCCTTCCGGCATGCCGAGAGGGATCTACCTCTGCCTTCCGGCATGCCGAGAGGGACCTACCTCTGCCTTCCGGCGTGCCAAGAGGGATCTACCTCTGCCTTCCGGCATGCCGAGAGGGATCTACCTCTGCCTTCTGGCATGCCAAGAGGGATCTACCTCTGCCTTCCGGCGTGCTGAGAGGGATCTACCTCTGCCTTAGGCATGTCGAGAGGGATCTACCTCTGCCTTCTGGCATGCCGAGAGGGATCTACCTCTGCCTTCCGGCATGCCGAGAGGGATCTACCTCTGCCTTCCGACATGCCGAGAGGGATCTACCTCCGCCTTCCGGCATGTCGAGAGGGATCTACCTCCACCTTCCGGCATGCCGAGAGGGATCTACCTCTGCCTTCCGGCATGTCGAGAGGGATCTACCTCCACCTTCCGGCATGCCGAGAGGGATCTAACTCCGCCTTCCGGCATGCCGAGAGGGATCTACCTCCGCCTTCCAGCATGCCGAGAGGGATCAACCTCTGCCTTCCGGCATTCTGAGAGGGATATACCTCTGCCTTCTGGCGTGCCAAGAGGGATATACCTCTGCCTTCCTGCATGCCGAGAGGGATCTACCTCCGTCTCCTGGCGTGTCGAGAGGGATCTACCTCCGCCTTCCGGCATGCCGAGAGGGATCTACCTCTGCCTTCTGATGTGCCAAGAGGGATCTACCTCTGCCTTCCGGCATGGCGAGAGGGATCTACCTCCGCCTCCTGGCGTGTCAAGAGGGATCTACCTCCGCCTTCCGGCATGCCGAGAGAGATCTACCTCTGCCTTCTGGCATGCCAAGAGGGATCTACCTCTGCCTTCCGGCGTGCCAAGAGGGATCTACCTCTGCCTTCCGGCATGCCGAGAGGGATCTACATCTGCCTTCCGGCATGCCGAGAGGGATCTACCTCTGACTTCCGGCATGCCGAGAGGGATCTATCTCCGCCTCCTGGCGTGTCGAGAGAGATCTACCTCCACCTTCCGGCATGCCGAGAGGGATCTACCTCTGCCTTCCGGCATGCCAAGAGGGATCTACCTCTGCCTTCCGGCATGCCAAGAGGGATCTACCTCTGCCTTCCGGCATGCCGAGAGGGATCTACCTCTGCCTTCCGGCATGCCGAGAGGGACCTACCTCTGCCTTCCGGCGTGCCAAGAGGGATCTACCTCTGCCTTCCGGCATGCCGAGAGGGATCTACCTCTGCCTTCCGGCATGCCGAGAGGGATCTACCTCTGCCTTCTGGCATGCCAAGAGGGATCTACCTCTGCCTTCCGGCGTGCTGAGAGGGATCTACCTCTGCCTTAGGCATGTCGAGAGGGATCTACCTCTGCCTTCTGGCATGCCGAGAGGGATCTACCTCTGCCTTCCGGCATGCCGAGAGGGATCTACCTCTGCCTTCCGACATGCCGAGAGGGATCTACCTCCGCCTTCCGGCATGTCGAGAGGGATCTACCTCCACCTTCCGGCATGCCGAGAGGGATCTACCTCTGCCTTCCGGCATGTCGAGAGGGATCTACCTCCGCCTTCCGGCATGCCGAGAGGGATCTAACTCCGCCTTCCGGCATGCCGAGAGGGATCTACCTCCGCCTTCCAGCATGCCGAGAGGGATCAACCTCTGCCTTCCGGCATTCTGAGAGGGATATACCTCTGCCTTCTGGTGTGCCAAGAGGGATATACCTCTGCCTTCCTGCATGCCGAGAGGGATCTACCTCCGTCTCCTGGCGTGTCGAGAGGGATCTACCTCTGCCTTCCGGCATGCCGAGAGGGATCTACCTCTGCCTTCTGATGTGCCAAGAGGGATCTACCTCTGCCTTCCGGCATGGCGAGAGGGATCTACCTCCGCCTCCTGGCGTGTCAAGAGGGATCTACCTCCGCCTTCCGGCATGCCGAGAGGGATCTACCTCTGCCTTCTGGCATGCCAAGAGGGATCTACCTCTGCCTTCCGGCGTGCCAAGAGGGATCTACCTCTGCCTTCCGGCATGCCGAGAGGGATCTACATCTGCCTTCCGGCATGCCGAGAGGGATCTACCTCTGACTTCCGGCATGCCGAGAGGGATCTATCTCCGCCTCCTGGCGTGTCGAGAGATCTACCTCCACCTTCCGGCATGCCGAGAGGGATCTACCTCTGCCTTCCGGCATGCCAAGAGGGATCTACCTCTGCCTTCCGGCATGCCAAGAGGGATCTACCTCTGCCTTCCGGCATGCCGAGAGGGATCTACCTCCGCCTTCCGGCATGTCGAGAGGGATCTACCTCCGCCTTCCGGCATGCCGAGAGGGATCTACCTCTGCCTTCTGATGTGCCAAGAGGGATCTACCTCTGCCTTCCGGCATGACGAGAGGGATCTACCTCCGCCTCCTGGCGTGTCAAGAGGGATCTACCTCCGCCTTCCGGCATGCCGAGAGGAAACTACCTCTGTCTTCTGGCATGCCAAGAGGGATCTACCTCTGCCTTCCGGCATGCCAAGAGGGATCTACCTCTGCCTTCCGGCATGCCGAGAGGGATCTACCTCCACCTCCTGGTGTGTTGAGAGGGATCTACCTCCGCCTTCCAGCGTGCAGAGAGTAATCTACCTCCGCCTTCCGGCGTGCCAAGAGGGATCTACCTCCGCCTTCAGGCGTGCCGAGAGGGATCTACCTCCACCTTCCGGCGTGCCGAGAGGGATCTACCTCCGCCTCCCGGCGTGTTGAGGGGGATCTACCTCCGCCTTCCAGCGTGCCGAGAGGGATCCTCCTCCGCCTTCCTGCGTGCCGAAGGGAGTTTTCACCTCAGCACTGAGGTAGCAAACAGTTAACTGGTAACTCAGCACTTAACCTTCATGGGCTAACGTCAATTTTTTAACACATGGCTAATGTTGCGGCTGTCAGTCGCACTTACACTTTTCTCATTGACGGTGTTATTATTGAACTTGAATGCATAATAGACATCAGGTTTCTTAAATAAATATTAACAAGTACTGTATTAAGTAATGAGCATTGTTATTTTTCAAAATGATATCTCCATTTCAACATATTTTAAAAGCTTAAACATTATCACATTTCTTATTGTTCTAAGACATCAACTTTTGGCTGGTTTTAATTCTCGTCAATAAGCTGTCTTTTCTTTGTATGTACAATATCAATTTGTTAATCATATAAATAAAATAAAAGCAAAGAAGAAAACATGAACATTCAAAATATCTATTAGCCAAAATGTCCCTGTCTGAACAAAACATACCTCACAAATTACAAACAAAACCACAAAAAAAACTCTTGTTTTCAATCACACACTTGGGGGATATAGCCATGCAGAATCCCAAGGAATGTAATACTATTTTTCAGAAGATGCTCAGCAAGTGGTTAGCTACTGAAGTAGTTGTTGGTGGTCAGGTTTCTAAAATTATTCATCAGACACAAAGTCGTCCTCATTTTCACAACTTTCATAACAATTATGACCGAACAATTTGGCATGTGTTGCAGGAGAGCCGTGTCCGATGATTCTTATGTGTCCCACAAATATAGCAAATTCCTGGTGGTATTGGCGTTTCTCTTGTTGAGCAGCTTTCTTCCTTGTAGTCCTTCAAAAATAGAGCTAACTCTTTAGCAAGCCTTGGCTAGTTTGGCTCGATCTTGAAGGTTTTCTTGCATAAGTTCAAGGCCCAATGGTAGAGTAGCTGTCTTCTCAATGTTTGGCCGTAGGATTGTTCATCTGAAAAATGCGCATTAAGTTAATTCCAGCTAGATCTAGAATGCAAAAGAAGTAATTCATTGTCCTTCTGAGAGTTTTCCTTGACATAGTAATGCGTGAACACATCGAGTCAACAGTGTCTATGCCTCCTTTGTGGCGTTGTAATCCATGATGTACAGGTTTACCGGTTTCATCATCTATATCATTGCGGTCGTGCATGGTGGAGAATAAAATTACAACTTTCTTCTTTTGGGTGGCAAATGAAATTAAAGATTTATCCTCCTGACTCCCAAACAGGTGACCCCTTGTAGAAGAGTCTTGTTTTCAGTCACAAACTCAGGGGGGTGGGGGGATAACTGCCTTATCCTTATGTAGGGTCCCAAGGAATGTAATACCATTCTTCAGAAGATGCTTCCATTGCGAAGTCACCATTATCCATATCAGTCTCTGAATCAGAATTATGATCATTGTAGAGAATTCATCGAGGTTCAAAGTCAGGATCTTGGTCGTCATCTAAATCCCACTCTTGTTCTTCTCCAGCAGCCTCTTCAGCTTCTAGTTTCCTTAGAATTCTTTGGATGTCATCGGGAGTGCTACATCTAGCCCTAGAAACCAGAAACCAAAATTATGCTGTACAGGAGCATTGGTTCCACAGGGTGGACGAAAAGTCCCTGCCCACTGCTGCAAAGTTTTCACAGCGCATTGCAAGTTCGTGAGCGATCACCAATGAAATCAACACGTAATCATTCAGCAGAATTAGACATTCCAAGGTCGACAATGAGAGATATTTGGAAAGGACTTAAAATGAAATGTGTCTGTCCAGTGTCAGTTAATGAGCTAAGTGATGGTGATGTGGAGAAACGTGTCAAAGCATGCCAATTGATGCTCCAGCGTTTTCGTACTTCGTACAGAAACAGCTAAATCTAACATCTTGTTCTCTGATGAATGTGCAATTTACCGAAGCTGCAGGGCTTCCATCCACTCACTCGTCCAAAAATAGTGAAATAGTGAGGGCTTTTTCTTCAAAAAAGTGAAGAAAAGGTGAGTTTTTGTATGAAAAAGTGAGTAAATAGTGAGTAAATTCATAGCATTATTCACATTTATAGCCGTGTATCTGGTTCATAATTTTAACTTTTGTTGATATCTGTAGGCGCAATTAGGGGGGGGGGGGGCTTGGGTGGCTAAGCTCCCCAAAACCAACCATAGCCCCCCAAAAAGTGACAAAACTGTATTGAAATAGACAAAATTTTTAAGAATGTGTATCTGAAAAACAAACATTAGCCCCACAAAAATGTCAACCAAATTGTGCCAATGTTAATACCTCTGAGTACCGTTTGTGATTTTTCATGTAGTTAGAGAGGACACTTGGAAATAATAGATAGGAAAATCAATGCAACACTCAAGAAATTTAAATCATAAAACAAAAAAAATATAAATGTGAACTTTTGTTAAAAAACGCTTCGTTAAAATTTTCGGCTATCGCTGCATGGCTCCGGCTGTGGTATTGCACTATGGAAGCTTTTCATGCTTTCTGTCCGCCTGGCTTGCTGCCGGCAGCGCGCTCTCGCACCGGTGGCAGAAAAATGAACTACCCATTCACGAGTATATTTTGGGACGTTTCTGGCAATCTGATTGTGCACGAGACCATTTTTAACGCAGAATGTGACCAGTTTTGTAAAAAAAAGTGAGAATAGTGAGTAATTTTATCAAATAGTGAGAAAAATGAGGCTGCTTTGAAAATAGTGAATAATAGTGAGAAAAGTGAGTAGCTGGAAGCCCTGCGAAGCTGTCGTAATCGAAACATCTATTTCTGGGCAAAAGAAAATCGCCATTTTTATGAAGAAATTGCGAACAATCCATCACACGTGATGATTTGGGCAGGAGTGACCGGTAAACATCTGTTTGGCCCGTATTTTTTGATGGGTCTGTAAATCAAGAAACTTATCTGAGGATGATGAACGAGTGGGTGTTCCCACAACTGAGAGCCAGAGGATTAATGGAAACCGTAACGTTTCAACAGGACGGTGCTACACTGCATTTTGCATTGTCAGTTCGAAGGTGCCTTAACCAAGTTTTTCCAAACCTCTAGATTGGTCGAGGATGAGATAATACTCCTGCCCCATTTCATTGGCCTGCAAGAAGCCCTGACCTCACCACACCAGGCAATGCACTCTGGGGTATTATTAAAGAAGAGGTACACCACAAATGATCACCTGAAGGAAGCAGTTCATGAGTCACACCAGATTTGTTGAAGAGGATGAATAAAGGAACATGACACCATATCCAACTGTGCGTTGATACTGATGGGATGCACACAGATGTTTAGTAGCCCTAATCATGTAAGCATTGTGTTGATTTATTATTTACCCCAGCAGTGGGTAGGGACTTTTCGCCCACCCTGTATATCATTCATTAAAAATATACACGGATATATTTTAAGATCATCTTTTTTCTGTATTGATATGACAATTATTCTAGGTTTTAATTCCTCTTTTCTATGCTACTTACTTTGTTTGAGGTATTCCTCTTATGGTACATGTTTCGGACCTTCTTGCGGTTTTTCATCAGCCTTTCAACAAAATCTTAGTCGAATTTAGCCACAGCATGGTGCGATGATGGAAGAAAATCACACTTTCGGTTCCATAGATGAAGACCTAAACATTCTACATGTGCAGAATAAGGGCAAATTTATGAATATCCTGGAAAACATGGAAATACATAGTAATCAAAAAGTAGACCCCATAAAAAACTTGAATGATCTTACATACAATGACAACATTTTATTTAATACATTAGCAAAAATGAAAAGACTAAGTCTTAATAAACCAAGAGCTAGGCGAACCTTCGCGTCACACCCCCCTTCACTCAAGCTCCCTCCCATGCCCCCTCCATGTAACTTGAACCAGAAGCGAGCAGTAAACACACCACTTAGAAGCTTGTCAACAGGCGGACTGCACGGGTCTCTCCTCAGCTTGAAATAAGTAGCGTCTATAATCTTTGTTTCCACACATCATCAACTTACACAGTTTCCAGCCACTGGCCGGCCTGTTTGGAACACAAGCCTCTCCGTCTTCTGTCTTCCCACCATCTCTCAGCCTCTACCCTTGTCCAGTCTTCTCCTCTCTTCTTCACGCTTTCTTCCACCCCCTTCAGCCACCTGTCTCTCGGTCTTCCTCTCGGTCTCTTTCCTTTCCACTTCGTCTCGTGTATCCTCTTGGGTATCCTCTTCTCCCCCATTCGTTTTACTTATCCATACCATCTAAGTCTAGATTTCTCTATACCATCCTGTAATGGTTCCTCCTTCATTAATTCCCTGGTCCTCTCATTTCTTATTCTGTCCATCTTTGTAGCTCCAATACTGCTTCTCAAGAACCTCATCCCACTGGCCTGTATTTTGCTCTTCTCCCTTCCTTTCATAACCCAGGTCTCCGAGGCATACGTCAGGATAGGGACATAGTACGTCCGATATATGATCATTTTGCTGTTCTGAGGGACGTCCTTGCTCCATATCATGCTTCTCACACTCCTCCGAAATGCTTCTGCTTGTCTCCCCCGCTCATTTATTTCCCCTATTGTTTCTTCCATTATCTTGTATCAGGCTTCCCAGATACTTGAAACTCTCCACTTTCTTCAGCTGTTCCCCACCAATTGTTATTCCCGTTGTGGTTCTTTCCTTCTTCCTTGTTGTGATCACCATCTCACTCTTATTTATGCTAAATTTCACTTTCACTTTGTTTCAATGATTTAAATCCATCTACTCACACCCGTTTAATGGTTTACAGAATAACACCTGGGAGTGTTCATGTTACGAGAATGGAACTCCTTGGGAAACTTTTAGATACGCAAGAAAAGTAATATGGAAGAATGTGGAACATAGCTTGAATATGTACGGGCAAACACTCATTTTCGTCTCCATAATTCATGTATTTTAAATGTTATGACTCGCACCAAGCTGTGGCTAAAGGCTGAAGAAGGACCGCAAACAAAGTAAGTAGCATTGAAAAGTGGAATTATCAATAATATTGTAGTTAATGTAGTTATAATAATAATATTGTATGGCCTCGGGTGCCGGGTGCAAGCTTTGTTATTTGACACCCAGAGGGCAGCTTGCATGACGAATTTTTGTTGTTGTTCCTTGAAGCACTATGAAAGGAGGTTGACACTATAGCACTTTCTAGTAGAGAAATGAGGAACTTTGTGTTGGCGGAAAATCCCGAGATTAATTTTGCCATTATGAACACGGCCTACTGAATTCAAATGGGTTCTTTAACATGCCGACATTGTATGACATGCGTGTCGTGATTTTTGCAACCTTCAAAAATCACTTCCCACGGCCAGAGCGAACCCGCAAACTTGGGGTTAGTAATCCGACACGATAACCACTCAACCACCATGACAAGCAGTTAATGTAGTTGAAAACAGCTACTGCATTTACAAAGCAATCCACAGAACAAAATAATAATAACGTACACTTACATTGTGACAAACAGCTGAGCCACAGTGGCTAACATGCGGCAGACAGCCGCCGATCTGACACCTATGAACTACGAAGACACACTGGGCGCCTCCTTGTCGTAGAGACTTCTGGGAACCGTGCCGCTTAGCGAGGAAGGGGGCAACTTAGGAATACTAGCTCATCCCATTACACTGTGACGCACCCAGGCGGAACGGCGAGCTCTTTTCAAATATTGCGGCTAACAGTCGCATACGTTAGCCGATGAAGGTTAAAAGGTTAAGCAATAGAAATTATAATATCCTTTCACTAAAAGAAATTGAAATTTAACAACAAAATTGCTCAATTGGCTAACATAGCAAATGTGGTTCTGTCACAGCACAGTGATGGCAGCAATGCATCTTACCTGTACTTGCGGTCGATATGATCTAGCCTGGTGTCGACGCACATGTTCTCGACGTTCTTGGAACTCTGGTAGATGAGACCGTCTCGCTGGAGGAAGGTCGCAAGGAGGAGCACGATCATGTACAGCACGAACAATATTACGTCGAACATCATGAAGCGGAGCTTACGCCGCTCCCTGGCTATCACTCTCAGAGACTGTGGAGTAACATAATACCGTACTGTATAAGACAGTGTGCCCCTGTTTCTATCAGATGTTATGTTTTTAGGAGTTAACAAGAGATCAAATGAATGAAACTGGGATGGAGATCCTGGCCTTCGCCTGGAGTTGAAAATGGGAAAACACAGAAAAGGATGGCCGATGGTCGTCTAAGTAGCTTGGTGCACTTTAGTGAGCGTAGCTACCATTATAAGATATCATATTTATGTTTACCCCTCATTATTAGGAATAGCACTCATGTCAGGTTCCGTATTGACTGTATATATGAAAGAAGTATTACTTTTACTATTTTCCGCTTAATCGATACTTTGGTTGGTTCTTAAGTTTAGGGGCTGCGACAACGCGGTCATGTAGCCCCGTGTACTTTCGGTGTGTGTAGAATCTGTCCGATAACCGGTGTTAATTGTGATGACTGTATTAGTGTGTGTTATCTGTTTTTTTAATTTAAGCACTGCAACTTAGAATTCTTCAAATAGTTCCTACTTTTGCCGCCAAGTGCCACCGTCAACGACTACTAGGCCAAGTTCAGAACTTAGCTACTAGACGCCATCGCAGTCGGCTCTTGGCAACGAACGTAGAAACCTAAGAGTGTTCTTTACATTCTTAACCTATCCAATTTACCTTCACACAGGTGCAATTAGTGGAAGGTTCTTTAACATGCCATAAATCTATGACAAGGGACCACCGGCTTTACTTCCCCTCCGAAGGAAGGCATACTGAGGGATTTTTAACGCTCTTAAAAAATCCGATGGCTTTGGCCGGGTTTGAACCCGAATCGATACTTTACTACCAAAAGATAATTTTAGGGGTACATGTTTCGAAACCTAATGTGGTTTCTTCCTCAGCCCACAACTCTTAGTACACATCATATATATAACATCGAAATTCTTGTTGATGACACAAAAAACACACTTTTCATAAAATAAACACATTAATTAAAAACACTAATTAAACATCAATAAAGATCAATAAAAATAACATGTAATGTTTCAAGCAGCTTGTGTCACTTATTTTATCCTGTATTTTAACTCCTTGTTTCCCCAGACCATGAGATCATCTGGAGTGTTCCAGGTTTCTGAAGAAATAAAAAACGGCAATTAATACCTCGTTGACGCGTGAACTCAATTTGAGGGCCTATACTTAGAGCTTTAGAGGTTTTTTGGAAAATGACTTACCGATATAAGAGATGAAAGATAAGATAGCAAGCTTCATGAAATGCATTGACCTAATTGATTGATTGTTGTTGTTTTAAGGGGTAAAACAGCTAGGTCATTGACCCTTTTAACACTGATAAATTTATTTAAATTTCAATAAATTTAAAATTTAGATGTGGACGCCTAATATAAAACAAAAGCCTAAATACTGTATAATAACACATAATATTAAATAAAACTAATAATAATAATGAAAATGAAAATGATAATCCACAGCCTGTTTCCAGTCGACCGACCGAGTCAGGGAAAGGAATGAATGAAGACCCCATCTAGCGGTGAGGATATGAACTGTGCCGGCTGCCGAGGCCTGCCGCACTCCTCTGGGGCAATGATTAAATGAATGACAGATGAAATTAAATGATAGTGGAGAGTGTTGCTGGAATGAAATTGTGACAGGGGAAACAGGAGTACCCGGAGAAAAACCTGTCTGCCTCCGTTTTGTCCAGCACAGATCTCACATGGAGTGACCGGGATTTGAACCACAGACCCAGCAGTGAGAGGCCGGCGTGCTGCCGCCTAAGCCACGGAGGCTTGTAATAATAATAATAATAATAATAATAATAAACAAAAAGGTTTGTTGATGCAGAAGCTTTTGACTCCCAAGGGTAAAGTCGGGAAACGTGCAGTAAAATTCATCCCCCACCTTGGTACAGGATTTTTGGTCAGTTAGAGTCCATCACCAACTTCACGTCCCCGAACAGTTGAGTCTCGATCCTTTCGTTTCGAAGCACAAATAAAATCTACACCATGGTGAACGTCCATGCACCAATTAATCAAGCTAACAGGACTGATCCACAAGGGACGGAAATCTTCTGGGAAGAGCTTGAAGATATTCTATCTATGATTCCCAAAGAACACATTATCATCCTTCTTGGGGACTTCAATGCTCAGCTCGGTAAGGAAAAGAAATTCAAAAGTATTATCGGAGGATACCCAGCCCACAGAAGAACAAACCGTAATGGAGAAAGGTTAGTGGAGTTGTGCAAGGCATTCAACCTAGTGCTGAAGTCAACTGCTTTCAAACAACTTCCTGCAAAACAGAAAACATGGACATCCCCAAATCTCCACCTCGGCAAATTCCAAATTGACCACGCTGTTATTTCTCGTAAATCTCATAGAGAAATCCAGAATGTAAAAGTCTTGACTCTGGTCACTATCTTTCAAAGATAAAATTAAAACTTCTTCCAAGATCCACTAAGAGATTTCAGGGAAGAAAGATCATCAGGTTTGATGTGGAAAAGTTGAGGACACAAAGCGAATTCAGTCAGAAACTTGAAACACTTGAGCCACAGAATTGGGAACAACTCAAAGAAGCAATACTTTCAAAGGCACAGGAAACCATCCCACTGACAAAGTCGAGGAGGCATCCATGGTGGACTAATGAAGGTGACGATGCCATACACCAAAGGCGGCTTGCCTGGCTGTGATGGAACAAACAAAAGAATGAAGAAAACAGAGAGCGATTCTTAGTCGTGAGAAAGCAGACTGATAAAACCATACGCTGGATAAAACGAGCATTCCACAAAAATTAGTTGACACAGATAGACCGAAATTTCAAAAAGAACAACACCGTGATTTCTACAAAACCAAGCAAGATCTCAGTAAGTACACAGCACTCAGTCTTCACTTTAGGAATCCTGATGGCAAAGTTGCTTACAATGACAAAGACAACTGTCAGATCGTGGCGAAATACTGTGAGTCCCTTCTCAATTGTGAGGCTCCAACATCAAAATTTTCCTTTCACGAAAATATGCTCGTCAATCCAGACTCAAGTCCACCAACTAGGGAAGAAATCAAACAGATCATTCACTCACTTAAGAACATTAAAGCACCAGGTGAAGATTTAATAGTTGCCGAGCTCTGGAAATACGCAGGTGATAAAGCAGTTGACAAGCTAACGGAGATCATCCAGGAGATTTGGGAAACAGAGAAACTGCCCAGTGATTGGACATTGGCCCTGAATCACCCCCTGCACAAGAAAGGTGATAAAGCGGACGTAAACAACTATCGAGGCATATCACTCCTCTCGAAAACATACAAGATTCTTGCGAAAGCCCTTCAAACAAGAGCGGAAGCACAGCTTGATCAACAACTGGGCATGTGCCTCAGACCATCCAGCACATTGTTATGGACTGCCCAAAGAGAAAATTCAATGGATCTGCCCAAGAATTACATAGTGCCTCTACGGAAACAGTGGACTGGCTGAAAAGTCTGGACATTAAGTTTTGAATGTGTATCATTGATCTGTAAATAATGTATATAAAATTGGAAGATATATGTATTTATAATGTATCCTTGTTATGCCATACAAAATAAAATAAATAAAACAACTGGGCAAATACCAAGGTGGATTTCGAAAGGGGCGCTCTTGTGTTGAGAAAATCATGAATCTAAAATCAATTCTATCATACATGAATTTGAGAAGTCAGAAATTTGTTGTGACCTTTGTTGATTTCAAGAAGGCTTACGACGCGCTGGATTGAAGTACCCTGATCCAGGTTTTAAGAGAATTTGGTTTAGATAATAAGACAAGAGCAATCATTCACCAAACCCTATTGGACACAGCTTCCAAAGTGAAATTCAGGGAAGAGATTTCTGAATCCTTCACAATACGGACAGGGGTGAGATGGGAGATGGGCTCTCGCCTCTGTTAAACTGTGTTCTCAAGAAGGTTATTCAAGAATGGCGTAAAGAATTGTTAAGCATGGTGTAGATAATGGGGTCAGACTAGGTTGTAAGAACAAGAACCTGACAATCGACTGTTTAGCTTTCGCAGATGATGTTGCAATTTTCTCTAATTCTCTTGACATGGCCACACAACAAATCAATCAATTACAGGTGCAAGCAGCAAGGCAGGTCTTCAGATTTCATTTGAGAAAACTCAGTTTATAACAAACATCAAGTCAGAACCCAGAGAACTTATGGTGAATGGAGGACAAATAACACAGGTAGAGACATTCAAATACCTGGGTGAATGGATGGAGCACAGCATTCGTGTAAAAGAAGCTTTCGTGTCATGGATTAACAAAATGGAAATGGCTTACCATTTAACCAAAGACATTTACAAAACACGATCAATGTCCTTCAAGGCCAAACTGGGGCACTACGTTACCGTTATTCGTCCGGAGACGTTATATGCATCAGAATGCCTGGCGATGAATAAGAAAGGCCTGGCAGAACAACTCGAAACCAAAGAGAGGAAGATTCTGAGAAAGATCTTGGGCCCGGTCAAGGCACTAGGAGAGTATAGAAGACGACACAACGATGAATTTGATCTACATGTGGAGAAAATAACGGATACCTCACGCAAAAGAAGACTCTCCTTTTATGGCCATTTAACACGAATGAGCTCCGGAAGATTGTCCAATCGAAACTGTGCCTACGTTGTGGGAAAGAAAACCAAAGGGATCTGGTTTACAGAGGTGGAAAAAGACCTACAAGAACTGGGGATATCACATGAGGACATCTTGGAACGTGACTCTTTGAATGCAAAGAAGCTCACCGAAGAAGAATGCGCGAACACTGGGCCAATGTGAACGATGCGCCAAGCATCCGAACAAGAGTTATAGGCGTACATATAGATACACAGAAAGACAGACAAATCTACTTTTTGCTCGCATCCGTCAAAAAGCATTCCGAAACGCGTAAAAGAAACAAAATTGAATAAACAAACAATCATATATTCATAGATAGGTGTATTATACAGGGCGCCCGAGAATGTTCTCCGCAGTGGGTACATGCAGCTGTGAGCAGTTGAGTCATGCGTTTTAGTTGGCTGCACTGTGTCCTTCAAAGCGGGACTTCCCCGTTTGAGCTGTCGGTGTGTATCGCGATAAGCGCGCAGCCTGCATGTCTTCAGCGTGTATTAGTCAGCGAGCGTTCAGATAGATTATTATTGGAAGAGTGCAACAGTATACAGGCGGTAATGTTTACTACTGAAGAGAGAGTTTTTTGGTGGAATACGTTTTTCACGAAGGCGATCGGTTTACAGAAAATGTAAAATTAAGATTTCAGGCGCGGTTTCCTAATTCAAAGTGTCCAAATCGTGATACCATTCGGGATTTGGTAAGTAAATTTCGTGTGACTGGCTCAGTGCACGATGTACCGGGAACAGGCAGGCCTTCACTTTTAACAGACCAAAAAATTGATGAAATCTCTGGTATAATGCTGTGTAGTCCAAGTAAATCAACACGAAAATTAGCTCAACAAACAGGAATCTCTAAGTCGATAGCACATAAAGCTGTAAGAGACAAGCTTCAGTTGTTCCCTTATAGTGGGCGATGTATGGAAGATAGACATATGCACTCGCAGACTTCTTTGTAGAACTTTTCATGCTGAACAATTCTTACACTCATAGTAATTAGATATTTTTAACGGTTTGCCCAGAGTAAGCTTACAAAGTGCTCGGAGGCCAGGTATTTTTACCGACTTTTCCACTAAAATCGTTACTGCTCGGCTTCCTCTGATCATAAATAAATAATTTTCTACAGAAATCATACTCGATATATCCTTTACAGAATGGTGAAAACCGCATTAAAATCCATCCAGTGGTTCTCGAGTTTACCCATAACATCCAAGAATCGGGGACTTTGTTTTATACTAAGTAGAGATAGATATGATGCAAGCGGCAGCCGTGCTACCAACTTAACTGCTGTAGCTAGCTCTCGCAGACGCATGTAGGCGCTGCGGAGAACATTCCCGGACTCACTGTATATAGCCTATGCGAGAGCAAAGGCACCTAGTGGACATGAGGCAAACTAACTCTATTGACTACAACATATCACCCAGATGTCCAAATATGGATATATCAACCACACAGTATCAAACAAAATTATTCTTACGATGAACCCATTTGTCGACAAAAAAAAATTTTTAGTTAAAATGTGCTCTCAAACTCAATTCACTTAACGGGTACTTCCTGACATGAAAATAAAATCGAAAACCTTGTAGATAAAGCGCATTACATGTCACATAAGAACTGACCCTCACCGTTGTGTCGTTTTATTTTCGCGCTCATCTGTCATAAAATAGTCTGAAACGCGTTATTAAAGCAAATTTCCATAGAAATTCAGAAAAAACTGACAAACTTTCATATTTATACGGATGTCGAGTCAAAAGTCATGGCAACTATTTTTTTTCTCGCGAACAGGAGACAACACGGAAAATCTACGATATGCATTTGGAAACGTACGGTATGTACTTGCATAGGATGTCACTGGATGGTGGATGTAAACAACAGTATGGGTCTGAGCATGCCCCCAAGTTCAGTGTGTGAGTGAGAGCATCACACAACGGAAGTCAACAAGCAGGTGCAACGATCGTATATTAAAATCGCAGTTCTCCGCGGCAGAAATGCACGCCAATGCCATGCAGAGCTGCGGGAAGCATTAGATGTGCATGCCATGCCCTTTAGAACAGTTGGTGAGGTGGGTGGAGACGTTCAAATGGGGTAAAGTATCAACTGCCGATTTGCCTCGCCCAGGCTGTCCAGTGTCCATGGACAAAGATGTACGGATAATGGTGATCAATCAGTGTTTACAGGACAGGTGCTGGACTATAGCGAACTTGCAAGAACATACAGCAATACCAGCGGCACATTTTACACAAGGACCTACAGATGCGTACAATTTGTGCAAAGAGGGTGCCACATCACTTAACGGAGCTACAGAAGTGGACTCGTTACGAAACATGTCGCATTAATCTGGAGAGGTTTCAGCAGGAAGAACAAGCCATGTTGAATCGCAGTATTGCAGTCGATGAAACATGGGCACGAGCTTATGAACCTGAACTGAAGAGACAGTCAAGTGAATGGCATCATCAGTGGTCACCAAGGAGACACAAAGTTCAACAAAATCCGTCGCCCAAGAAGGTTATGGTCATCCTGGCATACGATGTTCAAGGTGTTCTTGTGTGTCATCCAGTGCGTGAGGGGCACACTGTCAATGCAGTGTAATACAATTCCTTTTTGTTGTACCAATTGCGCCATCCGTGTTGTCTCCTGTTCGCGAGAAAAAAAATAGTTGCCATGACTTAAAGACTCGACCCTCGTATATATAGAGATAACAAAAATACTAAGTTGGTGTATTGCTTTCACATCCGATAATCTCGTCATTAAGCCTCCAAACGTAAGAATCCTTTGTTTCAATAATCTTTCCCTTAAAAAAAGCTGTGGTAGTCACAGTTGGTTGGTGCTGCAATCTAGCGGGAAATTAATATAAGTTATATGAAGTACTCCTCTGAGTGTTTAATGGGCAGGCAGCAATCCAGCGGGCAGTGTTATACACAAGTGAGTTGTTGGAATGGAGATGGTGTATCAGTTAAGTGCAAAGAGCAAAGTGCCGGTAATGAATGAACCACGGACTTTAACCAACTGTTCCTGGAATTGATAAAACTACAAGCTTCCTTCCTTTCAATATAGCAGAGACCAAATGTCATACAGAAGCAAGCCACAGAGATGATCAATTAGCCAGGTTATCTCACACTCACATCGAGTCTCTCCTGAGGGATGCATTCATACAGCCCTTCGCGATAATAGGATCGCCATTCCCTCTCCTCTTCCTCAGACATTCCATAGATGTAACTCGTTGGAAAAATAACATCGAGAGCAGCTCCAGTGTTCATAGTCACTTCCCTTGATTTTATCTAAACAACCAAAATGTGCATTTTAATGACCAAACTCAGCACAATATCTCTAAAACTAAAAATAGGTTGGATTTCTATTGCATTTGTGATGTTCTTGAAGCAATAAGGGTAAAAGCATAGTGTAGCAACAATTTTAAGCATTAGGTGGCTTTGTAAATAAGCACGATATTTAGGATGCTATTATTTATAGTGAAGAATGGAATCATTTATTTTTATAAACATTTTTAGTAGAATCTTAGTTTGTTTCCTAGCAGCTGATGCAAGCAACATGTCCTGACATCAGCTGTCTGATTATTCGCAGTGCAAATGAACTACTGTATATAGGCCTATCTCTAGGATGTTTTATTTGATTTTGAAAGGAGTAAGGAAATATTTTTAGTCTTTAGCCATACTTTCATTTCAGACAATGTGATGAAATATTACACAATGAATGATGATGATGATGATAGTTCTACTTCTGTAATTAAATTTCTTTCAGCCGCTGGCCAAAATTAATAGAAAATATAAATATAAATAAATAGCTATTCCCCAGTAAAACTTTGAAAATTCGAAACCGATTTATTCGAAATTCAACTAATTGGAAGAAATGTTCAGTCACCAAAACTCAAGGCTTATTTAATCTGTTTATTAGAAATACGGTTAAATTGTAATTTGAAAGGTGATGCTGATCCTGTGTAAGAAATTTGAACTTTTAATTTGATATTTTAAAAATTTCTTTAATACCAACGCGATATTGATCGGCCCGGCCCGCACCTTGAGATGTGCAGCTCTCGAGCGAATAACCAATATTTGTGAATTATCCAAACATTGATATTACAACTTTTCAGTTGGTCAAATAAATGTAGCCTAATCCCAATTACTGGGATATTACATGTGATTAAAATATAAATACCATACATTTGTTTTGGACTGCAGTAGAGGGAGAAAACTAAGGGATGACATGTTTGGCTGTGAGGTGTCTCTGTTTGACTGGCGCAGGGCGCGCCCCGCTATATACTATAGGAGGGATGCGCGTACCGAGTCGAGCATGGCCCTAGAGGACCCGTCGGCCAGGCTCTCAGCTAAACGAACAGTTCGCCTTGCGAGGTGTAACCCGCGCTTTGCACATATTTTTATTAACACGGCATCACACGCGCACTCTTTTTAAAACGAGAGCACGCCCCAAGGCGATTTGCTCACATAGGCTACGTGATAAATTGTAGCTATAATTTTAAAGTGAAAAATACATTCCTAAAACTTTAAAATCATCTTTAGAAACAAAATTTACTTACTATAAAATGCTATTTAAAACTTTAAATCTTACTGGTACTATAAAGTCGCATTGCAAACAGTGACATGGAGGCGTAAACCGAAAGCAAAGAGGTGTTGTTCGGTTTCTGACAGCGGAAGGAGTAGGGGGAACGGACATTCATCGCCGATTGTCACAAGTGTACGGCGAACACTGCATGTCCCTTGCAAGGGTCAAGGCGTGGTACAAGCGCTTCAGGGAAGGACGGGTGTCGTTAGCCGATGATGCTCGGTCTGGGGCACCCCCCTTCATTACCGATGACAACGTCCAGCTGGTTGATGCACTCATTACCCAGGACCGCAGAGTGGCAGTGAACGCCATAGCCGCCGTGGTCGGATTGAGCGTCGGAAGTGTGCACACCATCATGAAGGAACTACTGCACTTGCGCAAAGTGTATGCCCAATGGGTGCCCCACAGTCTTCAACCACACCAGGAAGCATGTCGAATGGCCTACTGTCTTGGTCTTGGTTGGACGATTGATGCATGCCGCTGCTTGTTTTGTATCGTCACGTGACGTGCACGCGTGCCCTCTAGCGACGGGCTGTGCCTTTCATGCTTTGGTCGGAACCACACCTCGTTACACACGCCACGATTAGCCGATGTCGTCACCGGTTTGCGCGTTACAGCCTCCGGCTCGTTACTTTTTGAACGCACCTTTTACATTGGCAACAAGTACAAGTTATTATATAGAACTGGACCTCTACCTGTTACAAGAGTGTAACGAGCCACACTAGAGTCCGTCATGATAAAAATTTTCTTTGTGCCCAGGGATATAACAACACCACCTAGAGAGAAAGCCTTGCGATATGTAGTTGACAAGTGAGTGACGTCACGGAAGCTCGGCCGTGGACATTGAGACATAACATTCGAGTTTGCAGGTTATGGTATGGTTTCCGCGTGTTGTGTGTCGTGTTTACAGTCCCAGGTACTGGTTTTCTCAGATTTCCTACCCAGTTATACTTAATTGTTATCAGTGCAGTGTAAAGTTGTGCCTATTAAGTGCAGTGTTCCAAATTGTAAAGGCAATTACGCCAGTGGACCGAAAGTAAACGTTTTCTCATTTCCTAATGATGAAGGTGAAAAGTCGAAATGGATACGAGCCATTCACAGCAAGGATTTTATTCCTACGAAATATTCTATGGTACGTGTTACATCAATACTTATGCTCCAATTCTCACAAGTTTAGTGTAATTGGAGGAAAGAACTTTGTAACCAAGTCTCTTTTCTTGTAGGTGTGTGCCATCCATTTCAAGCCACATGAGATTCAATAGACCACTAGTATGTATGATGAAAAGAATGGAAAGCTAGTTACTGCTCCGTTGTATAAACCGAGACTGATTAGAGGTTAGTTAGCAGATAGTCCTACCCTTAAATTTTAGCATAGGCTAGCTCTTCTGATCACGAAAATTCATTTAGATGTAGAAGTCAGAATTTTCTAACATAAATTATGTGCTACAGTGTTGTGTGTACAGTGTTGTTATCCTTGTGCGCCCCGGTAAACACGGCAAGCTAAGCCGGCGTTGACTGGCGCTGATCGTAGGCACGCGTACAATGTTCAGTCGGTGGTTGGTGCACACTTGAACACTTTTATCAACCATGTTCAATAATATGTACAGTGCTCATAGTCGATGCCGAAAATGTCCTCCCTCTCTTGTAACACACACCTGACATCTTCTGATGAAAGAATGGACAACAATCTCAGCAATTCTGCTAGGTTTGTGCCGTGTCTTGTGTGGGGTTTCACCTAGGACACCACGCTGGCTCATCAGCTGGCTCTTGGTGTCCCCGTTCTGTAAGAACACAACGTTGTCTGTTAAAATGTTTATTATTTACGGTGCCTGTTTTCTTGAATCGTTTGGCGAGCCTCCTAATTGTATTGGCATTACGCACTGTAACCGAATTTATTCAGTTACAGTAGCTCACCCTCAGGTTTTGTGCCTTGCGCAGTTAGTTTGGGGTATTTTATTCGTATCTTATTATATTGGGTTAACGTGGGGTTGCAGAGGTGATTTTTATTGTGCCTGTGTGTGTTTTTGTGGACGGATTCATCTTTGGATGGTCCGGACAACCTAGGATCACTGTTTATTAATTATCGGTTTTTGGATATTTGATATTATAATATACGGGGGTTTACGATTTATTACGTTTTGGGAATAAGGATATATAAGACTGTATTAAGTAGAAGCATTATTTCATTTTGGTTTGGGGTTAATTGCTTTATTTTGACCTAGTAATGTTAAAGGTTAGATTCGTGGCTGTACTATAAAGGTACAATGAATTGATATTTTCGAGTGCTGGATATGTGACATACCCGGAAAAGACAGGCAGTAATTCGGCTTGTGTGGGATTACCTAGGCTATTTATGGCATGAACTCCCATGAACTTCGCGTGAAGAAACTATTGTGTGACGTCAATGTGGATTTTGACTGTCTGATGTTTATGTGTTGACGCGGATGTTCCGCTAGGAGCGGGCCACGCACAAATTAGTTCAGGCAGAAACGTTGGGGTTATGTAGCCCTGCGCCAGTGCATATAATGGCGTGTTTGGAGTTCTGAAGTCGTCTTATTGCTTTATTGGCAGAGTCCAGATCTACTAGCGCTCAGGGTCGTTTTACGTGACATGGTTTCCGTAACGAACAGCTAGAGATCAGGTCTTCTTGCCTTATAGGCCGAGTCCAAGTCTTCTTGCGCCTAGGGTCGATTTATCTGGCATGGTCCGGTAATCGAACAGCAGAGACTGTAACTAGACATGCACTGAGCGTTGTGCTATTGGATGACTACATATTTTTCAACATGGTTAAGTTCATAGACCATGGGTCGCTGATAATATCACGCCCTGAAGGACAATCATAACCTCACTTCATCATCTGTTGTGGAAGGCATGGGAGGATGTTGCGGAGTGGAAGTCAACAAGTCTGGCGAGTGTAGATTCGTGCTCAAACAGTGCAAAGTGAAAAAGAATAGGCAGATGATATGCGTGAAGGTCTGACGAGTGTAGATTTGTGTACAAGTGAAATATGTATAGGGGGCTGATATGCCTAAGGTCTGTAATGATCGCAAGTGTTTTGTTGCTCAAGGAACATAAATTCAGTGAACAAAGGTACTGTACAGAAATTATTACAAGTGTATTGAAGGGTATTTTGTGTTGTATATTTGTGTACATATGTGTTAGAACAGCCAATAGATTATCTCTTTAAAATTCATGTGTGTTTATATTCCTGTCTTGCATGAACCTGGTACATCAGCAAACGCATGCCAAATGCCCTACGCCAGGGATATGGTTTTCATAGTCGGGGCAACAGCTATGTATTTATTTCTATTTTATTCAGGAAGACCCATATGGTCAACCTTGGCGCCCATTCAAAGTCGGGAAGTAACGTTAAAATCACTTGTGGCCTGTATTTAAAGGCAGTAAATTCTGTAGGTTTGTGGTAAATGAGGGTAGTTAAAGTTAAATCAACTCCAGCGAGGAGGTGAGAGTGATTCAGTAGCAGCCCAACGTGAGGCCTTAGACATGCTGATGTGTACCAGGACACAGGAATTAAACTGTAGGCATATTTTCACAATTTCACGTATTTCAATTAGGGATGGCTACGTTAGAGCCAGGATGCAATTCTGCTTTGTTGGGGGACAGTGCTGGTGAGCGGCAGAATCAGACAGGGTCTGATAGGAAATTTGCTGTAGGGATGGGGGAAAACGGTAGAGTCAGGGGAGATTTGCCAGGGCAGGGGGGAAATGAATTAAGTATGATGGACATGTTGAGGAGGCTCGTGTATCTTAGCGAAAAGTCTGTAGGGATGGAGGAGAGGATAACTAGTGAGCTAAATAGTTCGACGGAGCATTTGTCAGAGAAGCTTGATGAGGTCAAGGAAAGATTGTCAGAAATTATCCCCGACAGCCATGTCACTAGCCAGATTAGTGAAGTCAGTGTAGAAGCCACTAATCTGGAAACTAAGCTAGGTAATGAGATTGCTGTTCAGGAAGATAGCGTAGACTCGGAAGAAGATAAGTTGGATGCTCAACAAGTGATGTTGGCAGGGGAGATTTCTAGCCAGGCACTTTTGACTAGCCAGAAATTTCTCACGGTAGATAGGTTGGGAGAGCAGAAAGAGGAAATTGTAGGCATCGTGGAAGAGAACGTTGTGGTTAGTGATGCAAGTGCTGGGAGAGTGGAGAAGGATGAGAGTGCTGAAGTTAGTGGGGAGAGTGAAGATGCTTGAGAGTGCTGAATTTAGTGAGGAGAGTGGTGAGGTAGTGGAGATGGATGAGCGAGTCGAGATTAGTTTAGTTAGTTAGTTATTGTTGTTTTAAGGGGCGGAACTACGAGGTCATCTTCCCCCTTAACACAGATTAAAGAATACAAATTTTGAATTGAATTTAAAATTTTGAGGTGGACATCTAAATTTAAAAAGACCAAAAATTAATAAAACAAAAACAAACAATTAAATAAAAAATAAAAATTATAAAAATAAACAAAAATTACGGAAAAAACAAAACATTATCATTCAAAAACGAACAAGTCGTTGAGTCAATGTTCACTGGAAAATTTAGATTGCTGGCCCTAACCCACTCTCACTTATAAAGCGGATAACGCGATCAGCAGCCACCGCGTCATCGGCTAATATAAGTTTGAGTGTCGTCTGCAAATCAAGGTTTCTTCGTAAGTCAGCAAGATCCACACACTCGGTAAAAATGTGGGCCACGGTGAATACGGCTCCACAGGTACAAAGTGGGGGGTCTTCCCTTCTCATTAGGTACGAGTGGGTGGATCTTGTATGACCTATCCTTAGCCTACACAAAATGACGGACTCTCTCCGGGCCCGGAAGGAGCTCCGCCACACGCGAGTTGTTCCCTTGATCGCTCTCAGTTTACTGGGCAGTGGGTCAGCTAGCCACTGACTCTCCCAAAAAGCCAGAACTTGTAGGCGTAACTGAGAGCGAATATCTCTAGCGGGTACCTCCATTGGTCGAGGTGGTAGTGATACCGCCTCTTTTGCAGCTTGATCTGCTAACTCATTTCCCACAATTCCCATGTGGCTTGGAAGCCACAGAAAGGTGATTCGAGTGTCAGCGTGGCACAGCCCGGCTAGTAGGTCGTGGATTCGCTGCACTAGGGGGTGTTGCGGGAAACATGTAGCAATTGACTGCAACGAACTCAAAGAGTCGGTACACACGAGAAAGTGGATTCGAGCATCCTGTAGTGCAAACTGCAGAGCTTCATAGATGGCAACGAGCTCCGCAGTAAACACACTACAGGCCTCAGGCAAAGAGATCTTGGTATTTGCACCATCAATAACGTAAGCACAACCCACTTTCTCGTCCACCTTCGAACCATCCGTGTATAGAATGCCAGCGTCCGGAAATTGGTGAACTATGCTGTGGAACTGCCTCCGGTAAACGGAGGCATCCGTGTTCACCTTAGGACCTCGGTGCAGATCTAACCGAATTTCCGGACGCGGGACTTGCCACGGAGGCACCTCGCTAGATGTCCGGATCATACAGGGACCTACAGCCACTCCTATTTCAGTACACGAGCTATCAAGTCTAATACCAACCGACCGAGTGGCACGAGGCCGGTTGGCGTAACCCTGGTGGTTTTGGGTACCGAAGAGAGCTTGATAGGTCGGGTGTTGCGGAATTTGACGCACATTGGCAGCATATGCTAAAAGCACATGATGGCGTCTATAATTTAAAGGTGGAACACCCGATTCGGCGAGTAGGCTGGGTATCGGGCTGGTCCGGAAGGCACCTGTAGCCAGCCTAACGCCACTATGGTGGATACTGTCCAGCATTTTCAAGGTTGCCGGCCTTGCTGAACCGTATGCCGCAGAACCATAGTCTAGCCGGGACAGGACGAGGGCTTGGTAGAACCGTAGCAGCACCGCACGGTCAGCCCCCCCAAGTAGTGCCACTAAGAAACCTCAGCATGTTCAGTTTCCTGAGACATGTCATTTTCAATTGCCGTATATGGTGCTGCCACGTTAACTTGCTGTCAAAATGGAGCCCCAGGAAGCGATAAGTGTCAACCAACGGCAACGCAGCATCCCTGAGATGTAGTTCAGGGTGTAAATGTAGCCTCCGTAGCCGACAAAAATGGACGACGGAGGTTTTCGCTGCTGAAAAACGAAAACCCCGGTCGTGAGCCCACCTGTCGACCCGGTTGATAGCTAGCTGCAATTGCCGTTCCACGACTGCCATACTTCCAGAGCTGTAATGCAGAGCTAAATCGTCTACATACAGCGATGGAACTACCGCGGACCCGGCGGCGGCAACAATGCCATTAATGGCAATCGCGAACAAGGTGACACTCAGCACTGAACCCTGAGGAACTCCATTTTCTTGGGTATAGTATTGCGATAATGTCCTACCGACCCTTACACGGAAGAGTCGGACGGACATGAAATTCGCAATGAAAGTCGGTAAGTTACCACGGAGTCCCCACTTGTGAAGGGTGGAAAGGATCCCGTAGCGCCATGTGGTGTCGTAGGCTTTCTCGAGGTCAAAGAAAACCGTGACTAGGTGCTGCTTTCGGAAAAAAGCCTCCTGTATGGCGCTCTCAAGTCGCACCAGATGGTCAGTGGTGGACCTATGAGAGCGAAATCCACATTGGTACTCAGACAGGAGACCTTTATCCTCCAAGAACCACACCAGTCGACGGTTCACCATCTTTTCGAGCAGCTTACATAGGCCATTTGTCAAACAAATGGGCCTATAGCTGCTTACAAACTTGGGATCCTTTCCAGCCTTAGGAATCGGTATCACGATCCCCTCTCGCCATTGAGATGGAAACTCCCCTTCAATCCATATACGATTAAAGAGGATCAACAGTTGTTTTATACTGGATTCGCACAGATGCTTTAACATTTGATTATGTATGTTATCCGGTCCAGGAGCCGTATCCCTGCACAGTGCAAGCGCACTGCGCAGTTCCCATTCAGAGAATGGTACATTATAGGACTCCGAAGCAGCAGTGGCAAAGGACAAGGGGTGAGTCTCTGCCTCCCGCTTCAGAGTCAGAAATGTAGGATCGTAACTCCCGGAGCAGGATACATCGTAGAAGTGCGAGCCAATGCTGTTGGCAATGGCGAGATGGTCCGTGATGATGTCTCCATTGATGGACACTCCGGGTATCGACAGTGATGTCGGGAGTCCGGAGATCCGACGAAGCTTAGTCCACACTTGAGATGATGGAGTATGCGCCGTCATGGACGACACATACTTTTCCCACGTCGTTTTCTTACTCTCCCGAATCAGATATCGGGCTCTGGCACGCATCCTTCTGAAGGTGATAAGGTTGGCCATGGTGTTTTGCCTCCGATAGCATTTGAAAGCACGTCGACGATCTTTAATGGCTGCTGCGATCTCGGCTGTCCACCAAGGGACAAGCTTCCGGCGTGAGTTTCCGGATGAGGAAGGTATTGTTTCCTCAGCAGCAGCCAAAATACCATTTGTTATGTGAATGGTATGATCGTCGACAATCTCAAAGGTATCTTCGGCAAACACCGCACGTGCTGTGAAAGTTGGCCAATCAGCCCGACGGAGAAGCCATCGACTTGGTAACTCGATGGCTCTCTGGTTCGGAAGAGTAACGATAATTGGAAATTGGTCACTATTACAAAGGTCGTCGTGTACACCCCACTGTAGCAGGGGAACCAGCGCACGACTGCACAGGGTAATATCGACACTTGAATAAGTGCCGTGTGCAATAGAGAAGTGCGTAGGTTCCCCTGTGTTCAACAAACACAGGTCCAGCCGCCTGATCAGCCTCTCAAAATCTCTCCCTTTACCGCTAGTGGTAGCGGAGCCCCAGATGGTGTTGTGGGCATTAATATCTCCCAGAAGGAGAAAAGGAGGGGGGAGCTGAGAGACTAGATCCTCCAGCTGTCCGTAATCCGGTTGAGAATCAGGTGGGATGTACACGTTACATACTGTTGCCATTACTGGCAACGAAGTACGAACTGCAACTGCTTCTAGCTGAGTACGCAACGGCACCTCTTCACTAAAGAGACTAGAGTGGACGAGAGTGCAGACGCCACCGGCGGCCACAGCTCCGTCCACCCGGTCTTTAGAGAAGAGTTTGAAGTGTCGCATTGTTGTCTCATGTCCAGGACCAAACCTGGATTCCTGAAGACAGACTATGTTTGCCGTAAACTGAGAAATCAATTGGCGTACTTCAGCGAGATGTCGAAAATAGCTATTACAGTTCCATTGTAATAGTGCCATAGTGTGGACTTAAGTAGAAGATAGTCGTCTACTTATGCTTAACCGTTTGCCAACCATCCCTATCCTTAGGAGTGGGTGATAGGGTAGGAGAGCATTCCTCAATCTCCACATCTCCTTCGGAGGACGAAGAAAACGGAGCGAATGCTCTCTTGGTTGGCGAACGGTTATCGCCGGACTTTCCGGGTCTCGTCCTTGGTGAAGAGCGAGAGCGGTGACGAGGGACCTTCTCCCGGTCCGATGACTGGGTGTCCGTCCCCGGCACGTCCCGACTATTTTTCTTCTTGAACCGGCGTTGACGTCTATTTGGGGAAGTAGTTGGTCCCTTCCCCCCTGACGTCTCCGTCCTGCCAAACAATGCAGCACTTGCTAGGACTGCTCCTCCAGTGGTCGTGGAAGCAGAATTGCCAGCAGGTATTGGAGCTGCCTTTTCAGCAGGAGGGCAAGAGAGACGGCGATGAACAGTCTCTTTCTTACCCGCCGTTCCTGTTCCCTGTTTTGTTTGGCTGGATGTGGGTCCAGCCGTGGCCGGCGAAGACTTCCTCCTCGAACGAGTCGGAGATTGCTTCTTCACTGGCCTTATCGGAGGAGTTGCCTTCTCCGATGGCGCCGGTTTAGTTGGAGGCACCTGCGCCTTTTGTTGGATGCCAGAAGAAGATTCCGTAACCTTCTTCTGGCTAACAGGGGTGATAATAGGGCTATTTGTAGCCCCTTTAACAGTGGTAACTCTTTTAGAACTTGCCGATGTCAAGTTTGCCGCTTGATTACTAGATTCGTTTGATACCTTTTGAGCATATGATACTGAGAAAATAGGAGAGGCCATGGAGCGATATTTTCTGCGTGCTTCAGTGTAGGAGAGCTCGTCTAAGGTCTTTATTTCTTGAATTTTCTTCTCCTCTAGGAAGGCAGGACATTCCTTCCAGCGAGGAGAGTGCTCTCCCTTGAAATTTGGACATGCGGGAGGTGGTGTACATTCCGCTCCCTCATGAGTGGCCTTGCCACAGGAAAGACAGATAGGCTTTCCCGAGCAACGAGATGAGGTATGTCCAAATCGCTGACACTGAAAACACCACAATGGAGATGGAATATACGGTCGCACATCGAGAGTGTACATTGACACTTTGATCCTCTTGGGCAGGCTATCCGACTCAAACGATAAGATGAACGCCCCGGTGTCAACTAGTACACCATTCATCTTACGTTTGATTCGTCTCACCTCGACAACGCCATGCTTTCCAGTTCTTTCCAGGATACGCTCGTCGGTAGTGTTCACCAGGTCCCTATGAAATACTAAACCTTTCTTCAGGTTTAGGGACTGGTGCTTCACTACCTCGACTGGAATACCACCGAAACTTGTCGTCCCAAGAAGACCATCTGTCTGTCTCTTTCTTTGAGTTTTTATCAAGAGTGCGCCGTTTCGCAGCTTTTTTACTGTGTCTACATCGCCCCATTTCCCCTCAATTGCATCATGTAAATCAAAAGGATCAACGTTTGTAAAATTTTGCCCATCGGTCCTTGTTACCATAAGGTACCGAGGGAAAAACGTTGAATCCTTTTCATCAAGCGGCGAAACTAGAGGCATAAACTTACTCTTCTTAAATTTTAAAGACGGCTTTGTAAGGGAGCCACCCTGTGAAATAATGGACGCTATGTTTGGTCCCACGAGTAGCTAGGGAACTAAAAGTCAACCCCCGGCAGAGCCCCGCTTGCCCGGGGTAAGGCTAAGGTTCTCCAGAGGTCGCCAGGTATCTGGAGGTGGGTCGCTTGTGACTACTCACCCAGTAGCCATTCATCACCTCGCCACGACCACTCAGCTTGTGATTAGGGGAGGATTCCACCTCCTGTCACGCACACACACATTTACACCAAAGAAAGAAAAGATGAGACAAGGGCCAACTAAGGCGGGAAAGTGAAAGACTCCCTAGGCCTAGGATACCCTAATACCGTCGGGGTCGGAAAAGAACAAGAGTTGACCAAGAGAGGTCGACAGGAAAGAAGACGGAGAGGAGCCCGGCACAAGTAAGTGGAAGCAATGCCGGACTCAGCTGGGGTCCCGTGATCGCTAACCCACGTCCCACTAGATGTGAGCCCCTGAGGGCCGAGATTAGTTTGCTAGGGAATGGTTTGAAGAAGGTAGATGAGAATATTAGCCAGGTTAGCGAGAAGGTGACTAGGATGGAGAAAGATACTGTAGGTAGAATTCTACGTGGTCAAAATTTGGGACAAGGAGGGATTGAAAATCTTGTTACGAAGTTGGTATGTAATTTCTCTGATGACATTAGGACTGCAGTGTGCGTGCAGGAGATAGTCGCTGTTACAGGCATAGAGAGGTCACTTGGAAGGTTAGGTACCTTGAGAAAGACAGGTAGGCAACGTCAGAGAAATGGGGGTAATCAAAGGGAAGGAAATTAAAATCAGAGGAGAGAGAGGAATTGGGATCCAGGTAGAGGAGATAGGTACATGTGGTATGAAGATAATGGGAGAGGAAAAAACAACAATGAGTGTCAGGGGTACGGGAAAAACAATCAACCGGGGAACAGACCACGTGAGGTAGAGCAGGAAAATAGGGGGCGCGGCATGGAAAGGCAGGTTGAGAGAAGCAATAGGCCAGGAAGTTTAAACTTCGCCAGGACTCACTATATGGAGCAGGGGGAGAGTCCTTGCATAGTATTCCTGCTCACGCTCTGGAAGAAAAACATAATTTAGAGTATAATGTCAATGTAGGATCTGATAGGTTAGGAAACCAGAGCTGTAAATTAGATTACAGTAAGGCACAAGTGAAGTTTGGGTGGAGTGAGCAACAGGATTGGGTTAGGTTGGGTTATCAGTTTGATGGTAGAGATTTTGTTAGTGTCGTTGGATGCATTCAGGTTACTAAAGAGGTTTCTGTGGAGAAAGAATTAGGTGTTGGCATGGTATCAAGTTGTATTTTGGTCATGAGAGATGATCATGTGTTGAGTGATGTGGATCACTGTTGTTACTGGATCATGGGAGATGATCGTGTGTTGAGTGATGTGGATCACTGTTGTTTCTGGGTCATGGGAGATGATCGTGAGTTGAGTGATGATGATCACTGTGTGGAGGCAGTTGTTAAAGATACCATGTTGGACGAGGGTCAGAAGTCAGAGGTGTTTGACGTTCTGAGGGAACACAGGGAGGTGTTCTCGGAGAAACCTGGATGTACTCACGGCTACGGGCACAGTTTTGACATCGCAGATAGGTCTAGCTTGAGCGGTCCTAGGTACCCTATAGCTCATTCTTACATGGAGGGTGTTGTTGAGGTGATTGGTCAGATGCTTTTTGAGGTTATATTTGAGATTAGTAACAGTCAGTCTGTTAGTCTTCTTGTGGTGGTGACCATGCGGGATGGTACCAGTAGGTTATGTTTGGAGGTCGTGGCAGTTAGTAGTTTGCAGGAAGGATTTCTTTTTGTGTGTCTCGCAGGATTTTGGGATTTTCAACCGGGGAAGCTGTACTCTAAGAGATTAAATAAATTGAGGATTATTGTAATTGTAGGTAAGATGGTTTTGAAACAGTAGGGAAGGGACGGGGTAAAAATTAAGATAGGTGATCTGGTGTTGTTGCGAGCTGAGCATCTGCTGTCGATAGAGCAGAGGTGCATTCTTGAGGTTTTTCATTCGGGTCCAGTTGCTATAGACCGCAAGGTAGGTGCATGTGCCTACAGCTTGATTTCCAACGATGACAAGGTCCTAGGTACATACTGTATAACGTTGCTTACCTCAAGCTATATGTCACCTAGAGATCTTGCTCACGATGACAAGACAGGAGTACTAGTGTATTTGTGTGAGGGACAAGGATAAATCTATAGCCTTGTAGTTTAGAGATTGATCCTTGTGGGGGGCGTTTGTAACCGAATTTATTCAGTTACAGTAGCTCACCCTCGGGTTTTGTGCCTTGCGCAGTTAGTTTGGGGTATTTTATTCATATCTTATTATATTGGGTTAACGTGGGGTTGCAGAGGTGATTTTTATTGTGCCTGTGTGTGTTTTTGTGGACGGATTCATCTTTGGATGGTCCGTACAACCTAGGATCACTGTTTATTAATTATCGGTTTTTGGATATTTGATATTATAAAATACGGGGGTTTGCGATTTATTACGTTTTGGGAATAAGGATATATAAGACTGTATTAAGTAGAAGCATTATTTCATTTTGGTTTGGGGTTAATTGCTTTATTTTGACCTAGTAAGGTTAAAGGTTAGATTCGTGGCTGTACTATAAAGGTACAATGAATTGATATTTTCGAGTGCTGGATATGTGACATACCCGGAAAAGACAGACAGTAATTCGGCTTGTGTGGGATTACCTAGGCTATTTATGGCATGAACTCCCATGAACTTCGCGTGAAGAAACTATTGTGTGACGTCAGTGTGGATTTTGACTGTCTGGTGTTTATGTGTTGAAGCGGATGTTCCGCTAGGAGCGGGCCACGCGCAAATTAGTTCCGGCAGAAACGTTGGGGTTATGTAGCCCTGCGCCAGTGCATATAATGGCGTGTTTGGAGTTCTGAAGTCGTCTTATTGCTTTATTGGCAGAGTCCAGATCTACTAGCGCTCAGGGTCGTTTTACGTGACATGGTTTCCGTAACGAACAGCTAGAGATCAGGTCTTCTTGCCTTATAGGCCGAGTCCAAGTCTTCTTGCGCCTAGGGTCGATTTATCTGGCATGGTCCGGTAATCGAACAGCAGAGACTGTAACTAGACATCCACTGAGCGTTGTGCTATTAGATGACTACATATTTTTCAACATGGTTAAGTTCATAGACCATGAGTCGCTGATAATATCACGCCCTGAAGGACAATCATAACCTCACTTCATCATCTGTTGTGGAAGGCATGGGAGGATGTTGCGGAGTGGAAGTCAACAAGTCTGGCGAGTGTAGATTCGTGCTCAAACAGTGCAAAGTGAAAAAGAATAGGCAGATGATATGCGTGAAGGTCTGACGAGTGTACATTTGTGTACAAGTGAAATATGTATAGGGGGCTGATATGCCTAAGGTCTGTAATGATCGCAAGTGTTTTGTTGCTCAAGGAACATAAATTCAGTGAACAAAGGTACTGTACAGAAATTATTACAAGTGTATTGAAGGGTATTTTGTGTTGTATATTTGTGTACATATGTGTTAGAACAGCCAATAGATTATCTCTTTAAAATTCATGTGTGTTTATATTCCTGTCTTGCATGAACCTGGTACATCAGCAAACGCATGCCAAATGCCCTACGCCTGGGATATGGTTTTCATAGTCGGGGCAACAGCTATGTATTTATTTCTATTTTATTCAGGAAGACCCATATGGTCAACCTTGGCGCCCATTCAAAGTCGGGAAGTAACGTTAAAATCACTTGTGGCCTGTATTTAAAGGCAGTAAATTCTGTAGGTTTGTGGTAAATGAGGGTAGTTAAAGTTAAATCAACTCCAGCGAGGAGGTGAGAGTGTTTCAGCACAGGTCTTCCTGCAAACTTGATTCGACATTTTCATCTTGTTTCAGAACAAGACTTTCTGCTTTTCATATACGAATTATGGATATACACACGTTCGTGCAATGTGAATTGGTGTCTAAGCATGACCAACAATCACAGTAAATCACAATACTCACTAAACGTGCAACACTAACTTCTAAACTTTGCAGATACACACCCATATAAATGACAAAACACGTGTGAACTAACGATATGAGTCAGCGGAGCAGTGTAATGCGAGATCCACTCGCTCCGCACCTGACCAGCCAAATGCCGCCATAGTTTGCCGTGATTTCCAGGGCGCACTAAGATAATGACCCTCTGGTTCAATTAGGCCTAATATTGTGTTACTTGATCCACTTCTGTACATGGCTAATTACTAATCTGTAAGTATAGCAGTGGCGGCTGGTGGATAATTGTTATGGGTGTTGTCCTTTTTCATTAATGGGGGGGTAAAAGACTGCTTGATATCAAAGAAAACTGTATTCAATTGCGCGGTAAAACGGATGTACCTCATTCATCACGAATGCCGCAGTTCAGAGAACATCACATTATCACTGGATCACGGGATTAAATAGTTAGGTTACATGAAAACCTGCAAGACATGGTATCGGCAGTTGACGGAGCATCTCAGATGTCTCCGTCCGCTCCTCGGCTCCCTTGTTGCAATCAGCGGGCAACGACCAGCCGAGTTAACTATTGGTATAGGACTTACTGGGTCTAGCATCTCTGCCATACCCTTTACTATTGAGATCTGGTCGGTGCTCGGGCCTGGCATCGAGCGCTCATAGACGGTTGGCGCGCTTTGCTTTCTCAGACAGTTCACGGTAACTTACTATAACATTTCCTGAATTATTAAAGAACAGAATTATGAATTCCTATACATATAAAAGGAAACGTAAGTTACAGCTTTTATTACTAAAACTATTATTACGGTATTAATTGTTTTTCTTGAATTAATCTGGTCGTTGTGCATCACTGCAACCTTATTACCGGCCGCCACTGAAGTATAGGATGAACAATGAATTGGCATTTACAATAGGTGACCATTTCTTGAAATTATTGGGGCATGTAGTGTTAGCACACCAAACATTGAACTGATTGCAAGAAGTTGTCCTAAAGTGGAGATGTCAGTTTAAAATGCAACTAATAAACTCTGTGTAAAGTCACATTAAACTTCCAGTCCAGAAAGTGGTAAATAGCTCTGCAAGCAGCAGAGTGTTTTGGAGAATGGTGGTTGTAAAGCGAAGGTTAGAATGGAGAGGGTAAGTGTACGCTTTAAATGGGATATTTCATGCAATTTTAATATACAATTTCTAAGAGGGTTTTTGTTTCAATTTCACAGATAAAATGGAACACAATCTGGAATGAAGTCTTGCAAGTTTCTTTACATCTAGTTTCATTGGATGAACATTAATGAAGGCCTATTTTAAAAGTTTTAATCTAATGTAACATACGTGCTAGAGAGTATTTTTAGGAAGTGCTCGCATAAGGACTGTTGAAGGTGCAAATGCCTAAAAATGTATCCACCCTGCAAATAATATAATATTAATTCTAAATGAAAGTAAAACGCAGTTTATACACTTGCATCAACATTGAAATTAGGAAACCTGATCAATACTGCACCTCATATAAGTTATGTGCTAAAGTACATAACTTAAATATGTGTTTATATTTATTGCTATTTTTATAAACGGTTGCTATGTTCTGACAGAGCTTGCATCTCGTTGAACTGTCAACAAGGCGTACTCTAGCAGCACACACTGTTGATAAAGAAAACATTCATCGGGGCATGTTATGCTGTAACCATTTTAAAAACCATTGATCTGGATGCGTTAGGCTGTAACCATTGTCAAAAATCATTGGATTAGACAAAACGAAGGTTAGAATGGTCGGGTGTAGGTGCGGCCATGACCGTGCGTAGCTAATGGGACACTGTTGACACAAAACCATTGATCTGGGTGCGTTAGGCTGTAAACATTTTCAAAACCACAGTTGTGTGGAAAAAAAAAACAAATATTTACTACAGTTGATCATAGAATTGCCGATTGAAATTATAGATCGTTATGAGGCAATTTCCACAATCCATGGTGAATAAACGATTCAATTCGGCGCACAATGTAATGAACTAAGTGGTGCGCACTAGCTGCTGAACTGGGCGCTTTTTTGTTTTTCACAGTACCATAAGGGCGAGGTTGGCAGAACTGTCATGGTACTGTTTTGATGACGATTGATTTGAACAATAGCGCTGACTGCTGTAATTTTCGCTATATAAGTCGTGATCCTATTCGGGATGGCTTGGTGGGTCACAGACAGCGGAGGAGGAATTATCTATTAAAACATCGCTCCCTGATTTATTTCTCATCGTTTCATAAGGTATTTTGGCTAATTCATGTATTGTAGAGAATTTTATCGCACGTTCTATCTTCATTCATAGCTACCGTTGATTTCAATTTGAATTGTCACTACTGAACCTCATATAGCCTATGTGCTAAAGTTCGTAAATATGTGTTTTTATTTATTGCTATTTTAAAAACAGCTGCCATGTTTCTACAGCGCTTGCATCTCGTTCCACTGTCATCACGGCTCACTCGAGCGGCACGCACACATTGTTCCCAACATGTGAGATACAAAATCACTGTTGATCAAAGAAATCATCGGGATGCGTTAAGCTGTAATTATTGTCAAAACTCATTGATCTGGGCGCGTTAGGCTGTGACCATTGTCAAAAAACATTGGATTGGACAAAACGAAGGTTAGAATGGTCGCGTGCAGGTGCGACTTTGGCTGCGCGCAGCTAGCGCAGCACGGTTGACACAAAACCATTGGTCTGGGCGCGTTGGCTGTAACCATTGTCAAGAACCATTGGATTGGGCAAAACTAAGGTAGAAGGTCGGGTGTAGGTGCGGCCTTGGCCGGGCGCAGCCAGCACAAAACCAATTATCTGGACGCGTTAGGCTGTAACCATTGTCAAAAACCATTGGATACCATATAACGAAGGTTAGAATGGTCGGGTGTAGGAGCGGCCTTGGCCGAGCGCAGCCAGCGTGTCACCATTGATCTGGACGCGTCAAAAACCATTGGATTGGACAAATCGAAGGGTGTTGGTATGACATAGTACCGTAAGGGCGAGGTTGGCAATACCGGTTTGATGATGATTGACGTGGACAATGGTGGCCACAGCTGGAATTCTGCCTACATAAGTCGTGATGCTATTTGGGATGGCTGGGTGAGTCACAGACAGTGGAGGAGGAAACATCTATTAAAACATCATTCCCTTATTTATTTCTCATCGTTTGATAAGGTATTTTGGCTAATTCATGTACTACTAGCTGTTACCCGCGGCTTCGCCCGCAATAACATTTGGAATCCCGTTATAACATTAGTCAAATAGATAGATAAGCATGGCTCCTATTGGAAAATAATTCTATCACCTGAAACCAAAAATGCATGGGACGAAAAAAAACATCAAAATAACATGTTGGTTTCAGACCCTAAAAGACGTGAAAAATATAATAAAAGTATTAAAGAAAACTACTTTTCTAAATTTCATTCGAATCAATTTTGATGTCATTCCTGGGACTTAGAAATTTCCGGCCAGAAAGTACAAAATAATTAATAACTCCCTAAGTACTCGTCGTATGATGAAATAGCAAGAGACCAAAAAGATGTAATGTGTTATTGTCTACAACATAGGCCATGTATAATTTTACACTCAGACATGTTACGTCCCCCCCCCCCCCCCATAAATTCACCCCTCCCCATGGGCCTCTTATATTGGATTTATGAAAAAAAAAACGGTCAAACACCTATTTTGTTATTTTTTATGCTGATTTTTTCCCGCTGAGTTCCAAACTCCTCGCCTATGTCGTTTAAGAGATACACGCTCGGTTAGGAAACCTTCAACCCCCACTTTTCACCCCTTTCACCTCATAATATACACCACATCGAAAAACCCTCAGACACATATCTTCTTATTTTTAATGATGAGTTTATATGCCGAGTATCAAATCCCCCAATGAAACCAATCCGGAGATATTGTTATTCAATGAATTGCAGGTGTACCCCCTTAACACCCCTTTAGAACCTGAATATCCAAAAATCCTTTCTTAGTGGGCGTTTGCGGCCCTTGAGGAAGCTGCATACCAAATTTCAATCCAATCCGTTCGGTGGTTTCTGAGATTTCGTGATGAATGAATCAGTCAGTGAGTGAGTGAGTGAGTGAGTGGTATTTGAGCTTTATATAGTAGATAGAGAATGTTATCGCTCGTTCTACTTGCATTCAGTGCTACCAATATAATAGGGAATACAACAATTTTGTATTGAAAAGTAGAAAGGATCTTATGAAAAGGCTATATTTATTTAACTAGTGAAGGATAGATATGGTCATCTTTTAGTTTTTTTTTTTACAAAACAGCACAGTTTGTGTAACATAGAAAATATGAGAACAACATGTTTTTGCAGATGACTCACTGTATTCTGTTGAAAACAAAGTGCTAAGATCACTGGTAATTAGCATGTTTTATGTATTGTTGGGGAAGCTTATGCCATGCTTGATATTGTAAATATTGCCATACGAAAACTGTTACTGTAGGATTAATCTATAACAAGTGTTTGTTTCTAAATTATTACATCATCATGCTCCTTTAAGAATCAACAACAAGTTTCCTCTTTGGTAAATGTTCTCATGTGTCATGACTGCTGCTCTGTTCCATTTCAGTAGGTAACCTTTTCTGTCATAGGCATGCCATTACTAGCCTGTTTTCTTATCACGGATGAAAACTTTCTGTGGATAGTTGTTGTTGTTGTTTTGTAAGTGGGTTATGATATCACTGTCATTAGCCATGTGTACTTGGATATGGGTAGAATTTGTATGTGTGTATTGTGATGCTAGAATTGGGAAGGTTAGGTATTGTAGTTTTAAGGGGAGGAACTACGAGGTCATCTGCCCATGGGAAGGAGGTGACCATGATCTTCTGCTAGGAACAATCCCAGCATTTACCTGGAGGAGAAAGGAGAAATCGAACCCACTTCTTCTCAGTTCAGTTTTAACTCATGAGGCTGAGTGAATTTCGTTTCACACTCAAATCAGAATTGTATTTTTAGGGGCAGATGACCTCGTAATTATACCCCTTAAAACAACAATAATCAACAATAACTAACTAGAATTATATTTCTCGGCAGAGATGGGAACCAAACCTAGACCTTTGGACAGATATGATTGATTATACTGTAGATATTAATTTCTGTTTTAACTGTTACAGATTAATTAGTTATTTGTTGTTGTGTAGTTGACATCTCACGTTAAAATGGGGTGAATATTTTTCAAGTTTTCTATTGAAATCTTCTATATATCGCATTTATTGAGACATCAGTGTTTTTGGTCAAGTTCACACTCGCAAGGTTCGAAATGCATACTTATCGATTATGATCGAAAACGTCGATTTATTAGCTAGAGTAATGAATCGATCGCATCAATTTCTGACCATATGTTTCATTTATGGTTACGTTATTTATTTATTCGCGTCTGTAGAACGTAATTTGACACATAAACACTCAGTCGCGTTTCCTCACAGGTTCTTCATAGCAGCAGCGCTGGGTAGCGCGCTCGCTGACGGCCGGAAGGCTATGACGTCATAAATCGTATCGCAAGGCTTTCTCTCTAGGTGGTGTTGGAATATAATGTCCTCAATAACCCACAAGCAAGCGTCATCAGATCCAAATCCATACGAGGTAAAATAGCTCTACAATACACTACCAAACCTACAATGTCACCCACAAACAGTCACTGCCCTGCAAAAACAAAAAATACCCGTCTATTAGGTAGTCAGCCTGGAGGCTGGTTGGATCCTCAAAAAGTACTGCCGTAGGTCAGGATTGCCCAACCTACAGTCCGCGAGACTATTTTTCTGGCCCGCCGCTCCTCGTCCGCCCCGTGTCACCAAAACTTTGAAACAACTAAAGGCAACTGGAGAAAACAGTGTGCGCACCCCTAACCAAGATCATTGACACAGTGATGAACACTTAAAATCCTTATTAATGATTGGTTGCCTACAACTAAGTTCGATTCTAAGTGTAGAGAAATTTTAGCTACCGGTACAAAGCTTTCCCAGTTGTCGCACTACACTAAACTATATTATCATGAACTTTATTTCATAATTAGATTAATAATTGTGTCAAATGAACATAAATACTCACTCTTTGTCTTGAATATCATTATTAAAACTATTTCTTTTTTCTAGTCTTTTATTTTTTATCCACTGTAAGTAAATATAGAAAATGGCAACAATACTAAGGCCCGTTCTTACAATCTCCATTAAAGTGACAGTTAACTCTAACTGACAGTTGGCTTTACGGTCGGAGTAAAGTCCCGGTAAACATTCGATCCTTCTTACCATGATCTGGTTAATGTATACGGTAGGTTAGCAGATCTGCGCATAATTTTCAACAGTTGGTACATATTTCTGGTTCGATTTGCTGATTTCTTGATACCTCTCAATAGTTGGCATGAGTGGATCTGCGTCAGGGAGTATATAATAAATATATATTTTATATTCCTTAATCTTGATCTGTGTTCTTGGCGCAATCTGTTGGTTACGTTACAATTATAAAGAGAAATATTAGATATGAAGGGCTCAAGAGGAAAAGCTTCGTCAAACGGAATCATCTAAAAAAGTCTTCATCATCTAACTCCTCGTAATAATCACTTCAATTCTTATATAGTTTTCGTCTCCTTCTTTAAACAGCATCAGCATTTACAAATCCCATGAAATTACGGATAATTCTAGGCATATTGACGATGTATGTAATCAGCTGGCGTTGAGATTATAATAGAAAATCTGGCAGTAAAGCAGTTTATGGGAGGAGAATCCTCCGGTAAAGTTCACTGCCGGTTAAGGCTTATTTTACTCTCAGTTTGTCGCTAACCGGGTATTGTAAGAATCAGTTCCAGTAAACTTGCCGTAAAAGTGCCAGTAATGATTTAACCGGAGATTGTAAGAACGGGCCTATGAAAACTATGCTCAGACAGTCACAAATCTCACCATATTGCACCTATATTTAAAAAAAAAAAATCTAACCCCCCAAACCCCCCGGAGTGTTATTGGCCCACAAGGTCCCCCAACTATTTACAATGTGGCCCTTAGTTAAAAAAGGTTGGGCACCCCTGCTGTAGGTTATGAGGGTGCATACCCACAAAAACCCAAGGCAGCACTATGATGAGGCGCAATATGCAAGGTAGTTTGCCATTGCTTTCCTCACTGACTCTGAACAACAACACTAGCCCTACAAGTAGTGCACACAGGCACTAGCTGTACTCAGCACATCTCACAGCCTCCATGAGACAAGCCACATTTCACTCTAGCCTGTGCCAACAAACAAAAGCAAAGGTGTGTTTTGCTAAAACTTAGAGAAAATCTTGCAACTATTACTGGTAAAATACTAAAGCATTAAGCATCTGAAAAAAGAACTATTTATATACGGTATCTACAATGTTGCAAGACGCCTCCGTTGATTAGTGGTGAGCGATTAGCTGCCACTCCGGAGGTCCGCGGTTCAATTCCCGGCTCTGCCACGAAATTTGAAAAGTGGTATGAGGACTGGTACGGGATCTACTCAGCTTCGGGTGGTCCAAATGAGTAGAGAGGGTTCGATTCCCTCCTTAGCCATCCTCGAAGTGGTTTTCCGTTGTTTCCCACTTCTTCTTCGGGATGGTACCTACTGTAAAGCCATGGCCGCCTCTTTCCCACTTCCTTGCCTAACCCTCCCGCTCTTCCCATCCCTTCATAAGGCCCCTGTTCGCTTTGCCTGGGCGTAGTGCTGGTCACACAACCCAGTTGTATCCTCGACTCAGAGTCTCAAGCTCCAGGACACTGCCATCAGTGGTGGTAGAGGCGGGATCCCTCGATTAGTCCATGGGAAAAAGCCAACCCTGGAGGGTAAAATGATAACCCAAAGAAAAATCTACAATGTTGCAAGGAGCCTCCGTGGCTTAGACAGCAGCACGCCGGCCTCTCACCACTGGGTCCGTGGTTCAAATCCCGGTCACTCCATGAGAGATTTGTGCTGGACAAAGCGGAGGCAGACAGGTTTTTCTCCGGGTACTCCGGTTTTCCCAGCCACAATTTCATTCCAGCACCACTCTCCACTATCATTTCATTTCATCTGTCATTCATTTAATCATTGCCCCAGGGAAGTTCGACAGGCTTCGGCAGCCGGCACAGTTCATATCCTCGCCGCTAGATGGGGGCTTCATTCATTCCATTCCCTGACCCAGTTGATCGAATGGAAGCAGGCTGTGGATTTTCATTTTGCAAGACTTAGAAATGACTACCTCATCAACAAACAGTCTCGCTCATTTACAATTCTACAGTAGTTAGGGCTTATTGCTTAAGTTGGTGGAGCGAGACCGTTTGTTGATGAGATAGTAATTTCTAAGTCTTGCTACATTGTAGCTAGGCCTACTGTATGTAAACAGTTCTTTTTTCAGGTGCTTAATGCTTCAGAATTTTACCAGCAATAGTTGCCACACTTTCTAAGTTTTTATAATTTTAAATGATCTTGTCGACTTCGTCGTTACGCTGGGGTCTGGCGTTACGTTGCGGTGATGGGACGAAATGTACCCAGATGCACTGAGGTGTGTGATGTCATAGTACTGCTTGGTGCATGTGCTCCCCGACAATCTCTACTTCGTTAGTATAAGACAAAAATCCCCGATTCTTGGATGTCACGGGTAATCTCGAGAACCACTGGATGGATTTTGATGCGGTTTTCACCATTCTGTAAAGGATATCTCGAGGAAAAATTCTGTAGAAAATAATTTATGTATGATCATAGGAAGCCAAGCAGTAACGGTTTCAGTGAAAAAGTCGAAAACAAACTTGGCGTCCGTGCGCTTCTTAAGCTTACGCTGGGCAAACCGTTAAACATATCAATATTTTATGAGCGTAAGGATTGGTCAGCATGAAAAGTTCTACAAAAAAGTCCGCAAGAGCATATCTCTATCTTCAATACATGGCCCACTATAAGTGATTTTAGACTGGATGGAAGGGGCACGTCCCCGCGCGCTCCGGTGAGCGTGACGGCATCCCGCGTGCTTGACCTTGCTTTGACCTTGGTTTGCACTTGCCGTTCGCGAGTAATTTGAAACAAGATAAGCAAGATAAGTAGGGGAAGGGCGGGCAAAGTGGAATAGGCGGGCAAAGTGAAATTTCGATTTTAAATAAATATTCTTTGGCGGACCTTTCATCTGTGGACAGGTATTGGTACTGTTACGCAGTTGGCACTCCTGGGTAATACTGAGACCGCATGGCTTCAAGCTGTTGAGGCGCTCGTCAGCTTTAAGTGTTTTCTACAGAATAATTGTAAGTATATTCCTAGTTTTCGCAAGCCCTATCAGTGTATTGTTAATAATTTACTTTGATTCCTGTTTGGATTATGATAAAACGGTATCTTGAGAACACATTCTCTGACAAACTATCCATTCTTGTTTCGTGGGAAATATTGGTGCCTTGTTACTTCCTATCGAGTCCCAGCGGGCAAAGTGAAATTCACTATAGCGGGCAATGTGAAATAATATTCCACTTTGCCCGCATTATTTTAAGAATGTTTTATGTTGATTTTTACTTAATTTCAGGTATGAAATGGTTCACAAATATAAAAGGAAGACTAACCAGCAGGCATGGAATGAAAACGAGATGGACGCGGCACTGAGGGCCGTTAGAGAAGGGACAGGAATAAATGCAGCAGCAAGACAATACAATGTTCCAGTTGCAACACTGTTTCGAAGACTAAAGAAGCCTGTGGAAGAAGGAGCAGTAAATGGTTTGGGGCGGTTTCGACCCGTGTTTAGTGCTGATCAGGAAAATATTCTGGTTGAGTATCTATTGCAAATGGAATCACGCCTTTTCGGTCTGACAAGATCAGATCTCAGGTATCTTGCCTTTCAATATGCTGAACGAAACCAAATCCCTCATTCATTCAAAACAGTAGAGCAAAAAACAGGAAAGGACTGGGTGAATGCGTTTCTAGGAAGACATGCAGAATTATCTTTACGGCTTCCTGAAAAAACTTCAGCAGCGCGGGCCTCAGGATTCAATGACGTGACTGTGAATAAATTCTTTGATCTCCTTGAAAAGTTGTATGAAACTCATCACTACAGTCCTGATAGAGTGTACAACTGTGGTGAGACTGGTATAACTAACGTTCCTAATAGGCCGTCTAAAATAATATCTCGGAAGGGCAAGAAGCAGGTGGGCGTATTGTCATCAGCAGAGAGAGGCACTCTTGTTACAGCTGAAATTCGCTTCAGCGCTACTGGAAACTACGTTCCTCCAGCACTTATTTTTCCGAGGGTTCGAGTGAATCCAATGTTTGAAATGGGCACTCCTCCAAATACAAAGATTTTTGTGCACCCATTGGGATGGATGCAGTCCAATATTTTCGTAGAATGGTTCAAACACTTCTTGAATCATTCAAAGCCTACAGCAGAAGAGCATGTTCTGTTAATCCTCGATGGACATGCTACACATATTAACAACCTAGAAGTTATAATGATGGCAAAAGAAAATTGTGGACATTTTGGTGTTGCCTCCACACAGCACTCATCGACTACAGCCGCTTGATGTTGCCTTCATGTTCCCTCTCTCAGCATACTACGAACAGGCTGTAAGGGTATGGCTGAGAGAGCACCCTGGCAAAGTGGTCAGCATTCATGAGGTTGGAGCTCTTTTTGGTGATGCATATTCAAAGGCTGCCACTCTTCAGAATGCAATTTCTGGCTTCAAGAAAAGTGGCATATACCCATTTGATAGGGTTTTCCCAAAGGATTACTTCCTAGCTGCTGAAACAACAAATCGTTTCCCAAGAAATAAGGACCAAGATGCGACACCTTCAACCTCAACTACATCTACCAAGACACTTCCAATGCCGATACGTGTTTCACCTCAAGACATCCTACCTATTCCTCAGGTGGCTAAGACAAACGACACTGTGCTTGACATTAGGTGCAAGAGCCGCAGAGGTACGACAACTGTTGCTACAAGCACACCATTCATCGAGGAACTGAAAAGGAAAAAACAAGGTCAAAAAGTAACAAAAACGAAAGCAAAGAAGGTCAGGAAACAACTATTCCCTTCATACAGCGAAAGCGACTCGAGTCTCAAGCTGGATGACAGTGAATCTGAGTTTGCTGAATCACCCTCTTCAAATGATAACGAAGAAGACAGAAACAGTCACCACATCATCACACAAGACATGATTTATGAAGGAATCTGGATTTCTGTTAAATATGACGGACATCTCTACCCAGGATTAGTAGTAAAGAAATCCACTGATGGGGTAGTAGTGAAATGTATGGAAAAGACACAGAAGAATTTCCGATGGCCCCTGAAGGACGACCTAATGTCATATTCCTTTCAGGATATTCACATGATTATTGAGGAGCCGAAGAAGATGCGAAGAGGGTTTTTTCGCGTCCCTGAACTTTGCCACTATGTTGATATATAGACATTTAAGTGTCAATGACATGTTTGTAAGTTTCACCAAGTAAATTAAGGAAAATTAGTGTTCATTTAATAATTATTCCATCATTTCACTTTGCCCTTCCCAATATTTCACTTTGCCCGCTTTCGGTCGGGCAAAGTGAAATATTACCTCCATGCAGAAAAACGAGGATTTAAGTTAGATGTGATTAGTTGCAACTGCCGTTGCTGTTGAGTCTCAAATGTCATTAACACACATGTCAAATAAGTATGACTTAATTTTTTTTGCAGCACATTCCATGTTGTGAGAACCCTTCAAACATTAACTATGTCACTTTGCCCGCCCTTCCCCTACTATGCAGATAATTTTCTAACATGTCAAGAGTCTTTGGCTTCGAGCAAAGCGAAAAGCCTCCAGCCTTTCTAGCATTTTTCAGCATTTGTAGCATTTAAAATGATACAAAGTCTAGTCTTTCAGACTGACTGTCACTTTTGATGGATGTTTTGTTTTTGGAGGGCAGTGACTGTTTGGCAGTGTATTGTAGAGCTATTTGGATTTGGATCTGATGATGCTCGTTTGACGAGCGAAGCATGTCATCCCTTTGTTTTCTCCCTGTTCTGTAGTCCAAAGAGAATATATATATATATATTTTAATCACATATAATTGTTTTTCAGGTTATTTTCCAATTTCCCAGTAATTGGGATTACAGTACATTGTGTTGACCGACTGTAATATCATGGTTAAATGGGCGGAACGGCGAGGTCATCTGCCCCTGAAGTTGTAATATCAATTGCCAATAAAGCAACAGTGAAAAAGCTCTCTATTATCGAACTATTGTATTGTCCAAATATGGTTGTACGGTATGTTTTTGTTGCATCCACGATTAAGGCCGATAGAACAATGTTTTGAAGGAAATTATTTCAGAGTTTCATTTGGTTATGGTAATAAAAGAAATGTTCTACGCGGTTTTATTAATTGAATCGCTCATTTTTGAAAGGCACTAAGTCTACTTTTAAAGTTTTGAGATAAACACAAAAAATTGTCTTTCCACTTTTGTACTGAAATATGAGATACAATTTTTTGTATGTGAAAAGTGCACACAAATGCCAGTATAATAAAACCAAAACAGCATTGTCCCGTATGTTACCAACACTTTTATTGACAAAATACGTAACTGGACTTAGTCCATTTCAACATGGAACGAGCAGAACCTTTGGGCGACGAATATCATTCACATTATTTCCTTTATTTCTAAATGAACATATGTGCCGGAAGCCTGAAAACAAGGTAACATAAATGTAATAACTGTTATTTTCTGTGTGTTGAAATGCACTAACTGCTGGACTAAGTTCCTTTCAACACAAAATAACTAACTTGACAAGCACTGCCAGGACACAGTTCCATTCAACACCAAAACATGCATCTTTCTTCCTAGGACGTAAAAGCGTGGTAAAAAGGATTTGTCAAAAATGTGGCTTTCAACAATGAGCGATTCAATTCTTTTTACAGGTTATTTCAACAATGTGAGGGTTATAAGTTTTGTTTCATGTTGTCCAAAGATTTCTCCTCGTCTTAATTGAGTTTACTGAGAGGCACCTGTTAATACTATACAACCCTTCGACAGCATTGCTATAACATACTTGTACACTAAATAGGCCATTTGCTAAGAAAAACAATATGCTTGCCACGGTGGGTGAGTGGATAGCATGTCGGTCTACTAACCCCATGATTGCAGGTTCGCTCCTGGCCATGGTAAGTAATTTTTGAAAGGCGGCAAAAATATGACACGCATGTCATACGATGTTGGCATGTCAAAGAACCCATTTGAATTCAGGCCTAGGCTGTGTTCATAATGGCAAAATTAATCTCGGGAGTTTCCTCCAACACAAAGTTCCTCATTTTGTAACGTGTTTTTCGAGGGGTTTTTATGCAACTGGCATAAGTCAGTAGGAAGCCATTCTCTATTTATTTATGCGGCAAATTGTTCAGCCAAGATAAATTTTCATGTTAATTTATTATTATTATTAATTTATTATAATTATTATTAAGATATTTTCGGAGCATTTTATAAAAATTATAAGCATACAGATAGGTTTTCTATATCTTAGAAAACGCTATCAAGCAAATTATTACGAACGACAATATCATAGAAAGTTATGTGATTGCGGAATTTTACGGAGTTTTCGTCAGTTAGGGTATATCGAGAGACGTGACTCACTGGGAATTCAAGTACACGCTTAATCTTGTCGGAAAGCATGACGCAATCCTGGGTCGCAGCGTCAAGGAAAGGCGAATGTATGGAACGGAAAACGACTTCTCCCTCCCGCCGAGTGTAATGAGCCAGAGTGGGGATCTAGCGCGTAGGGAGCAGCCAATCAGTGGAGACCACGCAAGCTAGAAGTCGGATGAAGAGTGGGGAGCCGATGTGTGGATATATCGTTCGACGCGCCGTGGAACGAGGACAATCTGTGTAGAACTTGCCGAGTATGGTTCACGCGGGAGTCGCTCCGATGTTCCATGGAGTGGAGGACTATCTGTATAGAACGTAACGAGTACGGGTGCACGCGGGAGTCGCTCCGATGTTCCGTGGATTGGAGGACTAACTTTTGTAAAACTTAACCAGTGTGGTTGTACGAGTGTTTGGGTCCGATGTACGGACCATAGAATTATCTAATCTACCAGAATATCATCATATATCGACGGAGATGTCGACGTCCAGGAGACTGTGGGAAGCTCACAGCATCATCCAGTACGAGGGAAATGTTTCGGCAATTTCCAGTGGTAAGCGCGAATGACGCAGAAATACGCAATCTCTCATTTCTCTTTGTTTTATATTTCATATTTCAATAACTTCATAGCTTGGGAATAAGAGTAAAATCAATAATTTATCAGACTCCGTTTTCACGTAATTTTCTATCGGTAAAATTAAAATCGCAACGCTCCAATTTAAATTTTAAACTTATTATTATTATTATTAATTTTGCTATTCTTGTTTTATATAATAAATTCATTTCTTTTACAATGCAATCTTTGCTTTCAGTAGGTAGCATTAGATATAGACCAATTCCTTCTCCTGATACAATTGTTTGTTGGGTTAATGATCAAATCATACCACGATCTGAGTGAATAGATTCTTGAAGGTGTTCTACCAGAGCTAGACGTTGTTAAATACAAATTTAGATTTCAGCATTGCATTGAGGTCTTGGCGCCCATTAAAACAACATAGCTTAGGCAAAGGTAAACAGTTACATTTATCACCCAACAGTTTGGGGCAGCCAAACCGTTACATTTGTCGCTACCAACATGGGGCATTAATAACCGCTACACTTGTCGCTCAACGTGTGGGCTAGGAAAACTGCTACAATTTCTCTACTAGAAAGCGCTCTAGTGTTCAAGAAGCTTAGATATCTAACCTCCCCCCCAGGGGCTCACATCTTGTGGGATGTGGGTTGGCGACCACGGGGCCCCAGCTGAGTCCGGCATTACTTCCACTTACTTGTGCCGGGCTCCTCTCCGTCTTCTTTCCTGTCGACCTCACTTGGTGAACTCTTGTTCTCTTCCGATCCCGACGGTATTAGGGTATCCGAGGCCTAGGGAGTCTCTTCCTTTCCCGCCTTAATTGGCCCTTGTCTCATCTTTTCTGATACCCTCCTTCTGCGAGGGGTCAGCCTTCTTTTTCTTTTCCTTTTACCTCCTGCCTTGTGCTCAAGGCCCTTAAGGAGGCAGCGTGTATGTAGCCCCACCACTTCTGGTGCATCGTAGATAATGCTACACCCTCAGGGGCTCACGGCTGGTGAGTTCGGGAGTTGGCGACCCCGAGGGATTCCTGAGCTGGGTCTGTTTTCCACTTTTGTCCCTTACCTTTGGGGCGGACCCTCTCCTCTCTCCCCTCCTCTTTTCCTTATATTTCCTTTTCTCTTTAAGATTCTCGCACTGTTTTTGTTACTTGGTTCACCGTGTATCTAAATTCCCTTTTAGCGATTTTTTTAAAAGGCATTTTTGATCTACGTTGCATTTTGTAAGTTTTTTCGATCTAAATTACATCTCGCGATTGTTTTCAACCTCAATTGCATTTTGTAAAGATTGACAATCTAAATTGCTTTTTAGTAAGTCTTTCAATGCAGGTAGACGGGCCTTTTAGTGAGTATTTTGAATTTCAATTGCATTTTGTAAGTATTTTCAACCAAAACCGCATTTCGCACGAATTTTGAATATAATTGCATTTTGTTTGGTGGGCATTTTGCACATATTTTGATTCTCAATTGCATTTTGTGGGTATTTTGAATCTAAATTACATTTTGTCAAGTATTTTCAATCTAAATTGCATTTTGTAAGTATTGTCAAACCACATGAGTCGTTTGAATCTACCGTACATTTTTTAAGCATTTTCAATTTCAATTACATTTTGTAAGTATTTTGAATTTCAATGGCACTTTGTGAATAATTTGGATTGGAACTGGGATAGGGCCTATTTCAATCTGAATTGCATTGTGTATTTTCAATTTCAATTGCATTTTGTAAGTATTTTGAACCTCAATTGCATTTTGTACGTATTTTCGCTCTCATTTGCATTTTGTATGTATTTCGACGCTACATTGCATTTTGTATGTATTTTGAATCTAGCCTACGTTTTGTGGGTCTTTTTCAATCTATTCTTTTTGTGAATCTTTTCGTTCTAAATTCCCTTTTGTAAGACCATATTGTGAGTTGTTTCCATCTGAGTTTCTCTTTGTACGTATTTTCCGTCTCACATAATTTTCGTTCTGGTTTCCATTTCATTCTCATTTTCGCTATCACCCAGATCATTAGGGGCCGATAACCTAGATGTTAGGCCCCTTAAAACAGCAATTATCATCATCATCATCATCATCATATCTAACTTCCTTGACTTTCATGGTGATGCAAGGAACAACGGAATTCGACATGCAAGCTACCCTCTGGGTGTCAAATTACAAAGCTTGCACCCGGCACCAGAGGCCATACGATATTATTATTAATATAATAAATAATCAGGGTCGTTACAAGACCAAGATTTGCATTTTCCCTGACTTTTCCCTGACTTAAGATCCCATTTTCCCTGACTTTTCCCTGACCACCAATACATTATTCTGATCACCGTATGAACATATTTTAAAAATAAAACCCATCGAGTTGATCAAACAATAGTTACTGATTTACATCTTCGAATCGCACGGCATATGGTGATTATTTTTTATATTTTTCTTTAAATACCCGTCCAGGGCTTCCAGTGATTTACTTTTATTTACTTTATTTACTTTTGTATAAAAGACTTACTTTTATTTACTTATTTTGAAATTCATTTCCTTTTTTCGGAATTAATTTCCTTTTTTCTTTTTGCCTATTGCTGCTGTACCTTGAGCCGCGCTAGCCATAGCGTCTTCTCTGTGCAGCGCGCTATAGTTATAAATCAAGAAAGAGATTCTCCAGCCGGACTAAGGTATTCGAACCTCTTCGGACTATGCCGCACCATCTACCGGCCGGCTGTAGAATAGAGCTCGCGATCCTCGTTCAGACGGTGTTGCGATTACCGTGCCGTGACGAGTCGTATTGTGTTGTGTTTACACCGAGCGCTGTGTTTGTTGTTGCACACGGAAAAGCGTGGTTTTGTGAGATGGAAAGTGTGGGCGGCAAGTGCATTATCAACTCGGTAAGTACTTAAGTGTAATTTATGTGATACCTATTAGCGACTGATGTTTAGGACCAAAGACTTATGTTTCGGAAGATATGCTTCCTGTCGGTGAACAATCTAAGCCTAGGTCAAGATTAGGCCTACATTGCATGGGAATTTGCTTTAGTTGTTTAAATGTGGCGTTAGATACCATTTATTTTATAACACATCTTTGTGGTTTACAGTGATTCAAAGGGCTTTTCGAGTATATGTTCGTTATGTTTTCTACGTATTGTAGCTGTAGAGGTGGGGGAGAAGAGGGGTCGTTATTTCGCTTTCTGTAAGAGCAACATGGCAATACGTAGTGATGCTTTGTGCACTTCGAATTTCTCAGTACAACACTACTCGGTACCTGAAATTACAGTATTTTCGAAGGGACACTTGGTCGGGTTTTATCCTATTTTCTAAGCATTTTAGCGTTGAAGTTGGGGAAGGGGGCGGGGGTGGGAGGAGTCACCGGTTCGTTTTCTGAGAGAGAAATCCTGTCGGTGTAATATGTACTAAATATGGTTTGATTAAATTAATGTGGGGACATTCTATCTAAAATTATTTTCTATTCTTGTAAGGGACACTTGGTCGGGTTTTAACCTGTTTTCTTAGCGTTGTCGCGTTTAGGAGAGGTGGGGTCATTGGTTCATTTTCTGTTGGAAAAATAATGGTGTGGTAATACGTACTAGCGATGCTTTGTGAAGTTGAAAGTTCTTAGGAGAAGTATTAAACTATCTAAAGTTGCAGTATAATCCATTCTCGTAACGAACACTAAAGATTGAATTCTTACCTGTTTTCTAAGTATCGTTGGAGGTGGGGAGGGGTCGTTGTTTTGCTCTCTGTGAGAGAAAAAATAGTGTGACAATAATGCGGTACAAACTATCCATGCTTTGTGTAATTTCTTAAAGAAAGTGTTCCCTAAAATGTTAGTATTCTGGTAAGGAACATCAGGCCGGATTTTAACCTGTTTTCTGAGCATTGTAGCTTTGGAGGTGGGGGAGGGGACGGATCGTTGGTTCGTTTTGGTGCGGATGCCTTGTGTAGTTTGAATATGTCTAGGGTAGTACTATTTAAATTTTATTATATTCTCGTTAAGAACATTAGGTCGAATTTTACATGCTGTCTTTTAAGCATTGTAACATTGGAGGTGGGGTCGTTGGTTCGTTTCCGGTGAGAGAAATTATGGTGTGGCATACCTAGCGATGATTTGTGTAGTTTAATTTTATTATGAGGTAAGTACGCTTCTATCCTAAATTATATTCTAGTAACGATCACTTCCCTTCGTCGTGCTTTAACTTTATTTCCCCAACCACGCTGGACTTGTGGTGTAGGTGAGGGGGTGGGGGAGGAATTGATTTGGTTTAAAGATAAACGTGATAGTGTAGCATAGTCTCATTATGTTTCGTCAAAGCTTTTTCGTATTAGGGAAATCTAAAATTGTTTTAGAACTTCTTCCTTGAAAAACTTCCTTATGTTAAATTGTTCGTCTAAGGGGGGGGCGGTAATCATTTAGCTAATCCCACAATAGGCTACTTGCTTCAATGGCTACTGATTTATTTACTAGTTGTCTAGGATGGAAAGGGATGGGGAGTCAAAAAGTGACATCGTAGGCGTACATTACGAAAAAAAAAAAGAGGGTGGTCTTCGTGTCGAACTGCGACTTTTTAAACTGATTTTTCTAGCGTTGCGAATAACATGTTACAAATTTGAATGTGGTTCTCCAGAGCCATTGTTATTTTTGTTTGACTCCTTTATGAGCTTTGGTATTCTCATAGCTATTTCTTGTTGTTATTTTTAGGGTCATGATGTGCCACACAAAGAGCTCCTGGTTGGAGTTGGTTGATTGGTTGGGATAGAAGATGTCTCTGTGGTTATCGATCAAAGGGAAAACTACAGCTTTTTGTGAAATTTGCAAGTGCTCAATTGACTGTGCCAAGAAAGGAGTAAACGCTGTCAACCAACATGTGCTGACCGGAAAACACAAAAAAAATGCAGAGGCAAGATGGGATACAACCCAGCAACGATTTATGAAGCGCTCAGCCACATCTTCAAGCTCTAGAATTCCAGCTTCAACGGGTATCTCGACTGAAAAATATTATCAAGTGGGTGTGATTTACGTTAAGGACAAGCAAGACGTACAGGCAAGAGCTCCAGTGGGTTATGAATGTGTGGTGTCCAATTATTCCGCATCTTTTTGTGATCATATTTCAGACTTATTTAAACATATGTTTGGTTCGGAAGTAGGCGAGGATTTCAGTTTAGGTCGAACTAAAGTAGGGTATTTGATGACAGAAGCACTGGGTCCACACTTTAGAAAAATTATATTAGAGGATGCCATGCAATCTGACTACTCCCTGTGTTTTGACCAAACAACGAATAATGAAGGACTGAAAGAACTGCAGACTTTGATTCGTTTCTGGTCGAAAAAGGAAGATAGGATCGTAGGACGTCATTTAGAGACCTTTTTATTGGCCATGCAACTGCAGAAATTATTGTTGAACACTTGGTAAAGGCTTTAGAAAATGCAGATCTAGCCATTTCTAGACAGTTAATGTTGAGCTGTGATGGACCTTTTGTTAATAAGACTGTTATAAGACTAATGAACGAGCTTGTAAAAAAAATGGGGGGGACTTGTCGATATTGGAACTTGCAATTTGCATGTCGTACACAATGCAATTTTGTAACTTATAATTTGTCCAGTATGGTACTACCGCGATCGTAAGTAATGCGACACCCTCGCTACTTTAAAAGCGTGTAACTCTCAAACAGTAAGACGTACTAAATAATGTTAAGAACTAAAGTTCTTGCTAAGATGTGTTACTTTGATTCAGAGAACGTTTTTGTGCCTCTTAACATATACTAGCGTTTGAAGTAGCGAGGGTATCCCATTACTTATGATCGCGACAATACTTATGGCCTTCTGATGGGTAACGGGAACATGCGTAAAGGTCTTTGCCCTGCGTCGTCACCTCGAGGGAAGCTCGTATTTAAAGTTTTGCTTGTTTACTTTTCTTTACTTTTTCTTTGAAAAAATATTTACTTTTATTCACTATAAAAGACGGAATATTACTTTTTGTACTTTTTTTCCTGCCGTACCTCGCTGGAAGCCCTGCTAACTTTTTTTTTCAGCTACTGTATTACACGAAGATATGTAAGCTATCTCATGCAGAAAAAGAGTTTCTTTTCAGAGATTGTAAAGAAAAGGCTTAAAGAAAGAATTTTAACAAAAAGCTAATTTTAAGAATTAGCCCAGTTTTAGATGCCGTGAGCACTTCAGAAGGCATGGAAAAAACTGGCTTCGTCTGACTTTTTTAATAAATTAACCAGTTATGATAAAAAAAAAACACGACAAATAAATTTTAAAAATGGATGCAAAGAACATAATTTTTAACTTCTTTTTTTGTCAGTACACTCAGTTCACAATGAAACTTCTTACATTCAAAAAGTTATTGCAATTGTTATAACTAATGACTTAAAAACTATGGCTTAATAGTCAAATAATACGATGGGTAAGTAACGTACATGGCACGGATTCTTTCAAAATTATTGCTAAGGTAAGAAAGAAATTAAAAATAGGTAGGGTAATCAAAAAATGGCACAACGAAACCATTCAATTGGACTCAGAAACTATCGGACTTATTTACATCGATCAACTGCAAAAGCCCTTTTCATTGTCTAGGAAGCAAACAAGTATTGCACGGACCCACAGACAACACAGAAAAACATTTATCTCTTTGTAATCTTTTACGTCTTACGACTGCGCCATGACTGACATCAATGGATTACAAAATCCATATTGTGATCTAGGTGACACTAAGTCTGGTATGGCACGGATTCGTTGATACCTTATCCAATACTGATCAAAATTGAAGAACAAAAAGAATGGTTTGAAACTTAAAAGCTTTAACGGACGCCTGACAAAGACCTTACATCGTGACACATGTTTTGTGCCCATAAGATCTTATTGCTATAATTACTAACACTTAAAATACATAAGCAATACTGAGAAAAAAATATAGACATCGAAAACACAAAATTTAGTGACTGATACTGGTAAAGAAATCGATGGACTCAAACAGGAAACCCATGCATTTGGCTTGGAGTATACACCTTCTTGCTACATTCTTAGCGAAAGTAAGTAGGCTACGATCACATTCCTTTTTGTAACTTTTAACAAGGTAGATTATTGAAAATATAGTATTAATGATTGACAAACCTTTCTTGGGGTTGTTGGGAGTCGTTTCACAATTTCAATTGCCCCTGCTGCACCGGAAATAATTACTTTTAACATAAATAAATCATTATTGGTCGTGTTCATTTGAACAAGATCGGCCATTTTACATTCACACCGGACACTACGTCATACCCACATGACACGTTGTCAACAAGAATAATGAAATAAAAGGCAAAACCATTGGCCTGGATACAGATTATTGATGCATGACTTCCCCCAGTGTGCGTGACAAAATCCAGGGGTGTTACCTATTAGCTAACATGGCCCACAGGGCCGTGCTATCAATCCATCATTGGTCTAGGCAAAACCATTGGTCTGCTGGATGCGATATAGTACCAAATGCCTGGGGTTGGCATTATGGACTCCTTCACAAACATTCACAAAGATGGCCGTCAGAGCAGCAATTTCGACTATATAAGTAGTGTTTCTATTAGGGCGGGTTGGTGGGTCTACGCCACCGGACGAGTAAACATCTATATATTACTATATCATCTCCAGATACCATTACTACAGGTATTTCATTACTTAATTTTTTTTATACATATGTTCTCCTACTCTGCAGCGCCACCGTTTACTCCTCCACTGTCTGTAACCCACCCAACCATCCCAAATAGGATCATGGCTTATATAGATGAAATTCCAGCTGACTCCGCCATTTTTAGCATCATGTACAGTATTGCCAACCCCACACATTCGGTACTATATCGCATCGGCAGACCAATGGTGTTCGCCTAGACCAACAATTGTGGGTAGTGCAGCCCAGCGGGTCGCGTTAGCTAGTAGAAACACCCCAGGATTTTGTCACGCGCAGTAGGGGTAGTCACACATCAATAATCTTTATCCCAGCCAATGGTTGGCCAATTATTTCTTTTTTCACATAATTACAAAGTTACGTGTCATGTGGTGTATTTTGTATCGGACATGTTGACAACGCAATATGACGTCAATGTGTCGGCCAGGACATCTGCTGTCGTTTAACAATCTATAAAAAAAAAAACTTCATTTCAGCAATATTAGTGATATTTGCCAGTATTTTCAATTCCTAATGACTCCCAGAAAGGTATGTGAATGATATATGTTCAATAATCTACCACGTTTTGGTTTGGTTCCGGGTCTGGTAAACTCCACAATTAATTATCTAATTTGCTTACATAGGGACAAATGACCTCGATGTTCCACCCTTTAAAACAATAATTGCCACCACCAAAACACTGCATTTGGTATTAAGTAATTTACAACAGTGTCATAAACTGTTCACAGACAACATTTGCACAAGAGAGCTTGATGAAAGGCGGTGATTCACTATGAAGAATTGAATGCTAGATCTAATGGTTTAATAGTTCTTGTATACTCGATGCTTAAAGTTTTACTCTTACACTGACAAAAAATTACTACTAGGTGCTTATGAAATTTAGAGGGACAGATGACCTCACAGTTATGTCCCTTAAAACAACAATAACTAACTTAATTACACTATTATGGAATTTAACAGTCTTACCCGACACATATATGTCAAAACAAATGACACAATGATTATTTTCGCAGGCTCCTGCAGGAGCGCAGTTATTGCAATGTTTGACAGTATTGCCGTAAGCCAAAGGTAACTCTTTATTCTTCCAAATGAAAGGCCATACAGCATCACCAAATAGGCCGAAATTAGAGTTACGACCACGGTGATAAACCTGATGAAAGACAATGCATATGAAGTTTTAATTATTTTGAACATTATCTCATAGAACTGTGTCAAACTTCCAGAAAAAGAGGTTACCAGTATGTACTTACCATATTATGTATCCAACCCAATATGGGTATAGCTTTGGAGGCTTTGCATCTAGCTTTGTATCTGGCTGCAAGGATTCATCCTGATTGTCCCTCTTCTTTTTGCAGCAAGAAAAACATACACATCTCTTGGATCTGCTTGGCTCAGATGCATAGATTCTGTCCTCTAGAGTTTTGATCACATTAACAGGATCCGAGGACAAGAATAACAACAGCAATGCCTTGAGTCTGGTCAGTCCCCACATTCTCTCAATAGCCTCAATAGTGCTGGCATGTTCATCAGGGGTACCGGTACCTGTACCTGCTCTGTCATTGCTGTCTGGATGCAAGGCTTGGTTGACGAGGTTCCTTACCACTGGGGTTGGTTTTGGAGCAATTCTCCTGGAATGAAGTTGTACTTGCTCATCAATTTGTGTGTTATGATTGTAACAAGACTCACATTTAAAATGTGCATTGTAACTGCTGATTTTTCTATTGGCAGTGAAAAAAATATGTAGAAAAAAGTGCATCACATTTAAGAAGTCATCTGAATGCTTCTAAGTACTGGAAAAATTTTTCACAAATTTTTTGTATAACCAAGAAAAGGTTTATCTGTCACTACTTTAGATTTAGTACTTCAGTTGTTTTGAAGCAAACAAATAATGTGTTGAAGTGGGCTTTGGAAACAACAGAAAAATAAGGTACTAATTTGTAGTATTGACTGACATATCCTTAATTGCCATCTTCTTTGACACTGCCAATATGGCTGTTGGCAGTGAAAGAGAATATTTAGAATGTCCATCATTCTGTAGGCCTCTGTTTGAGGTTCTGCATGTTTCTGGGAGAGAGAAATGAGGCTTGGAAAATATTACAGCTGCGTTATGATGATAATTGTTGTTTCAAGGGGCCTCTAACATCCCCAAATGGTTGGGTGATGTGAAAATGAAACTAAAACTAAAAGAGGAAATGGAAAGCAAAAAGAATAAAGGGACACAAGACAGGAGGAAAGGAAATGCCCTCAACCCTCGAAGGACTTGGAAGAAAGGAGAGCCATGACAGGCAGATAGGATAGGGTCTGCTCCAAAGGTAATGGAAGAAGGGGAAAAACTGGACCCAGCTCAGGTAGCCCTCAGGGTCGCCAACTCCCGTATTTACCAGCCATAAGCCCTTGAGGGTGCACCATAAGTGGTGGGGATACATACACCCTGCCCCCGTTAGGGCCTTGAGCAGAAGGCAGGACATACCATGAAATAAGAAAGAAGAGATCTGACCTCTCGAAGAATGAGGGATCAGAAAAGATGAGACAAGGGCCAATTAAGGCAGGAAAGTGAATGACTCCCTAGGCTTCGGATTCTCAAATACTGTCGGGCTCAGAAGAGAACAAGAGTTGACCAAGGAAGGTCGACAGAAAAGATGATAGATAGGCCGAACTCAGCTGAGGTCCCGTGGTCGCCAACCCACGTCCCACAAGTTGTGACCCCCTGAGGGGACAACTGAGTCACACGGGGTACGAAATGCAGACAACCTCCAATATGGTGTACCCTGGGCAACGGACTGCAAGGGCAGGACGGCAGAAAGTCTACACAAGCGGTAACCGAACTAGATCTCGTATCTCTCCCGGTCTTTAAGATCTACAACATTTTCCAAAAGGTTCTTCTAAGAACCAAAGCACACAGAACACAAAATGCATTTGGCCCTGTGCTCGTGTCCTACAGCTGAACATTGAAGGTATATCCAAAGATAAATGTGAGTACCTAAGTAAATTATCCAAAGAGCATCAAATTGATCTCATTGCTCTTCAAGAAACCCACCTACTAGATGATCAGGTAGACTCTAGAGCCAGAATTTCCGGATATAAAATTGTAGGCATGCTTGGATCAGAGCTTTATGGTTCTATCATGTACATTCGCCAGGAAATTTCCAACTACAGTGTTAATTCTTGCTGTCGCCAAGGTAATATTGAAATCATCTCTGTCAACTTAATGGGAACAACAGTATCTGCAGTGTATAAACCACTACATGATCATTGGCCAGATCCCCCTCTTCCAGCCATACGTCATCCAGGTGTCTACCTTGGCGATTTCAATGGCCATCACACTTCATGGGGGTATGGCAAAAATGATGAAAATGGAGAGAAGCTGTCAGAGTGGATAAACCAGATCCAGCTTCACCTATCCTATGATGCAAAAGACAAAAAATCATTCCATTCCGCCAGATGGCAAAAAGACACCAATCCTGATCTCTGCCTAATAACAATGGATGCTAACCATATTCCTTTACCTCACACAAGAACTTTACTATCAGGTTTTCCACGCAGCCAGCATCGTCCAACTATTTTAACCATCGGTTTACAAGTCCCATTAATCAGAACTAAACAGAAACCCAGATGGAACTTCAAGAAAGCACAATGGATTAAGTACTCTTATGAGGTTAATTCTCATCTTCGCTGGATTCCACCTAATCTAGAGAATTATAAGCGATTTGTTGGAACAATTATTGGAGCAGCAAAACGTAGCATACCTCGTGGGTATAGAAGGTATTACATTCCTTGCTGGAATGAAGAGACTGAAGAGCTTGCTAAAGCATACAAAGTGGAGATCCTGCCTTGGGCAGTCAGATTCTTCAATCCTTGAACACTCAAAGAAGGGAACACTGGCATAGCACAACTAACGGTCTTGATTTTACTCACTCCAGTCGCAAAGGTTGATCACTTCTCAGAAAGCTTGGCGCAGCAACACCACTGCCAAATACCGGACCTGAACTTAATCCATCTTCTATCGCACAACACATTAAAAAGAGGTCAGAAGATGTTCCAATAGATGCCTGCCAAAAGAAAAATGTGCAAGAAAGTCTCAAAGCAATCAGCGATCAGTTTGATGATAACCCGTTCTATTCATCCCCTTTTACGAGTGCTGAACTTAATCAAGCAATTAGATCTCTGTGCATTAACCAACTGAAGAGCCCAATTGCACACCGGGGCGAAACACTGTCATTTTGTTGAGTTATGCCGGAACATTTAGCACAATTTGTGTTTAAATATATAATGGCTCAACGGACAATACATATTTTTCTTTGGAAAATTATATATTCAATGCCAAGGTAAGGTTATAATTGCTTTGGAGTGGAGTTTCGACTCCCATAGTGCACTGGCTTTGCTCGTGATGTGGATACACATGTATCAAATACGTCTTGCAATGGCCTTCCCAGTGTGTACTAGACAGTGTCTTGGTGAGGTGTGCATTAACCAACTGAAGAGCCCAATTGCACACCGGGGCGAAACACTGTCATTTTGTTGAGTTATGCCGGAACATTTAGCACAATTTGTGTTTAAATATATAATGGCTCAACGGACAATACATATTTTTCTTTGGAAAATTATATATTCAATGCCAAGGTAAGGTTATAATTGCTTTGGAGTGGAGTTTCGACTCCCATAGTGCACTGGCTTTGCTCGTGATGTGGATACACATGTATCAAATACGTCTTGCAATGGCCTTCCCAGTGTGTACTAGACAGTGTCTTGGTGAGGTGTGCATTAACCAACTGAAGAGCCCAATTGCACACCGGGGCGAAACACTGTCATTTTGTTGAGTTATGCCGGAACATTTAGCACAATTTGTGTTTAAATATATAATGGCTCAACGGACAATACATATTTTTCTTTGGAAAATTATATATTCAATGCCAAGGTAAGGTTATAATTGCTTTGGAGTGGAGTTTCGACTCCCATAGTGCACTGGCTTTGCTCGTGACGTGGATACACATGTATCAAATACGTCTTGCAATGGCCTTCCCAGTGTGTACTAGACAGTGTCTTGGTGAGGTGTGCATTAACCAACTGAAGAGCCCAATTGCACACCGGGGCGAAACACTGTCATTTAGTTGAGTTATGCCGGAACATTTAGCACAATTTGTGTTTAAATATATAATGGCTCAACGGACAATACATATTTTTCTTTGGAAAATTATATATTCAATGCCAAGGTAAGGTTATAATTGCTTTGGAGTGGAGTTTCGACTCCCATAGTGCACTGGCTTTGCTCGTGATGTGGATACACATGTATCAAATACGTCTTGCAATGGCCTTCCCAGTGTGTACTAGACAGTGTCTTGGTGAGGTGTGCATTAACCAACTGAAGAGCCCAATTGCACACCGGGGCGAAACACTGTCATTTTGTTGAGTTATGCCGGAACATTTAGCACAATTTGTGTTTAAATATATAATGGCTCAACGGACAATACATATTTTTCTTTGGAAAATTATATATTCAATGCCAAGGTAAGGTTATAATTGCTTTGGAGTGGAGTTTCGACTCCCATAGTGCACTGGCTTTGCTCGTGATGTGGATACACATGTATCAAATACGTCTTGCAATGGCCTTCCCAGTGTGTACTAGACAGTGTCTTGGTGAGGTGTGCATTAACCAACTGAAGAGCCCAATTGCACACCGGGGCGAAACACTGTCATTTTGTTGAGTTATGCCGGAACATTTAGCACAATTTGTGTTTAAATATATAATGGCTCAACGGACAATACATATTTTTCTTTGGAAAATTATATATTCAATGCCAAGGTAAGGTTATAATTGCTTTGGAGTGGAGTTTCGACTCCCATAGTGCACTGGCTTTGCTCGTGATGTGGATACACATGTATCAAATACGTCTTGCAATGGCCTTCCCAGTGTGTACTAGACAGTGTCTTGGTGAGGTGTGCATTAACCAACTGAAGAGCCCAATTGCACACCGGGGCGAAACACTGTCATTTTGTTGAGTTATGCCAGAACATTTAGCACAATTTGTGTTTAAATATATAATGGCTCAACGGACAATACATATTTTTCTTTGGAAAATTATATATTCAATGCCAAGGTAAGGTTATAATTGCTTTGGAGTGGAGTTTCGACTCCCATAGTGCACTGGCTTTGCTCGTGATGTGGATACACATGTATCAAATACGTCTTGCAATGGCCTTCCCAGTGTGTACTAGACAGTGTCTTGGTGAGGTGTGCATTAACCAACTGAAGAGCCCAATTGCACACCGGGGCGAAACACTGTCATTTTGTTGAGTTATGCCGGAACATTTAGCACAATTTGTGTTTAAATATATAATGGCTCAACGGACAATACATATTTTTCTTTGGAAAATTATATATTCAATGCCAAGGTAAGGTTATAATTGCTTTGGAGTGGAGTTTCGACTCCCATAGTGCACTGGCTTTGCTCGTGATGTGGATACACATGTATCAAATACGTCTTGCAATGGCCTTCCCAGTGTGTACTAGACAGTGTCTTGGTGAGGTGTGCATTAACCAACTGAAGAGCCCAATTGCACACCGGGGCGAAACACTGTCATTTTGTTGAGTTATGCCGGAACATTTAGCACAATTTGTGTTTAAATATATAATGGCTCAACGGACAATACATATTTTTCTTTGGAAAATTATATATTCAATGCCAAGGTAAGGTTATAATTGCTTTGGAGTGGAGTTTCGACTCCCATAGTGCACTGGCTTTGCTCGTGATGTGGATACACATGTATCAAATACGTCTTGCAATGGCCTTCCCAGTGTGTACTAGACAGTGTGTTGGTGAGGTGTGCATTAACCAACTGAAGAGCCCAATTGCACACCGGGGAGAAACACTGTCATTTTGTTGAGTTATGCCGGAACATTTAGCACAATTTGTGTTTAAATATATAATGGCTCAACGGACAATACATATTTTTCTTTGGAAAATTATATATTCAATGCCAAGGTAAGGTTAAAATTGCTTTGGAGTGGAGTTTCGACTCCCATAGTGCACTGGCTTTGCTCGTGACGTGGATACACATGTATCAAATACGTCTTGCAATGGCCTTCCCAGTGTGTACTAGACAGTGTCTTGGTGAGGTGTGCATTAACCAACTGAAGAGCCCAATTGCACACCGGGGCGAAACACTGTCATTTTGTTGAGTTATGCCGGAACATTTAGCACAATTTGTGTTTAAATATATAATGGCTCAACGGACAATACATATTTTTCTTTGGAAAATTATATATTCAATGCCAAGGTAAGGTTATAATTGCTTTGGAGTGGAGTTTCGACTCCCATAGTGCACTGGCTTTGCTCGTGATGTGGATACACATGTATCAAATACGTCTTGCAATGGCCTTCCCAGTGTGTACTAGACAGTGTCTTGGTGAGGTGTGCATTAACCAACTGAAGAGCCCAATTGCACACCGGGGCGAAACACTGTCATTTTGTTGAGTTATGCCGGAACATTTAGCACAATTTGTGTTTAAATATATAATGGCTCAACGGACAATACATATTTTTCTTTGGAAAATTATATATTCAATGCCAAGGTAAGGTTATAATTGCTTTGGAGTGGAGTTTCGACTCCCATAGTGCACTGGCTTTGCTCGTGATGTGGATACACATGTATCAAATACGTCTTGCAATGGCCTTCCCAGTGTGTACTAGACAGTGTCTTGGTGAGGTGTGCATTAACCAACTGAAGAGCCCAATTGCACACCGGGGCGAAACACTGTCATTTTGTTGAGTTATGCCGGAACATTTAGCACAATTTGTGTTTAAATATATAATGGCTCAACGGACAATATATATTTTTCTTTGGAAAATTATATATTCAATGCCAAGGTAAGGTTATAATTGCTTTGGAGTGGAGTTTCGACTCCCATAGTGCACTGGCTTTGCTCGTGATGTGGATACACATGTATCAAATACATCTTGCAATGGCCTTCCCAGTGTGTACTAGACAGTGTCTTGGTGAGGTGTGCATTAACCAACTGAAGAGCCCAATTGCACACCGGGGCGAAACACTGTCATTTTGTTGAGTTATGCCGGAACATTTAGCACAATTTGTGTTTAAATATATAATGGCTCAACGGACAATACATATTTTTCTTTGGAAAATTATATATTCAATGCCAAGGTAAGGTTATAATTGCTTTGGAGTGGAGTTTCGACTCCCATAGTGCACTGGCTTTGCTCGTGATGTGGATACACATGTATCAAATACGTCTTGCAATGGCCTTCCCAGTGTGTACTAGACAGTGTCTTGGTGAGGTGTGCATTAACCAACTGAAGAGCCCAATTGCACACCGGGGCGAAACACTGTCATTTTGTTGAGTTATGCCGGAACATTTGGCACAATTTGTATTTAAATATATAATGGCTCAACGGACAATACATATTTTTCTTTGGAAAATTATATATTCAATGCCAAGGTAAGGTTATAATTGCTTTGGAGTGGAGTTTCGACTCCCATAGTGCACTGGCTTTGCTCGTGATGTGGATACACATGTATCAAATACGTCTTGCAATGGCCTTCCCAGTGTGTACTAGACAGTGTCTTGGTGAGGTGTGCATTAACCAACTGAAGAGCCCAATTGCACACCGGGGCGAAACACTGTCATTTTGTTGAGTTATGCCGGAACATTTAGCACAATTTGTGTTTAAATATATAATGGCTCAACGGACAATACATATTTTTCTTTGGAAAATTATATATTCAATGCCAAGGTAAGGTTATAATTGCTTTTGAGTGGAGTTTCGACTCCCATAGTGCACTGGCTTTGCTCGTGATGTGGATACACATGTATCAAATACGTCTTGCAATGGCCTTCCCAGTGTGTACTAGACAGTGTGTTGGTGAGGTGTGCATTAACCAACTGAAGAGCCCAATTGCACATCGGGGCGAAACACTGTCATTTTGTTGAGTTATGCCGGAACATTTAGCACAATTTGTGTTTAAATATATAATGGCTCAACGGACAATACATATTTTTCTTTGGAAAATTATATAAATCCTATTTGGAGTGATGACATTATTATACAGCCTTACAACATCAGCAAAATCTGGAAGGAAAGGTGGAGAGATTTTTCTTCACCTCACCAAAGATGATCCTTCCCAGCATATCCCAGGAACTGATCTACCAAGAGCTACGGGGTGCCAACTAAATCGTGCTCGAACTGGTCACGGAAGGTGCAAGGCAATGCTACACAAATGGGGTTGGCTAAAATCACCAGCTTGTGACTGCGGAGCTCAAGAACAGACTATGTACCACATCATTCACGAGTGCCCACAATGTAGCTTCCCAGGCGAATGAGAAGAGTTCATGAAAGCATCAGCTCCAGCGCTTTCCTGGTTGAAGAGCCTTGATGTTCATTTTTGATTGTTATGTACATATTTGTATATATTTGTAGATCACTTGTACCATACAAAAAATAATAACATGGGTGATTTAATTTACATTCATAACTTCTTCTTCTGCACGAATGGGTCTCCTAGGACCCCATGGAATCAACACTTATTGGCCGTGATGTTTGCCCAATAACTCTTCATGCGCAACGATTGAGCGAGTCTTCGTTACTGTGACCCGACATTCATAACTTATTTAAAATGACATCAATAATAACGATGTTATGGGATTTACATCCCTTGTAACTACTGTGGCTTTAGAGATGCCAGGATACGGGAATTTCACCCTGAAGAGGATGCTTAACTTGCTAGTAAATCTACTGTCGTGGGTTTCTCGCAGGAAATAACTTTAAATGTTAGAAGCCATTCTTCAGTATTGCCTGTGTAATCAATCAACAGAATTGTAGAGGGCACAACCTGCAGCCTTGTTAACTTGTACTAGGAATGAGATAAAACGCAAAAGTAACAGGAAACGAAACATGTCTGTGATATTTCTATATGCAGTTCAAATGCTTGTTGACCTGCCCAGCTCACAGTTCCTTGTCATACTAGTGTACATAAATGGTAGCTTATAAGCAAACGGGTCACTGTTACAGGCTACACGTCTCAGGTGCAATCCGAGGAATATAGCCTACCTTACTTACTTTACTTTACGCGATCAGGCCCAGGGTACTGCGAGCTGCTACAAGGGTTCTCCTCCACTGGATTCTGTTTGCTGCTCTCTGTTGCCAGTCATCCTCTATTCCAATCTGTCGCAGGTTTTCATGGATTCCCTCCTTCCATCTTTTCTTTGGTCTACCCTGCGTCTTCTTCCATGAGGAACAAAATTGAGCAGTTTCAGAGGCCATCGGCATGTGTCCATCCTAGTGACATGGCTTGCCCATGCCAGACGTTTGCTTCTCATTAGCTACGGTGTTTGGGGTCTTATACATGGCATCCAGCTCTCGATTGTACCGTATACGCCATTCACCAGTTTCCTTATCTTGAACGGGATCAAGGACCTTCCTCAAAACTTTCAGCTCAAAAACAAGGAGATTATTTAAATCTTTTTTCTGAGTACTCCAGGTCTCGCTTCCATACAGCACTACAGGCCGAATTAGTGTCTTGTATAGTTGGAGTTTGAACTTTCTCGATAGGCTGCGGGACTTAAAAAGATGACTGAGGCTGTAGTAGGAGTGGTTACCTGCATAATCTATTGTTAACATCTGCAGTAGTGAGCCCAGTAACAACTTGCTGACCTCAGATCTATTGACAAAGTGAAGACAAGAGTTTTATGTGTTGAAACAAACACAAAGTGAAGACTGGTCTATGAGCCTGTCTTTATCGAGGATTTGACAGCAAGTTTCTTACTTCCATCCACTCAAATTAGTGTCAATGTAGGCCTAAAGACAAAAAGAAAGGAAATACGGCTCGAGTTTTATAACACAGATTTATTTATTTAATCGTGTCAGTCAACATACAATATACACAAAAACTATACAGCAATTGGTACCAAAAGCATACACAGCCCCGTACAGCGGCTACCCTCATAGGCTCCACAAACCCACCCAAAATTCAAATGGAATGTGACCAGTATCCAGCCAGTTCACAGGCCTATTCGGTGGCTAGCATCAAGTCCTCGAGAGAGCAGCTTGCAGATGAGGAGATGGCTCATGGTCTTCTCTTCACCGCATTTGCATAACGTGGAGTCACACGCAAATCCCCATTTCTTTCAGGTTGCTTTTTGATCTGCCAACACTTGAGTGCAGCCTGCTAAGCATCCTCCATATTGGCCAAGTTTCCTCATGTGTTGGGGCGAGGCGTTCAGCTAGTAACACCCAACCTGACGGACTGTTCCATCTACAGTGCCATTTATTTTCCTAAATGTTGGGGAAGGTTGAGACAGGCGTTTGGTCGAGTGAAGGTAACTTTTTCTTGACTTGAGCCTTGAAGTTGCTGGTTGATACCCATATAAAGTGTGGGATTTCAAGTCCAATACCCTAGATCTCTCCAGGTTTCATTCAGAGTGATATCCACTTCACTAGCGTGACTGGATCTGCATCATACAGGGCAGACATATTCTGCAGCGGAATAACAAAGGGCTATCGCTGAAGTTCTTAAGATAAGAGACTGTGCTCGCCAGGTTGTACCACCTAGTTTCCGAAGAATATTGTTTCTTATTGATAGTTTCCTTTTGGTGTCCAAGCAGTGTGTTCTGTAGGTGAGTGTCACTCCTAGATATTTGGGAGTGAAGCATTGTTCCAGTTGTGTACCTTCCCAGACTATTTATAGTTTTCTTGTTGCCTGTCTATTTTTGAGGTGGAAGGCACAGACTTGTGTTTTGGTTGGGTTCGGTATCAACTGGTTTTCTTGGTGGTAGTCACCTAGATCTTGCAGGACATGGGAGAACTTTTCTTCGATAAGTTCTAAACTTGTCTCTTGAACTGCTAGAGCAAGGTCATCTGCATAAATAAAACTTTCCGTTCCTTCTGGGCAGGGCTGGTCATTGGTGTGGATGTTAATAAGTAGAGGAGTGAAAACGCTTCCTTGTGGGAGGCCATTTTTCATATTCCTCTATCCGCTTCGCTTCCCTTGGAATTCAACAAAATATGTTCTATTTTGCAGAAAGCACTCAATCATCTTGGTTAGTTTGTAGTCCTTTGTTATACGGCAGAGTTTATTTATCAGTATACGATGTTTGACTGTGTCATATGCTGAAGTCACGTCAATAAAAACTGCCCCAATGATACTGCTTTTCTCTATATATTGTGTGAGATGTAGTATTTTGGAAGTGCAACTTTTCCCTGGTTGAAAACCTGCTTGCTCAGGTATGAGCAACGGTTCCACCTTTTCAGATAGCGGGTGGAAGAAACTTGTTTTGACCAGAAATAACGGATCTTCCTAATGTCCTGTGCGGTGAGTGGTTTAAGACTTGAAATGTATTACTCCGCTTTCCTCAACAAGGATTCAAAGACAGGACCCCATAGAACAGTTGAAAGGGGCAATGGCATTTGGATGTTTCAGATCATCCCAATAATTTTAAAGTGTATTTTAAGTAATGTGTACATAGATGTCTTATAATATATTTTAATTGTGTAATATTAATTCAAATAGGACTGATTTCCGATGTGTAATAGCACTACAATTTTCTTTTCATTACCTACCTGTCACTACGTGATGATGAGACAAAAGAAAACGTTTCATTTCTTACTTGATGTGTGAAATTCATTATTTGTCTGTTCTGAAACCGTTGGCTACTTTATGGCAAGAATGGGAGGAATATTTTGTTTGAGTTTTTGTCCTTAAAAGTTCACTTTTTCTCTTTTCTGATTCATCGTCATAATTCTCTGTTCTTAAAAACAGGTAAAAACTTACTTATTTTCAGATAATCCCGAATTACTAAGTTAAATTAAACTGTGGAAATATCCGTCCGTACATTTGAATCTGCCCAATAATTCAAATACCGGTAGCACTGTTTCCAAATATCTAGTTTGTGCTGGCCGTTACAGCAGATCATTTGTCTTTCCTCTTCTTCACAACCAATCAGAAGGCTTCGCATGTCTCTTATTAGAATCATGAAACACTTGTAGCCTTCAAGGTGATAAACTCGTAGCATGAGCCCATGGTTTTAGTAATAAACATATTTCACTTGGCTATTACTAACTACTGTACTAAGTAAAATAGATAAAAACTACTATATCACGTGCTTCTTTCTGCCGGTATTCACATTCTTAAGTGGCGGTGCTGCCGCTTGACTGAAACTAGAGGAATAGTGATAGGAACGTAAACAAGCCCCTGCTTTTAATGTGTAATTGAGCGACATGCTCAAGCTTTTCTCTGATTATGAAAATAATGGACGATAAAAAGAAAATTAACAGATATTGTACAATTCAGCAGTTTTCTAAAATTAACAAGTGATATTTCACATTATAATTTTCCTAAATGTAAATGTAAGATATAACAAAAGAATGAGGTCAAGTGCATCATGTCACTAGACCAATATTTGACCAATTTCGAAGAAATACGCAGATCGGCGTTTTGCATAGAATGATTGCTTACATAAAGAATACAGTCTAACCAACCTATTCTTATTATTATTAATCTTGATTGGTCATATTGGTGCAGCTACAGTCACAGTGGAACCGGATCTTCTCTGTGGAAGTTCCTCTGTGACTACCAAAGCGCCCAGCTTGCCAAAGAGAAACATCTGGTCCCTCACCTAAGAGGCTGTATCAAGAAGAGCAAGTTGAAGGTGTTTTACCCTCAGGCAGTTCAAAGAGTGACGGTGAGAGGTTGGAGCCCAACATCAAGACACAATTTGAAGGACTGAAGGAGGAACACGCTACTTTTCGAAAAGAGTACGAGCAAGTGAGTGAAAGAACAAAGATTTTGAGAGATCAAGTAACAGAACTTGAGGTGGACAAGTTAGAGCTTCAGGCTGCTCTAAGAGAAGCCAAAGCCGACAGGAAACACTGAATCAAGAGCTACAGCAAGCAGAAGAAGAATGTCAAGAGAAAGCCGACGCATTAGAATCAGAATCACAGGTGCGTGCTGAATTGGAAAGCGCTCTTGCAAAATTAAGGGAAGTAGTTGAATCCTTGAAGAGACAGGTAATGGAGGCAGAGGAATGTACGTTCAAGGACTTGGAGACATTTGCTAATAATGAGAAGAAAGTTAAATTTTACACCGGCTTGCCCTGTTATGCTGTTTTTAAAGTAGTTCTTGATGGCCTTGTGAGCTTCATGGGAAATTGTGAGTCCAGGTTTGTTTTACAACCCTGGCAAAATCTACTGCTAACACTGATGAGGTTACGGCTGTCCGTTACTCTTCAAGACCTTGCCTATAGATTTGGTGTGCCAGAATCGACTGCCTGTCGTAAGTGGCTACATGCAATGTATGTATCCCACTCTAGTAAGAGAAACTCTATGGGAAACTATGCCTCGGGATTTTATAGAGGTTTACGGAAACAGTGTTGCTGTTATTATTGATTGCATTGAGATATTTACCGATAAACCTTCATCCTGGAAACTCGGGTTATGATGTGGTCAAATTATAAGCACCATCATACAGTGAAAGTTCTTCTTGGTATCAGCCCATGTGGTGCTATTACTTTTGTGTCCACAGCTAGGGGTGCTCGAGCTTCTATCTGGCTTGTATGAATTGTTGTTGCCTCATGATGTTGTAATGGCCGACCGAGGGTTCAACATTGCTGAACATCTCGCTGTGTATGGTGCAAAGTTATTGATGCCTGCCTTCACTAGAGGCCAAAGCAACTCAGTTCTCATGATGTAAGCCTGACCAGGTAGATTGCTAATCTCCGCATTCATGTAGAGGGGTTATTGGATTAGTGCGGAGGAAGTATCGTATTTTAAGGGGAACTCTTCCTTTAGAAACCAATCACAGTTGTACATAATTAAAGCATGACAAAATGTGCATGATCCCTTGGTTAAATCAGCATAAACATCATTTTATTTTTTTATTTTTTTGCCTATGGCTTTTTTTTTAGTGCCGGGAGTGTCCGAGGACATGTTCGGCTCGCCAGTTTTGTAGCTGCTTCGAGACGGACACCCAATGGGTGAGCTACAAGTACCGTTGGGGCAGAAATTTGGAATGTAAGGACGAGGAGTTGGAAGGTAGCGGCTGTGGCCTATACTTAGGGACCAACCCCGGCATTTGCCAGGAAGGAAGATGGGAAACCACAGAAGACCATCTTCAAGGTTGCCGGCGGGGGATTCGAACCTCCTCGCCTCCCGGATGTGAGCGAATGCCAGCAGTCATGCCGTAACGACCACGGCTAACTCACCCGGTAACATCATTTCTAACACTTCATAAATTAAAAATAATTCAATATCACAAGAAATAAAATCTCAGCAATTTTGCTACGTATGTGCCGTGTCTTGTGTGGGGTTTCACCTAGGACACCAAGCTGGCTCATCAGCGGGCTCTTGGTGTCCTGGAACAAACCTAGAAAAATTGCTGAGTTTTAATTCACTGGCCGTGAAAGCCAATATACCATCTTTTTAGAAGCCTTCATAGGGAGGTTAAGGCTGCTTGAACTTTTAGTTCTCGCAGTAAAGTGGTGCAGTTGCACTCTATATAAAGGAAGGTAGTGCGCAGTTTGCTACTCCTGTGAGGGTCCAGGTGGGGACACTAAGAGCCGGCTGATGAGCCAACTTGGTGTCCTAGGCGAAACCCCACACAAGACACGGCACAAACCTAGACAAATGCTGAGTTTTAATTCACTGGCCGTGAAAGCCAATATAGGCTTTCAACACTCCACTAATTAAAAGAGCTAATTCACTCTTTCTGAAGACGATCAGGTAGGCTACACATATTCTCTGTGCCCTCCTTCTCCTCCTGGGTTGTGGTGCTTGGCCTTGGCACTCAGGGCAAAACCACTTCTTTGGGGCGGATATCAGAACCACACATCCTCCTTGTTTTGACTTAATTCTCCCCACTCCAAGTCAAATGGATCAACTCCGTATAGATAGATTTTTTCTTCATACCGACTCTTGTCAAAATGAGTCAGGTTTGACAAATAATTCTCCACAAAAGGCGTTTTATTACTTAAAAGTTGATGCTCACACGCTTCTCACCACCCGTGTTTACTCCGGCCTTAACAACAATATGGCGGATATTGTGTTTCTCGGGAGAGACAAGAGATGGCACTCGCATTGGCCCGCCCCACCCCCGACTCGTGCAACCCACCCATTACGATGTGATTAATACTTTTAATGTAAATGATCTTTCTAAAGGAGAGCTCCGTTTGACTTGGTAAAAAAAACAGCACTTTTGTTGTTGTTCAATCAGCTATACAATTTTATCGGGTTACAATACAAATATTTACTCTAAATAGCTAATGAAGAATAAAACAAGGAAAAAGTTTGGTGTAGCTTGTTTTTATGTAAGAATACGGGTAACATTTTTACTGTCTAAACTTGAGTATATACTTTTTTCACCGACCCTCTTCCTCTGTGATTTCGTTTGGAAAGGAGTTTCATGGTGGCTGAGGGCGGTTCCCAAACAGGCTCAATACAGTATATGCACAACCGACCCTCTTCCTCTGTGATTTCGTTTGGAAAGGAGTTTCATGGTGGCTGAGGGCGGTTCCCAAACAGGCTCAATACAGTATATGCACAACCGACCCTCTTCCTCTGTGATTTCGTTTGGAAAGGAGTTTCATGGTGGCTGAGGGCGGTTCCTAAACAGGCTCAATACAGTATATGCACAACCGACCCTCTTCCTCTGTGATTTCGTTAGGAAAGGAGTTTCATGGTGGCTGAGGGCGGTTCCCAAACAGGCTCAATACAGTATATGCACAACCGACCCTCTTCCTCTGTGATTTCGTTTGGAAAGGAGTTTCATGGTGGCTGAGGGCGGTTCCCAAACAGGCTCAATACAGTATATGCACAACCGACCCTCTTCCTCTGTGATTTCGTTTGGTAAGGAGTTTCATGGGGGCTGAGGGCGGTTCCCAAACAGGCTCAATACAGTATATGCACAACCGACCCTCTTCCTCTGTGATTTCGTTTGGAAAGGAGTTTCATGGTGGCTGAGGGCGGTTCCCAAACAGGCTCAATACAGTATATGCACAACCGACCCTCTTCCTCTGTGATTTCGTTTGGAAAGGAGTTTCATGGTGGCTGAGGGCGGTTCCCAAACAGGCTCAATACAGTATATGCACAACCGACCCTCTTCCTCTGTGATTTCGTTTGGAAAGGAGTTTCATGGTGGCTGAGGGCGGTTCCCAAACAGGCTCAATACAGTATATGCACAACCGACCCTCTTCCTCTGTGATTTCGTTTGGAAAGGAGTTTCATGGTGGCTGAGGGCGGTTCCCAAACAGGCTCAGTATAATTATATCAATCAGATATAATTTATTTTAGATTTTTTATTTTTTTGCACATTTCAGTAATTGAAATTATTTTGTGTTGACATACTGAAAGATAAATAGGATCAACAATATACAGTACGTTTAACAAGCAACCCCTCCCCGACTTGGTTTACCCAGCGTAAGCTTAAGGGGCACACAGACGGCAGGTCCCAGGCACAATTCAGAAAAGCTTAACTCCAAACACTTATACTCTTCTCTGAAGTCTTAACTCGACACAACTCGACAGATTGATGTTGGCCGATCTGGGATGATAGGCTCGCTCAGAAACTCGCTCCGAAGCTAGTACTTTAAATTTGAATTAATTTAAATGGAGATTGTTGGAAGAAATGGAAACGTAAGACACTTACAGTGGGCGATGTATTAAAGATAGAGATATGCTGTCGGGGACTCTTTTGTAGAACAATTCTTACACTCATATTATATATAGCCTATATATATATATATAACGGTTTACCCTGCGTAAGCTTAAAAGGGGCACGGGCGGCAGGTTTTTCTTCGACTCGGTTCACTGAAATCGTTACTGTTCGGCTTCCTTCGATCATAAATGATTGTTTTTCTATAAAAACCTTCCTCGAGAAATCCTTTACAAGAATTGGGCACTTTGTTTTACAATATGTAGAGATCTTCTGCCAGAACAGAACAGGAGCTGCGTATGGGTAATCAGTGAGCGGAGTCATCACCATTATAATCTTTACTGATGCTTCCATCATTTCTGGCTCTTTTGTAATTTGACTGTAATTCGGTTTGATGCATGTGATGGACTATAAATACGGTGCGTCAGTATTGTGTGGGACAGGTAATCTGCAATATTGAATACTAATTGGTTAAGTTTTATGTAAGGGCACTGAAATTGTTCTGTATTATTTATAAATGAATACTTGTCTAAGTTCGCTTGGGCAGAAAAAGACCTGTGAGATGATTCTTGTTTTTTCCCTGAGTTAAAGTAGGATTTTGTTTGTTTGTTTGTTTGTTTGTTTTGTAGATCCTGCCATCTGGGTAATCCACTCCTAAGAGCTCCCAGAGCAAATTGAAACTGATATGTTAACACCAGTCATCGTGGACTGTTGCCATCGCACTGTACGGTACCGTACCTTCTGTAGTAACTTAATCTTGGTTTTGATATCCACTAGACTTTCTTTAGTGTCAAAATATAAAGAACACTGCTGTACCTGAAAAAGTGGCCGATGAAGACACCATAAGGTATGGTGATAAGACAACTCTGCAATCCGATCATGATGGGTGTCATATCAATCTGGAAATTCCCAAAGTCCAGTTGATCAGCTGAAATACATATTGTATTACCAAAACTGCCAATGTGGAGAAGAAAACTTGTCAAGAAAATCCATCACCAAATAATGATTACCTGAATTTCCCTTTGGAATGCCAAAGAACATTGTACTAGCCAGCATTGCCATAAACAAGACGGACACCATCACTTGCACCCTCTGGCAACGAGTGAAGTAGCTCCTTGGGTTTCTGTAACATCAATAGTAGTGACTGAGAATGAGCACTGTTCTTACCTTATGAATTTAATCAGAGGAATGATGATGAAAATAATGATACTGTAGTGACAGTTTGTCCCTTCAGTGATCAGAGCATTGAGGTCGCGGGTTCCAGTCTTGCGTTGGCCAACTATTTTAATTCTCTAATAGGCTTGTACTATTTGTGCATTACACGACCTAATCGCTAAAAGCCTTCATTTTTCAAATATGGTGATGGGTTCTACCAGTATTTAGACTGAAAATGTGGTCTACCAGAACATATGTGTGGCCTCTGAAGAGGTCTGGTGTAGGTCTTTGAATGTGTGCGCCCTGCATGTCGTGATGACTAAGATGTATTCAGTCCACGAGCCAGGGAAATGAACCATTAACTGGCCAATTAGTGCCAATGCCTAACCACGGGACCGGACATAATGATGATATGTTTTCATTATAGGTCTTCTTTTGTAAGAGCAGATATGGGGACTTTAAACCACTACATAGGCTGCATTGCCAATTGGCCCAAGCGATCTGTGTATGAAGATTTCGTAGCGATATCAAGATAGAAAATAACCTTCCACAAATGCGTATGTACATATGTTCTTCCCTGAAACGACTTTCAACGTTGTTGCGTACGAGAACTAAGTAAGCATGCTCTTCCTTGTCTGTAGCAGGTGCGAAGTCGTAACACGCAGTCCCTTGTCCATGGAGAACTGATATCCAGCAGTTCACCATGAAGGTCCAGTGCTCCCCGGTCATCACGTCATGGACCACGATGTCCCGACAATACCTGCAACAGAACGAGGGCCATTCACTTTCAATATAATTACTGTAGTTGCAAGTGGGGCTAATATGTAAACACACAAACACTACCTGCATAATGCGCTTCAGAATAAACCTGTATAATATTTTCACTACCTAAAACAAAATAACATAAAATTATAGATTAGAAACCAAGTACAAAAACACCTGCAGCAATTTTGTCAACCAAACAATATTTACATAAAGAAGCAGAAAATCAACCACCAACTAGACGTTTTGATTGTACTTAAAGGAGCTCATAATTATACTGTTATTGAAATACAACTGATTATGGGAATGATACCATAAGTTTGGTTGGTTCCTTAGTTTAGGGAATGTGACAACGCGGCCATGTATTCCCGTGTACTTTGGGGATGTGTAGAATCTGTGTGATAACCGGTGTTAATTGTAATGGCTGTATTAGTGTGTGTTGTCTGTTTTAATTCGAGTAAGAACTGCAAACAATAACTTGATGTAGTTCCTACTTTTGCTACCAAATGCTACCACCCACGACACCTAGCTTGCAAACTTTGGCTACTAGATGGCATTGCAGTCAGTACCGGGCGGTGAATGTTGGAACTAATAGAGCATTATTAATTCTAACCAACAAATTTTGGCTTCACACAATTGTAGTTAGTGGAAGGTTCCTTTTCATGCCATAAATCTATGACATGGGACCGCCGGCTTTACTTCCCCTCCAAAGGAAGGCATACTGAGTTTTTTTAACGAAAACCCGACGACTTCGGCCGGGTTTGAACCCGTGACCTTGGGCATAGAGGCTCAACATGTTACCGAAGCCGCCATACCATAAGTCTAAATAATAGCTTAGTGCTCATGTATAAGAGTTAATGGATCTACTGTATGGTGTTGCCACGCGGAGTAATGTTATTGCATTATGTTGTATTCGCATGAAATTATGTTATGGAACTTCGTTTTAGTCTCGCAGAGTGATAACCGATGTCAACGAAAGAGTAAATTATTAATATTATCATATATGAACTGCAGCCAATGGCCATAGCTGGGTATTTTTGAGTGAACGTCCGAGGGCTCCCAACAAGTTCAATGTCAAGTAGTTCCAACTATGGCTACCAGATGCTACTGTCACTAACACTAGCGGCGAACGTTGGAACTTGATAGAGTGTTTCTAACTAGTCAAATATGACTTACAAATTTTGCTACACACCATCAATTGCAATAGTAGGTTCTTTTACATGCCATCAATTCTTGACATGGGCCCGCCGGCTTTACTTCCCCTCCGAAGGAAGGCATACTGAGGGATTTTAACGCTCTTAAAAATCCGACGATTTCGGCCGGGTTTGAACCCGCGATCTTGGGCATAGCAATTCAGCATACTACCGACTATGTCACCGAAGCCGTCGAACGAGTATATTATGAGGAGTTAATAATCAAGCTATTTAAAATAACACATTGAGGGATAAATACGACATAATACTACAACTAAATAAGATCTGTAGATTGTAGTAGCCTATATTGAACCTAATAATAACTGATATCTAAATAGAAATTGATTAATGGTAATGAGTTAAATAATTCTAGTTAGTTAATAATAATAATAATCCCTATTTAAATTGGCCTATGTCGCCTCCGTAGCGTAGCGGTCAGCATGGTTAGCTGCCGCCCCGGAGGTCCTGGGTTCGATTCCCGGCTCTGCCACGAAATTTGAAAAGTGGTATGAGGACTGTTATTGAAATACAACTGATTATGGGAATGATACCATAAGTTTGGGTGGTCCAAATGAGTAGAGGGGGTTCGATTCCCTCCTCAGCCATCCTCGAAGTGGTTTTCCGTGGTTTCCCACTTCGTCTTCAGGCAAATGCCGGGATGGTACTGAGACCGTATTTTGTATTTAGTTGGATATAGGTTAAGTTGGCAATAACACTGATGGCAGTACTACGACATTCCTTTGAAATGCAGGTGCGCGATAGGACTGTGGCGAAGTTAGGAGCTGTCAGCAACCCGCCGTACAGACCGACGACCACATGTTTGACATTTTAATACCTGTAATGAATACAAGATGGACACAGCACCACTGTCGTTATTTTGAACATTGTGGTAGAGCAATATACATAATGCAGTATGAAACAAAGAATGGGATATGCATCCTGTGGATAAAGGAATATAACTGAGAACTCATATATGAGTATAAATGCATACAGTATTATAACATGTGATTATCGAACTCGGCAATGATACATATATCGATAGTTACTGTCGATCAGAGAACAAGGTGCATTGTGGATCACCTGGAGACAGTATGATTATCGGGAGCAAACGAACAGTTGATTAGTGAATACAATTTCAGCTCTTCATAGAGCTCTCTGGTTTGAGTACATGTACGTGCGTTGCCGTGAAATCGTGTTTGTTCGGTAACGTGGAGTTGATCCGATATATACGTGTTACAGTATAACGTGATATGATTTTCGTTTGATCTTATAGTTTCAGACAGTGTTAACCTTCAATTTGAGCACAGTGAACTTGCATTCACGTATGATAACTTCTTCTTAAACCAATGATACAACAACGTGTTCTACATTGCAGTACAGAATAAACGGCTTTAGCCATGATTGTCATAAATGATATGAGGAGAGAGAGATATTGCTACGATATGAAGATGCAGAATATGGGCTAAACACAGACGAGAAATATAACACATAGCAGCGCTGAATACTCAGGATGATTACTTGATGCCAATATGAGCAACTACAGTATAAGGCTTTATAAGAGAAGATTGAAGAGATTATGAAAGTCGGAATGACAATTTGTACTGCTACATAATGAAAATGACTTGGCTTACTACATCAATGTTGTCGTGCTCTTTAGCAAGTGAAAGAACTATGAACTTTGTCAAACGAACTTTTGTTAGCTTCGTCTCGTTCGCGAACGGTAATCGGGTCTTCTTGATATCCAGTCGTTTCGTGACCGGTGCAGCTGAGCAGATAGGGTTCGATCCCAGGCAGGAGTATGCGTTATAGCATTCTCACTTCATTCATCTAGAACTTCAACAAGGTAGCTGGAAGTTTTCTTTTAGTAGAGAGTATGGATTTGTCATGCTTTGAATGTTCCTTTTCACCAATTTTGATTAGAGTAGTTAAGAATTACAGATGAGGGCTAGGGTGATTCTTGAATCATTTCTGTCCGAGTATGTAATTCACTTTGTAGTTCAATTTAGTAGTTATTGTAGTGTTACTTTGAACATTACCTTGCTTTCATTAAGATATAATTTGGGAATAAGATAGAAGAATATAGTTTGTTGGGAAGACAACATGAGAAACTTATAGGGAGAAGACGACGTTAAAATTATATAAGAATAATTCTAGCTCAAGCAGACGTCCCATAATCCGACGTATACGTGAATTCGACTTTGAACAAATTCTCTGGACTTTTTGAATTTGACTTCGAATATTTTTGAAAGCTCATGCAAGTATATTGGATAGACATTCAGGTCTATAGTTTTGTCAGATTGAGCATAGACTTGGAACATAGTGATTTCTAGTGTGATTCTTTGTGATTGTGCGAATTTATTCCTGGTAATCCAGATTTTTGAAATTCTTTTGATTTGGACTCCCTTTGTGAGCTCGTTCATTTTTTTAATTTTTGTGGATTCTTATGGGAAACTCCAACTTGGTTTAGCGTTCAAATCTAATGGTTAATTTGTACCTTCTCAAGATAGGCTCTTTTCCATGCTGTAGTTTTGACGTGTTTTCCTTTGAGGAGAATCTCCAGTGGAATTATTTTCAATTATGCGAAAACTGAATCGTTCTTTTCACAGTGGTCGGTTGAGAAATACCAAAGAAATACTTTGTTTGAGAAAATGTAATTAGTAATGCTATGTAATGTAAGGAGAGAAATGATTAAAATATATGTAAGTCATAATCGAGATGACAGACTTTGAATTCTCACATAGTTAATTAGACTTGTGAATACAATATTTTATCACTGTTCCGATAAAGATTATTCTCGACACTTTAACTCTTGGCTAATTTGAAGCAACATATTTATCCATGATTGTATAAAAACTTGTGTAATATTCGTAATGTTTGGAAATTTATTAAGAGCTGTTTAGCGATGATATGGTAATAATGGAATTTTGTCTGCGTATTTGAATTGCAATTTAGAAGATATTTGACATATGTGGATAGTCAATATCAATTTTTCCAGCACTGAATTAGCTTTAGAGCTATTGCTGAGTGCACTACGGTGTATTATTTTGAACGTGAAATTGAGTCACGATTTTAGCTAGTGGAAAGCTAATGTACAATTTTGAATCCAACATTTAAGAAACCAAGTATTGTAACAACATCGTTAATAATTTGTTAAGATTTAGTAACAATTGTTTTTAGAATAGAGTTTAATTGGAAAGACTGTAATATTAATACTTGTATAAACTTGAGCTATTTATAACTAAAATATTGAGTGATAGAAAATCTAATATCTGTGAGAAAGTGAATTGAAACACAATCATTACAATTAACAATACGACGTCCGATTAGTTTAATTGTTTGTCATTTAGGACGGAACGAACTTGAAATTGAAACCAAATAAATGTATATGAATACATGAAATTAACAGAGATGAATAATTCTAGGCGCAACTAAATCTCAGAAATAAAATGTAATTATGTAAAATATGTATATATTAATTGCTACGATTGAATAGAATATTTTTATAAATATGTCAAAAAGGGTTTACGATCATATTAGAATATTTTGTGTGTAATTTTTTTTTGTAACTTCTTTAATAATGATGAGACGATAGGCAGTTTGTGTGGCCAAATTAAGGCGGTTGTTACTTAAACATTTTTCATGCTTCGGCAGAGGCATAAGATTATAAACTTTTGTTCAGTGGAGTTTCTACTTCACGACACTGCGGTTTCAGTTAATAAACCTTTGCTAAATTTTAAAAATTCATACGAATGACTTAGTGATTTCTATTCGAATTAGAATGTGCTTCGAGAACCAGTGAGTCATTAGCTAGGATCTTTTTAACGCGCCCGAGATTAGATTAATTTAAATATCTTTAAGAGTCTTGGTAGCTCACTTTGGGCTATATATGTATATATTTTTTTTATAGACCACTGGCATCTTCTTATCACATTCTTTTTAATTTTTGTTGTATTCCTATCCATGGTCTATCCTTGGTGGTGGTGTCTTGGGGGTTATTTTCAGCCGGGGCTTCCAGATTGTACGATCCTGCATTTTCTTCGGATTTCACCAGGTAAGACCACGTGGATATGGGTGCAGTACCTACTGTAAGGCCACGGCCGCCTCCTTCCCTCTTCCTAGCCTATCCATCCCAATCTTCCATCCCTTCCCATCCCTAATGAGGCCCCTGTTCGCTTTGCAGGTGAGGCCGCCTGGGCGAAGTGCTGATCACACCTCCCCAGTTGTATCCCTCCCGTCCAGATGTTCCAAGCTCCAGGACACTTCCCATAGAGGCGGTAGTGGTGAGTTCCCTCGCTGGGTCCGTGGGAACCACCAACCTAGAGGGTAAATTGACGAAATAAAAAAAAAAAAATTGACCTATTATTACAACACATTTGCTATTTTAAAGTGAGACGACCAGATGTTGATGACGAGACAAGTTGTTTACGTTAGCAACTGATCAGAGGCTGATGTTATTATGTTGACTGACTACAGTGAGATTGTTGCATATTTGTAGACTCATGTAGGCAGGGGCGGTTTGACTGGGGGGTTGGGGGGGTGTCTCACCCCCCTCAGGTATTTTCTCAGTCGGCAAATACGATATCAGTCGGCAAATCCTGAAGAAGTCGTAACATTTCCCAAAACAGCATTTAAAAAAGCAAAACGGGGTATGGCTAAATACGATTTGGTCCGATTTTTTTAAAACTAATTATTATACTGACAGTCGGAATTTTTACCGACAGTCGGCACAAATGGACGCTGCAATAATTTCGTACAGCCAGGCAATAGCCCAGTGCGGCAAGAGGAAGGGTCGGCAAACTCTAGCCAACTCATTGAGATGTAATCGGAGGAATGTTATGAGTCATAACTTAAATGACCTGCTACCGCTGGTCTCGGCGCGTCCTCAGATATCCGCGCTATTGTGACAACATTGACAGGTTTATAGTTCCATAGTTCCTCAAGGGGTGGGGTGCTCACTATGGTCAGTGGAGTGGTCACCGAGAATTAGTGAAAGCAGTCGTTCCTGAACCGGCAACTTTTACAGTGATAACTAGGTGCAAATACAGTGGGAGTGGGACGTGAGCTTTTGCCGGCATGGAACATTATCATGGAGCATCGCGTACCAATCAAACGTAATTAATACCGTAATACTACAATAAATACACGCATATTTTCAGCCATGTTAATGGTTAATGGGGTTAACAAGAAAAAATGCCCGATAAATCCATAAAAGTCGACCTTTGTGGTGGGGCGGGTGGGGTGGGGGGGGGGGGGGGCGGGGGAAATTGTTCTCTTTTAAACCATCTTTTTTTTATTTAAATAAAACTTACAGACACTTTTAAAACACAGTGACAAGAGGACCGGGGTGGGGTGGAGGAGACAACTCTAAGTAACTTTGTAGAAGGAACGAATATCCGGAGAAGCACCCCAGCGACGCTCGACGTCTTCAAAGGGTTGAACTTAATGCCCATCGGGTAGCTAAGTTACAATAAAATTAAATCTTAGCGGAATGGAGAGAGAATCATTGGTACATTTCGTTATGGCGACTTTTGCTGTAGCTCGTTAGGTTTAGGTGCTTAAAATCTCTAAAGAAAATGCCTTTACCTGTATATTAGACAATAATTCACACACACCATTTTTGTCCCCCAGGGGCTCACATCTTGTGGGACGTGGGTTGGCGACCACGGGGCCCCAGCTGAGTCCGGCATTGCTTCCACTTACTTGTGCCAGGCTCCTCTCTGTCTCCTTTCCTGTCGACCTCACTTGGTCAACTCTTGTTCTCTTCCGACCCCGACGGTATTAGGGTATCCGAGGCCTAGGAAGTCTCTTCCTTTCCCGCCTTAATTGGCCCTTGTCTCATCTTTTCTGATTTCCTCCTTCTGCGAGGGGTCGGCCTTCTTTTTCTTTTCATGTTATCTCCTGCCTTCTGCTCAAGGTCCTCAGGGAGGCCGGGTGTATGTAGCCCCACCACTTTTGGTGCATCCTAGATAATGCTACACCCTCAGAGGCTCACGGCTGGTGAGTTCGGGAGTTGGCGACCCCGAGGGATTCCTGAGCTGGGTCCGTTTTCCCCTTTTGTCCCTTACCTTTGGGGCGGACCATCTCCTCTTTCACTTTCCTATCTGCCTTTCATGGCTCTCATTCCTTCCAAGTCCCTCAATCCGCATTCTTCTAGGGTTGAGGGCATTTCTTTTCCTCCTGTCCTTTATTTGCCTTATTCTCCTTTAGTTTTTCCATTTCTTCTTCTATAAGGCATCCAACGTTTAGAATGAAGCACAGGTTAGATAGGGATATTCTTCTCTCTTTCTGTTGCACGTGAGACATGTATGACGCTGTCATTTTCTAGCAACCCACTGTTGCCATATCAGTCGATTTTTTTTGTCGAAAAAACAGCATATTCTGGTAGAACTATGTTTTGCCGATCTTTTTTGTCCTATATTAGAACTACGTAAACTTGATAGAAATGCTAGAAAAAATTAGATATCTATATTTAAAAAAACGATGAACTGTGTCCCCTTATTAGTAAAATCGATCTTATATCATGTTGCATTGACTTTGTGATGCCTTTTTTTCACACACGTGTAGCTAAATGTGCCGTCTTGATGATGGATTATTGAAATATTTTATACTGGCAATATTACAATTTTCATGTAGGTAAAACTTCTGAATATTCTCTCATAACCGCATAGCAGCATTGCAAAAGTTCGTAATCTGCCAACTTCTCTATTTTTAAAGATAACCATGTCATGTTAGTTTGAGAGTTGTAGAGGAATGTTGGAAGAAATTTCCTACCTGCTTACCCAGAGTGTAGATTTAATTGTTTACACAGGCCGAGCTGTTCATTGGCCGCGGATTATATGAATGAAGTTTCGAAGGACAGCGGGGTGCAGCATGCTACTCACAGCTTTATTACTGTGCCCTTCGTGCTTGTATTTCAGTTGTTCAGCAGTCTCTATCTTGAGTGTGTGTGCAGCAGTTCTGTTAGATTTAACGTGTTGTATTTTACGTACAACAATGGATAGTTTTGTGAAAAGAAATCGTGGTCAAGTGCTCAGAAGGAGGAAAAAACAGGTCGTAATTAATGTGTTCAGTTATTTTAAGAATCTTAAACCTAACGAAAGTATAAATAATTTAGTCAATGAAACTGCTCTGGCCACAGGAACATCAAAGACTGCCGTTTTTAAAATACGTAGTGAGAGTGGACAGGGTCCAGTACTGTCACCACGCAAAAAGAGGCTAAGTAATACACTTCGCAAGAATAGCAGGAATGTTAAATATAATGACTTTATAATGACGTTATAGTTAATTTAATTTAATTTAATTTCGTTGTATGTGTTATGTTAGCCTACTATTAGTATTATTATACAGTACTTAATTCAAGTCTTCGTCACTGCACAATCGCTGAATGTGCGGAAAGTGTACGCGAAGCGCTTTGTACTGCTTCCTCTCATTGAGTGGCAACCCTGTCGTAACGCGCCATAAGACCAATGCTTCATTCTTAACGTTGGATGCCTTATAGATGTAGGTTAGTAGTCGCATCTTCACGATCACCCAAACCATCAGGGGCCGATAACCTAGATGTTAGGCCCCTTAAACAACAATTATCATCATCATCATCACACCATTTTTGGTGACTAGCGCATAAACCTTACACGTTACCAGAAAATCTCTCCATTGGAAGTTTACTCATATTTATGTACTCTATCCATTCCGCTAAGATTTAATCTGATCTGATGAGTAATTAAGCTATCCGACAGATACCAAACTAAGCCATCTGCCCACTTTGACAAAGTCCAGCGTCGTAGGGGAGTATTTCTGGACCTTCGTTTTTAGACTAAGTGGCTTAGAATTGTCTCGTCCACCCCGACCCGGTTTTCTTGTCACTGAGTTTTGAAACATCCTGTATACGGTACTCTCCAAAACGATTCGGCCACACTCGGGCTTGCTCTTGATTGATTTTGTTAATGAATTGTAGATTAGACATCTGTAAACACCCTACGTATTTTTTGCGTACTTCAAACCATTGTGTAAAATGAACAGTTTTTAAACCAGACTGTACCAATCGGACTACCTTAATATGAGAGCTATTTTGCCTTGTATTCTCGTATAGTATGCATTTATTTTTCGATCCGTTATGTATCGTTATTTTAGTGTGTTGCACGTGTTATATATTTTCATATTTTACCTCCTCCTTTCTTTCAAAGGCGTTATTGAGCTCGTATACCCTAAAAACTATCAAATCTTAGTCAGCACCCGGTCCGGTCCGGTCGATATTTTCTGTTTGCCATTCATTTTTCGCGCTTTATTGCGGTGAAAGCTCGGTTGTACGACGTCCAATGGAGGGTACTGGCCAAAAACGTCATTGTGAGCGTCGCATAAGTTAATGTGTGCCCACTTTGACCTGTCTTTATCATATAAGCCATTCATTCTCACCCTTAATGCGGTTTAGATCTGGAAAACGTCTTGCAGAAGCAGCACTTCTCTGATAGGTTTCGTATAACTGAGCTTATTTTGCTGAAGGGACAGTCTAAATTCGTCGTATAAACGGGATCGTCGTACAACTAAACGTCGTATAACTAAGCTTTCACTGTAGTAAACTTTTTCCCTGTTAAAAAATTGAGTTATTTTTATATATTTTGCCCCCTTTACATACAGCTCTAAACCTACTTTCACTTTCCGCGGTTATGGAGTAGCCTATGTGTCTTAGAAATGATAACAAAATAGATATTCCGTACTTTCAATGCCAAGCTCACAGGTTAAACATTTTCATAGAGACAGCTTGTAATGCTAGCGCGCTTACCCGAGAGTTTTTTGACACTCATGCTTGAAGCATTGTGTTTTTTTCCGGGTAGCACGAAACGACATTTAAGCTTGCAGAAAGAGCTGGATAAAATTGAAAATTCACTTCAACTTAAGAATTTATAAAAAACTGCGCGAGCCGAATCGGTGAGAGTTGTTTCTACGTCTTTTGAAGAGATAGTCATAGCATTGGAAACAATGAAAACCTCATTCGATTCTGAATTTGACAGTAAAACCCGAACTTTTGCGTCAGGCTTGCACAAAGAGATTCTAGACTTTGATTTTATCTGCGACATGCACTTTACCAAAAACATCATGTTCAAAATTAAGAACGTAACCGAGCTTTCAGAAGCGGAGGAGCTGAATGTAGTAGACGCGATTCAGCTGATTCAGAGCGCTTTGAAGTCTTTTGAAGATATCAACGACGATGGAAAGATGAACGCTTTGATAAAGAGTGCATCGTCATTTGCGAAAAGTATGCAAGTAAATGCGGAGGAAGACTTCTTAAAGCACCACAGGACCCGGCGACTTGCAAAGAAGTATGACGCGCACGCTGAAACGACAGCAGAAATGTCTTTCCTTGCATTCTACAGAAAGGAGTTCCGAATACTTGTGGTTGTATTTACTACAAGCGTGCAAGACAATCTCACAAAACTAATTTGTTTACTAGAGCCATTCCACATAATTTTCAAGATACCCGCTGACAGAAAAAACTGCACCATCGACCGCGTCCGATCTATAAAGCAATCACACCCGAAAATCATCCTTTAAGATGAAGAGCTTGTGCTGGCTGAGCTGGAAATCCTGCTTGATGCCAGTAAACAGTGCTCATCTTTTATAGAAATCACAAACGTTGCTGTTAAATTAAGAGGATTAGCCTATGTGGTTATCAACTGATTTTAACATCCCCAGTGTCTTCTGCTTCTTCCGAACGGTCCTTCAGCAAGTTGAAGCCCATTTTCAATCATTTGCGGACATCGATAGGTGACGACCGCTTAGACTCCCTCATGATGTTGTTTTCAACGAAAGATAAGGTCGACGACATTGAAATTACGGAGATTGTGGAGAAGTGGTCCTTGTTAAAACATCGTAGAGTAGGGATTTAGAAAGATAACTAGAGTTTTTGTTTTTATTCTTGTAATATTTAAACACTTATTTTGTTCATTTATCAAATTTTCCTGCTATTCAAAATTCTGGAACTAATAAAATACATTTTAAATGGAAGCCGTTAATTAAGTATATTTGCCTCGTGTATCGTTTGCTACAGCCGCCACCCTCCCCCCCCCCCCCCCCCTCTGCCTCCCGTTGCTCAGTTTTTAAGCGTATAGTCGACAGTGTTAAATAGCCAGTCGGCATTTTTTAAATTCTCACCCCCCCCCCCCCTAGATGTACAAGTTCGAACCGCCCCTGCATGTAGGCTAAATATTTATTCTTCATGTACAGCTTAGGCTAATTTTCAGACGACAGTAATTTGAGAATTGTATCACGACTTTCAGTTTTTCAATTAGTGATTTTAAATGTCCGAGATGGTACCAACCTAACGAAGTATTTTTTATTTGTGGGTTTGTCGGATCTCATGGAGAGTTGTTTATTGGCTATAGATTTGCCATCTGCTGCCGAGTAGGAACATTGTAAATCATAAATCAATTCTTTATTTTTCATGGACCTTTATATTTGCGCAGGGACCATTTCTTTGCCTTGCTCTAAAATATATTTTTGTGGATAGGACTTCTTGAGGAGACGTTAGGACTAAATTGCACTCTGTGTTTTTATTTCAAAAAGGTATATTTTTGTTGTTAAGCTTTTTGCATTTTCCCTCCAAAATAGAGTGGGTTAGGGATTCTTGGTTTACAATTTTCAGAGCAATTTTTATCTGAATGTTTTGATTATTTACAGTAGTTTTGAGTTTCCTTGACCCGATCCCCTGTGAGTAACAGTCTTGTGCCGCAACTATAAGGGCCATTCAAAAAGAAACGAGCCTGAGGCTATAAAATGAAAACCTGTGCCATTCTTTCAAAGGTATTGCCCAGCACTCTTAAAGCACTTGTCCCACTGTGACGCAAGGTAAATGGCCGTCTCGTAAAATTCCTGGGGCTGCGTTGTGAACCAGTACCGAACGTACTGCTTGACGTCGTCGTCCGAGGTCAACCGTTTGCTTCTCAGAGCCTTCTCCAGCTCACAAAAAAATGGCGTAATTGCAGGGAGACAGGTCTGGACTGTATGGAGAATTACTGAAGACCTCCCATTTGAAGTCTGCAAAAGCTCCTTGGCTGTATGGGGTCTTGCATTGTCATTGAGCAGAATGATCCCGCGGGTGAGCTGTCCTGGTCGTTTCGATTTGATCGCTGTGCGAAGGAAGGCCAAGGTTTGGGAGTATCGCTGTGCATTCACCATTGTCCCATGGTGCATTAAGTCCATAGGGACCGCTCCGTCGTCCAAAGGCCAGGGTATTACGATCCTTTCAGCTGTTTTCATTTCATAGCCTCCGGCTCGTTTCGTTTTGAATGGTCTTCATAGTTCAAGTGCATGTCAGAGGTCTTACGTGTTTTGGTGGTGAAGAGACATCATAGAGGTTGGTTTTGGTCATCGACCTTATAGTATCTCTCGGAGCCACTGGGCACAATATTATAGACATTTTTTTAAATCGGATATAATTTATACAGTTTTTTGCATGTTTTAGTGATTGTAATTATATTGTGTTGACCAAATGAAAAGTTCAAATATCAATATCTAAAATTATCCCTACAATATGTGCACATATCTATACTAATATAATCAAAAGGAAGGAAGGAAGATTGTAGTTTTACGTGACCGTGAATCTTGTGATTATGAGCCACGGGACCTCCTTTTTTCGTGGAATCCGAACCACAGGACATGGCATTTCACTTCGAAAATCTCACATGCATTGATCGGGAATCGAACCCGGACCGCCTTGGTGAGAGGCATTCAGCTAGACCGCTGAGCCACCACGCCCCCTACTAATATAATCAAGCTGAAGAGTTTGTTTGTGTGTTTAAACGCGCTAATCTCTGGAACTACCAGTCGGATTCGAAAAATTCTTTTTGTATATGATAGCCAGATTCAAGAGGAATAGTTTAGGCTGTGTAGCATTAGGCTACACCTCTCAGGTAACATTAAAGATTGATTTTTGTTCAGTAAGCCGGTAGAACAAACGCTCCCGAACAGCTTCAATAATACCTAAGTCTATTGTTGCCTGGCAATTCGGGCTGCATCACGTCGCCCCTATCAGTGTTCTGGTGGAGAATTGCGAGCTGCTTATAACTTTCAGTCACGGGGAGTAATTAGTGCATAAAGATTTCTGAGGCCTCTTAAAACAGTTATCATCATGACAATAGTATGGCTTTGTATAAGGGCGATGGTGTTGGTGCAGTGTACTGAGGTTATCAGCTGCAATAAGCGTTGGTGCTTTCCGATCCTTATCCTTGAGCGCTCCAGTTCTGTAGTAGTATTCATTATCATCCATAAAACAAATAAATCCAGCGGGCGAAGCCGGGCACTACTGCTAGTATTAATATATACCGGTACCCTTCACTCTTACAATACGTTGTCCGCATTATCTTGACTGCTCCTGCCATCAACTTACCGTTTCCTTCAATGTAATTTTTTCTGGTAGAGGCCCGACGATGTCCTCTGGTAAACTGTTCCACTCTTTTTCATCCCTCCCTAAATAGGAAAACTTTCCCCAATTACTCCACCGAGTGAATTTTATCTCGTAGCCTACTCATGGACATGCCTACCTTTATACAACCTATTCAGTCTCCAGTCTCTCCTCTGTATAAGCTGAGTGTGTTCCTCCCAATCTTGACGCCACTCTTCTTTCTGCCGGACATTCTCATCCCAGGTATATCCTGGGCCAGGGGCTAGCGGGCAGCAATAAACGAAAACAAGATGGCGGCTGATTGATCGATTTAGTGAAAAAATCAAAATTGTGGCCGGGGATTCCCTGTCACTTGACCAAGTAGTTGGCCGGTGTAAAACTCAAGGTCATGTGACGTCACGAGTGAACTCCCAGCAGGGGTGGCCAACCTATGGGTGTGAAATTCCCTAAATCCTCTAGATTTTCTCCAGATATGAATTTTGTCGCTAGAATAAACAAAACATGAGTGGTCATCGAGATTTAGTGTCCTCATCAGTGGAATTCCCATCTGCGGTGTCTAACCTAGAAGTGTTAAAAATCCCCTAGATTTTTGAAAGTTGGCGAGAGACTTAAAATTTAGGTCCATGAAAACGATTTTTTAAACCTAAAGGTCATATGATATGACAAGGGGATTTTCCTTAGAGGTGAGTAACCTAGGGCTGTATAAAATCTCTAAATCCACTAGAGTTTTGAAATTTGTTTGGAGATTTAAACTTTTGGTTCTTAGAATAAACAAAATGAGACTGGTGGGAGAGATTTGACCCACAGAGGACGCATGCTCGCTTTCAGACTAGTTGACTGTATGATGTCGCACAAAGACACGTGTCAGGCTGAGAAGAACGAAGAGAGAGAGAGAGCATGTGACAAGTGAAACTTGCTTTAGTCTAAGTTGTTTAACATGAACAAAATGTTTAATACAAACGGTGATTAAATTTATTGAGATTTGAATTTTGGCCACAGAAGAGACTCAGTGTTGGGAATACGAACTTGTGGGTCATGAAATGTGCAGTGTTTATTCACAATTCCTTAAATATTGAGTTTTTGTACTAAATGATTCACAGAATAAACAAAATGACACTCAGTGTCTGGGGGTACCAACCTATGAGCAATTCAATTTTCCAAGATTACTTGAAGGTCAAACTCGATTTTTTTGAATAATAACTTAACGAGAAAGTCAATTCTTGAAATGATAGAATTATCGCCGTCTATAATACTCAAGCCGTGTTGTTGCTAGAATTGGCAACACTGTGGTTAGGCTGTAAGGTATGAAAACAAGCTAAGCTCGTTTGTGGATCTCTGTTGTGCACTTGAACGTTCGCTGCGCTGACCGTTGGGAGTCAGTTGGTGGTTGTTAAGTATTTGAGTTTGTGTTGTCATATTGCTTCTATAACCAAGGTCAGCACATTTTTCCATTCGTAGTGTGATTTAGACATGGCTTCTGCCAGTGGTGGCAGTCTCATGGGATGTCCACCAGACCATCAAGAGAATATTATACCGGTACTTGATAAAATCGTGCCCCTACAAAATATGATTATTGTAACGGACTCCCTTTTATCTCAAAATCATTGTCAAAATGTAAACCAACAAGAGAATGTAACAAAACAAAATAAGACACTACCTACAGTGGTGTACTGGCAAAGTTTTTAGTGTGGGAACGCTAAATACTGACTTACCAATGGGAGGAAGTGGTCTGAGGGGTACCCCCTCCCCCCACCCAGAGAGCGGGGGGTTCGGTTCGGGGGCCCTGTAGCCTATGGAATGGATACAATTATCACAGGGAAAAAGAAAAAATAGAAGATGTAACATGTTTTTATGTATACGTTTACTAACAAAGTCAAACACAAAGATTAAAAACTGAACATATTCAATAAAATTTTATAATGTATTTACAAATAAATGGCAAATGCATCTTCTTCCTCTTTGTCATCAGGTTGGAGGTTGGCTCGTCGAGTTCTAGTGTCATCAGCTGTGCGGTGTCGTCTTAACCATGTCTTGACGTAATTCTCTGGTTTCCATGTCTGGATACTTGGTCCATTCAACTTGATAAACATTAATGCTGATACGTGCTCGATGGTCAGTTTTGACCGTGTTGGCGATATAATAATATTCATGCGACTGAAGCCACGTTCACACTCTGCTGAACTGCAAGGAATAAGCTTTGTGCAGTTTATCAGAGTGTTTAAGTCCTTCGGAATCGTAGTGCTGTTTTCCAGGTAATCTCTGCAGCTGTTCTTAATTTTGTTGGCATTCAACCTAAATCTTGCACAGAGATGTTCAATTTCTTGTTCACCGTATCCAGCATATTTTTCTGGAGGCCAGTTGTTACTTTCAAGTACTTTCAGTTCTGAAAGGAGAGATTCATATTCTTTTTCATAATCATAGTTGTTGGTCCCTGTGGCTGTAGATGGTTCGTTACTGCTTCTTGTTGTGAAAAGTCTCCGTTTAAGGTTGTTGATAACACTTGATAGCAACTGCTGGTCATTAATAGCAGTTAATTTGTTTCTACTTGTTAAGGGAACATCACAAAAATTACCAGTGATTGCAGCTCTTTTGGCCTCAAGGGTCTTAGTTCCAGGTTTCTCTTTAAGGCACTCGAAAAAAGCAATTGACCTTCTTATGAGTTTGTCTGCATAAACAACAGTTGCCTCCCTATTTTGAAGACATTCTGAAACCATTGTTAATTCAGCTAATATGTCATACATTATCGCCAAATCTGACAGAAATTGAGTTGATGTCAAGCGCTTAATCAACCCACCGTACATTGCTTGTTCGGTTGTTGTTCTGTTCTTGTCTTCTTGGGCCTTCTTAAAATGAGAGTACAATGCTTGATATCCATACCAAACGGCCATAACAGTTTTAAATGAACTGGAAACCCATCTCGTACCCAAAATGCGACCAACTTTCTGTAGTTGAAAATCAAGCTCACTAGCACACTCGGCTAGTGTACAGCTTGTCCATAAACATTTGAAAATGGTTAATAGCCCCAACGTCATTGATAGAATCACTTACAGCTAACTCTATCCTATGGTTCATGCAATGCCAAGGGACAATGTTGGGAAACTGTTGTAGTAGCTTTTATACGACGCCAGATTTTTTTTTCCTAACATGACACTAGCGCCATCACAGGCAAATGCAACTAGGTTCTCTTTTAGGTACTCAAGATCAAACCCATATTTTTTCAAACAACCTAAGAGTGCCTCAAAAATAGAATCAGCAGTTTGGTTAGGCAATTCAATTAGGTCTAAGAATAAGACGTTTGGTGGCAAATCTTTGCTGGTTTCACATTTTAAATAAACAATCAAAGTAGATTTATCACTTATGCTTGTAGATTCATCGATCAAAATCGAAATTTTACCTGAAATGCTTTTAACCTGTTGAGTGATTCGTTTTTTTTTTCATTTCATCAGAAATGTGGTCAATGATTTCAGTTGCACTAAATCTAGAGTGTAATCCTACACCAATATCTACACCATTCATTTTCTGAAGTTGCAAAAGTTTAGAATAATCAGAAAAGGGCCTATCATTTTTTGCCAAATAGTAAGCTGATCGAAATACTTTAATTGTAGATTCTAGATTGGAAAGGTTCATTTTATCACAAACGTTTTCAATAGTTTCCTCGTTCGCCTTAGCGGTTATGCTCTCAGCAGTCAAGTGGGCTGATGATTGCTTGTGAAGATATTTTTTTCTTAGGGAAGTAAGTTGGGCAGACTTACTAGACCCATTGAATGTTATTGCAAATGTGCACCATTCTTTAGAAATTGATGTACGTTCCTTTTTAAAAGCACCATGATGAGAAACGTTGCTACATAATGTACAGCCTAATGAACCGTTTTTGCAACCCAACCATGGGAAGGCTTCTTTTTTGCGTTCCCACATATCAATAGTCCATATAGAAGGTCATTCAGATTTATTTTGTACATCATGCTCATGCATATTCGAAGTCGAACTTACAGAAGAATTACTTTCAGTTCCTGCCTGTAAACCACTTTTTTCATCTGAAGACACACGAAGAGAAGTAGAATTTTTCCCTGAGTGAGATACATCTAAATCGTCATTTACTTCTTCACCTTTATCTTCATTTGGTTGCTTAGAAAAGAACGAAATCAGTGTTTTTTTTATTTTTCTTTGACGGCTTCATGTTCAATTGGGATAATTGAGTAATCGCCCTTCAATTCAAGTTCGTCTGAATACTATTAAAATAACACAACTAATTATTAAAGTAATACAGTGCACGATAACCTCACTAACAAACAAAATAAAGAGAACAGTCAAATCAGCGCGTCACCACTTGCCACACGAACGCCAGTAGCGCGACTGCCGAGTGCCGACTGCAGAGGTCAATGACAATGACTTCCCTCCCTCTCTCTGTCGCACGTGAAAGAGGGAGGGGGCTGAACTTGAGCGCCCCGGATACCGGCTAGCACCACGCCGACGACGCGACGGCAAGGTTGCGACAACGAACTACCGAATCTTAATCTAAGTAAACAATTAGAATATTGAAATTCGGGTAGGTACGGTGCCTGGGTGCTGATGCCGCAAATCAATATATGAGGCACTCACACATTTTTTAAGATATTATTTTATTTACTTGCGTAAGTGTTTTTTTTTACTGAATGAAACCAGTGTGGGTACGCCGTTCCCACGCGTTCCCGCTCCACTACACCCCTGATTATCTAGCTCCAATAGATATGTTGACCATCATACCGAACCGTACATCGTTTTCGTACAAGGGACCGACCCACAAAACATTGGGAATTTACAACCTTAGGGTGCCTCCTTTATGAGCATCATATTGCTGGAATTGAAGGAATACAAAAAAGGGTAGGATTAGAGTTCAAGTACAATTCCATAAAGATACGGAAGCCAATTCACTTCTAGGTCATCCGCTGCTCCAAGAAAGGCATTTAACAGCACAACAGGAAGGCAGGCAGTAATCGATGTTCAGACCTCCCAGACTCATTAGGAAGCTAGACAACGATCCATGTTCAGACCTCCCAGACTCATCAGGAAGCTAGACAACGATCGATGTTCAGACCTCCCACACTTATCAGGAAGATAGACAACGATCGATGATTCATACCTCCCAGACTTATCAGGAAGATACACAACGATCGATGTTCAGACCTCCCAGTCTCCATAGGAAGCTAGACAACGATCGATGTTCAGACTCATCAGGAAGCTAGACAACGATCGAGGTTCAGACCTCCCACACTCATCAGGAAGCTAGACAACGATCGATGTTCATACCTCCCAGACTTATCAGGAAGATAGACAACGACCTATGTTCAGATCTCCCAAACTCAACAGAAAGCTAGACAACGATCGATGTTCAGACCTCCCAAACTCAACAGGAAGCTAGACAACGATCGATGTTCATACCTCCCAGACTTATCAGGAAGATAGACAACGACCTATGTTCAGATCTCCCAAACTCAACAGAAAGCTAGACAACGATCGATGTTCAGACCTCCCAAACTCAACAGGAAGCTAGACAACGATCGATGTTCAGACCTCCCAGACTCATCAGGAAGCTAGACAACGATCGATGTTCAGACCTTCCACACCCATCAGGAAGCTTAACAACGATCGATGTTCAGACCTCCCAGACTCATCAGGAAGATAGGCAACGATCGATGTTCAGACCTCCCAGTCTCCACAGGAAGCTAGACAACGATCGATGTTCAGACCTCCGAGACTTAACAGGAGGCTAGACAGCAATCGATGTTCAGACCTCCCAAACTTATCAGGAAGTTAGACAACGATCGATGTTCAGGCCTCCCAGACTCATCAGGAAGCTAGACAACGATCGATGTTCCGACCTCCCAGACTTATCAGGAAGATATACAACGATCGATGTTCAGACCTCCCAGTCTCAACAGGAAGATAGACAACGATCCATGTTCAGACCTCCCAGGCTCATCAGGAAGATAGACAACGATCGATGTTCAGACATCCCAGACTTATCAGGAATCTAGACAACGATCAATGTTCAGTCCTCCCAGTCTCAACAGGAAGGTAGCAATCAATGTTTAGACCTCCTAGTCTCATGAGGAAGATAACGATCGATGTTCAGGCCTCCCAGACTCATCAGGAAGATAGACAACGATCGATGTTCCGGCCTCCCTGACTTATCAAGAATATATACAACGATCGATGTTCAGACCTCCCAGTCTCATCAGGAAGCTAGACAACGATCGATGTTCAGACCTCCCAGTCTCATCAGGAAGCTAGACAACGATCGATGTTCAGACCTCCCAGTCTCAACAGGAAGCTAGACAACGATCGATGTTCAGACCCCCCAGACTCATCAGGAAGATAGACAACGATCAATGTTCAGACATCCCAGACTTATCAGGAATCTAGACAACGATCGATGTTCAGTCCTCCCAGTCTCAACAGGAAGGTAGCAATCAATGTTTAGACCTCCTAGTCTCATGAGGAAGCTAGACAACGATCGATGTTCAGGCCTCCCAGACTCATCAAGAAGCTAGACAACAATCGATGTTCAGGCCTCCCAGACTCATCAAGAAGCTAGACAACAATCGATGTTCAGACCCCCCAGTCTCAGCAGGAAGCTAGACAACAATCAAGGTTTCTGTTGCACAACTGTTGTGTTTCTATGCTACGTTTCCACGTTATCTATCTCCAGAAGAGTACTCACCAGTCAGGTCGGTGACCACTGTTGTTGTGCCACAGCTTGATGGAGGTCAGGTTTCCTAGGCACCTCCAGGTGAGGATCACGAACCAGTCTGAATAACCAGTTTGGAGAACCTTCCTTTCGTAAAACTTCAGAAGGTGGCACTGTCAACATATAGGACTTGTCATACTCAAGTATCTGATAATAAGCTCAAGGTATCTTTGAATCCCCGAAGAGTTTTGAAATCACATCAAAATGAACATTAAAATGGGTTATTAAAAGAATAGAATAAAGATTCAGTTAAATGTAACTTATCCATGTAATCATGAAAATAGAGGCATTTACAGCATTGAAACACCTGGTTTAGTTGGAATTGTTGCATAGCTTCCCTTGGAGGGTCATATCTGTCGAGTAAGACTTGAAGGTGTGCTACGGTTGGAATATGGCATATCTTACCTTGGAGGGTGATATCCGTTGAGTAAGACTTGAAGGTGTGGTACGGTTGGAATGTGGCGTATCTTACCTTGGAGGGTCATATCTGTTGAGTAAGACTTGAAGGTGTGCTACGTTTGGAATATGGCATAGCTTCCCCTGGAGGGTCATATCCGTTGAGTAGGACGTGAAGGTGTGGTGTGGTTGGAGTGTGACATAGTTTACCTTAAAGCGCTATATCTGTTGAGTAAGACTTGAAGGTGGTTGGAATATGGCATAGCTTCCCTTGGAGGGTCATATCTGTCGAGTAAGACTTGAAGGTGTGCAGTGGTTGGATTATGGCATAGCTTACCATCGAGGGTCGTATCTGTCGAGTAAGACTTGAAGGTATGCAGTGGTTTGAATATGGCATAGCTTACCTTGGAGGGTCACATCTGTTGAGTAAAACTTGAAGGTGTGCAGTGGTTGGAATATGGCATAGCTTCCCTTGGAGGGTCATATCTGTTGAGTAAGACTTGAAGGTGTGCAGTGGTTGGAATATGTCATAGCTTACCTTGGAGGGTCACATCTGTTGTGTAAAACTTGAAGGTGTGCAGTGGTTGGAATATGGCATAGCTTCCCTTGGAGGGTCATATCCGTTGAGTAGGACGTGAAGGTGTGCAGTGGTTGGAATATGGCATAGCTTACCTTGGAGGGTCACATCTGTTGAGTAAAACTTGAAGGTGTGCAGTGGTTGGAATATGGCATAGCTTACCTTGGAGGGTCACATCTGTTGAGTAAAACTTGAAGGTGTGCAGTGGTTGGAATATGGCATAGCTTCCCTTGGAGGGTCAAATCTGTTGAGTAAGACTTGAAGGTGTGCAGTGGTTGGAATATGGCATAGCTTCCCCTGGAGGGTCATATCTGTTGAGTAAGACTTGAAGGTGTGCAGTGGTTGGAGTGAAACCAGTGGCGTATCCTTGGAGAGGGGTGGGGGCAGGGGGTAGGAGGGGGGATATTACTGGGGGCTTAGAACCCCCTTATGGAAAATCGACATGGTTGTGCATTGTGTCTGCTTCACCACCGGCTGGCTGCTTGGTGGAGTACTGTTTTAGTCTTTCGGCTTGACTCCCATTTGGGGCTACATACGTCTTTTTGGCAACGTATAACCCCAATCACCAACTCAGCTCATTTTTTCTACCACGCGACTACAATGCTGTCACGCCATTAGCAAGCATGTGCGGACTGCGTTGTGTTGCTGGATTAATGTTAGTATTGTGAAAAGCGAGATCTCTAATTTAACATAGCCCATGTTTTACAAGATGAGATATGTGCAGTACAATCAACTGTTCAAATATTAGAAGCCAATGCAGTGTTGCCTAAATATAGGGTCGTTTCTCAGTCCGCCAACACGAGTGTACCTAATTAGATTGGGCGGGGATTAGCAATTAATTTCCTAGTGCTTGAAGTAAATAATGAATTATTTATACACTTGTGTGAGAGTGTTTTATTGTGTAAATAATTCTTGTATTATGAATTGCACAATTACTACACTTGGAAATTAATCATTACTCCTCGCCCAATCTAATTGGGATGTATTAGTTTTGACCTCAGCCTGTTTGCCATCTCTTGATGAATGCAGTGCATTTGTATTTGTCTGTTGGCACAGGCTAGAGTAAAATGAGGCTTTTCACCGATGTCTCAGTCTCACTCATGGCTGTGATTATATGGAAGCTGCTGAGGTATGGGTGGTGCTTAATAATGACATTCAGGGCACAGCCAGTGCCTGCGGATGTTGTGAAAGGTTCTACTCATAGGGTAAGTACTGCTGTTCTGACTCGGTGAGGAAAGCAATGGCAAACTACCTCACTCCTCACCTTGCCTAGTACGTCTCAATATAGCGCTGCCTTGGGTTTTTGTGGGTATCTACCCACATAACCTAACGGCGGTACTTTTTGAGGATCCAACCAGCCTTCCGGCTGACTACCTAACAGACAGTTTTGACCGACTGAAAAGGGATTCTATTAATATAGACTACAAATAATGAGAAGAAGACCCCCGAGTTAGGTTTCTAAAGAACCCCGAAAGGTACTGTATGACTTGAGCTATGGATTTAAGGCTACAAATATAAATCTTTTCAAACAAACAACGGAACTAGGTCTTGAACTGATAATAAATCAGATGAATCCCTCAGTAGGATTTTGAAAATTAAGACATAGCCTTCATAAGCAAAGTTAAATAATGTCGTCATCTCAAACACGTGCCGATATATTAATTTTCAGGTGTAGAAAATGGCTTGTTAATAGATAGAGGGCTGATTTAATGTTTAAAGATGAGGACTATTTGTACACTAGTGTCCAAAAGTTAAGCATAATCACTAAATGAGGCCATACCGCCCGATAGGAATGTCAGACGGATTGCTGAACAAACGGAAGCTGAATCACACAGCATGTGTCACACAGGAAGGTTCTGATAGCTAAAGTACACCTTTGACAACAACACTAACAAAACTTGGCAATGTCTTCCACAACAAAATATGCTGTTAATAGGGTGTATGGTCACCCCTGACGGCCACACATGCTTTGCAGCGACGTGCCATGCTCTCTATGGTCCAAGAGCTCTTGTGGCCAGTCGATCCCATTCCTCCGAAAGGACAATGCGAAGGTCTTGGAGGGTCTTTGGTGGAGGCTGACGGATGCAATTCGCCTCACCAATGCATCCCAGGCATGTTCTATAGGATTCAGATCCGCAGACCTCACTGGCCAGTCCATGCGATGAATGTCTTCCCCAGCCAGAAATTCATCCACCAGAGCAGCGCGGTACGGCCGGGCATTATCGTCCATTAAGAGGAAGTCTGGACCAACCGCAACTGTGTCGAACATGTGGTCTCAGTACCTCATCCCTGTATCTCCGAGCGTTCACAGTGTTCCTCGGACCACCCATGAAGATGTGCAGGTCCGTACGGCCATTCAACATGATGCCACCCCACACCATGACGCCACCATCACCACCACCATACTGGACCCGTTCCACGATGTTCCTGAGGTTGTATCGGCTACCCGGTTCTCTCCAGATTAATGTGCGACGGAAATCGTTCTGCAAACTGAAGCGGGATTCATCAGTGAAGAGCACATGTCTCAATTCATTCATTCATGGTCCAGTTTCGACGTTCACGACTCCACAGTAAACGGGCCCGTCTCTGTGTTGGAGTGAGCTGGACGCACACCGCTGGACGTCTGGCAAACAACCCTGCTGTTCTGAGTCTCTGGTACACAGTTTGCCGGGAATCGGCAACCCCAGAGACGGCTGCAAGCTCCGCCGACAATTGTCTTGCAGGTGCACACCGATTTCGTCGGGCGGTTAAGGCCAGATATTGGTCCTACTGTGGGGTGGTTACTCTTGGTTGACCTGGTACTGGCCTACGACTAACATCTCATGTGTCTCGAAATCGTCTCCAAAGCCTGGAAATGACACTTTGTGGCACATTCAAGGATACGGGGACTTCGGTCTGTGTCTGGCCTGCTTCCAGGTGGCCGAGTATTCTACCCTGCAAAACGGGGTCCAAATGGCGGCTGTCATGTTTACCACAAGGCTACACTCCGCACACTATAACAGGGCAAACACGACTGAGGGAATATGGGACGCAGGCACTGACTGTGTTTACGTTGCGGTTACGCCGCTATTCAAAGCAGGGAATACTCCTTTCCTATACAGAGCGAACACGTAAGGTTGGTAGGTGCATATGTCGTGTTATTTTCGGTCTATTTCCTGTTGCCCTGCTTATTCGTAACTTATTCTTCAAGTTTGGACACTAGTGTACAATAATACAACATTATGCCCGAATAATTTTGAAGCAAGCCAATTTATGTCGGCAGGAGAATGCTCACAAACTTAGATGTGGTACATTGTTTGTTAATTCTCTTTATAATACTTGGTCTCTCACATGACTGATGTGAAGGTACACAATTGTTTTTGCTAAAATTAGTGTTGTTAAATTGACATTGTACACTGACCGGCACGAAAAACGCAACACTTCAATTTCTTACAAAAACTGAAATTTATTTCAAATTTATGACACTTTTATAACACTAATCTACCATATGATGATGAAATATTGTAGTACGGTCCCATGTAGGTGTCTAACAATGGAAAATAAAAGATGATGATTATACACATATTTAAAAATTAAGCCAATGATGCACACTTCAAGGAAAGAGCACTAAAAGAGCGGAAAATTTTGAGTAAGGTCCTAAAGGTCCTCACTTCTGTTTTGATTTTATACACTTCACACATTACTTCACAGACCTCGGAGATGATCTCGGAGACCTCTGTTCGCATCTTTAAAAGCGTGTTTTGCCACCTCTTGTACCAATGACGGCATTCAACCTTTCAGGGATGCTCCTGATTAATGCTGTAATGTCCTGTTGAGGAATCATCTCCTATTCTTCCAGGAGGGCATTCCGTAGATCCTGTAGGGTCTCTGGATAGCACTGGCGGGCTCTTCTCCCCAGCCGGTCCCAAACGTGCTCAAGAGGATTCAAATCAGGGCTTCGAGCAGGCCAAGCCATAGCATGAATCCCTGCTTCACCCAAGAACTTTCGCAACATGTGGGCGTGCATTGTCTTGCATTAGTGTGAAATCATCACCAATAAATGGAGCGAAAGGCACAACATGCTCCAGAAGGATTTCCTCCACATACCGATGTGCAGTGAGGCTCCCATTCTCCACGAAGACCAAATCCGTCCTTGCAGCCATACTGATTCCTGCTCACACCATCACACAACCACCCTGAAATGGCGTCCTGGATGAGAATGTGCAAGGGGAATACCTTTCCTCTGGCCTTCTACAGACCCTCTCTCTTCCGTCAGGTGATCGGAGGCCAAACCGCGACTCATCGGCGAACAACACTTGTTCCCATTGTTGTACTGTCCAGCCATGATGTTCCCTTGCAAAACGTAGTCGAGCTGTGCGATGTTCTCTGGTAGGTTCTGGGTCTGTAACTAGTCTTCTGGATTGAAGATTGGCTTCTTCCAATCTTCTTCGGACGGTTCTCTCACTAGCATCGACCCCTCGAACTTGGTGGAGTCGATTTCGTGCTTCAATGGCGGTGGAGTGACGGTCGTGAAGAACTTGAAGTTGTGAGAAGCGGACATCTCTCTTCGATTTTGTTCTTCTCGGGCCTGATCCTGGTCTCCTTGCAAAGCCTCCAGTTTCCCTGTACCTTCGTACGGTTCTGGAAATCGTGGAAGCTGTAATCCTCAACACTTCTGCAATGTAATGCATGTTGCGACCTTCTTCCACCAAAGCAACAACTTTTGCAGCTTGTTCAGGGCTTATGGGCATGTTTGCTCCAGAAAGCTAATTACAACAATCACAGAAAGATCCCACAAACACATGTGATTGAAAAGGGAACAATTGAAAGTACAATACTAAGCGCTCTAAAAGCGGGAACACATTATTGGGTTACATCCAGTGATGTGTTTTCCAGGTTGCGCGGGAAAAATCAACTGAGGCTAGTGCAATCAACAATCAACACTCCATTGTTTGCTTGCAAAGCAACACCAATAACATACCCCGTCTAAAAAAATAGGTTAAAGTGCTCACTATGATTAAATAGATAAATTACACAATAATTTCACATCCTTTATTGGGTGTTGCGTTTTTCGTGCCGGTCAGTGTATTATAATGAAGCAAAGGCATTAACCGTGATTGGATAATGTGTTTAAGAAACGTATAAACTTTCGTATTAATTGAGTTTACTAATAATAAGGTGTCTCTTGGTTAACTGGAAAAAGCAGAGACTCGTGCTATGGCTTAGTCTGCTCAAAGCCTTGATTTGAATCCTATTGAGCACGTTTTGGACCGGCTGGGGGAGAAGAATTCGTCAGCACTATCCGGGACCTACGGAACGCCCTCCTGAAAAAATGGGAGATGATTCCTCAACAGGACATTGCAACATTAATGAGGTGCATGCCTGAAAGGTTGAATGCCGTTATTGGTGCTAGAGGTGCCAATATACACGTTTGAAGATGTGAACAGAAGTCTCCGAGGTCTGTGAAGTAAAGTGTGAAGTGTATTAGGCCTATACCATTATGAGCTTACTCAAAAACATTCCTTGATGTGTTCATCTCTGGAATAATTTGTTAAATTTGTTTATAATCGTCTTTTTTTTTCATTGTTAGACACCTACATGGGACCGTACTACAATATTTCATCATCATATAGTGGATTAGTGTCATAAAAGTGTTATAAATTTAAAATAAATTTCAGTTTTTGTAAGAAATTAAAGTGTTGCGTTTTCCATGACGGTCAATGTCGTTTTCCTTAACAAACTCATAGTAAGTTTAAATTGTGTATTTCGCCTTTAATTAGCCTCTCTCTAGCTAGGCCTGTTGAAGTTAAAAGTTAATTTAGTTTTTCAGGGAACATTTGATCTCAGTAAAAATGATAGGTCATTCTTGGAAAAAGTTAATCTATGGTTGAAAAAATGCTGGCGCTTGAGTTCTTCTCCTAAGCCGCCATTTCAAACCCCTCGAAACATTTAGGATATTTTAGACCCTTATAGCAACCTTCTCTGGGACTATGTTTCATGTTTCTAAGATGTCTGGAAATCCTTAATTCATGTTTATTTTCAGAATTTACCTACACTTCGCTCCACCTCGACCGTGAAAACCCTCTCGAGCTTATAAGTTTGGCCACTCGTAGCGTGGCGCTGCACTTCTCGCCCCAGCGCATGGAGTCTATAGAAATCGCATCACACTGTTCAACTTGTACTTGGTGAAAGAGTCAATTGTTATCGTCAAATGGCAACGGAAGAGTTGGCCTTGACTGCAGTGCTGAGGGAAGCTATTGCTCCATGGGCTAGCTTGTGGCCCCATCGCAGGTTGACAAAAGCACCCTCCATATCCTATGCAGCTCATAGAAACGTGCTGTGCTGCCACCAACATGGCATGTTCTTCAGTCGAGTGTTTCAGAATTCCGATTCCACACGTCTAGGGGTTGTATGAGGAACCCATTCCCAGAAACGTACCACTGATGATATGGTGGAAAACATTCAAGGGAAAGTGGCCACCACGATCACTAGATTTAACACCTCTCGACTTCATGTTGGGCCACAAGAAGAGTCTTGTTTATGAGACACCTGTAGCATCTTGCACGAGTTATGGCTGCAGTGGAAGCAAGATGGATGTCTCCCTCTCCCTGTCGTTGTGTATTTTAACACATGATGCCAGGATTTTTGATGCAGTTTCTCCAGGTATTACTGGAAAAAGCTACTAAACCTCTGATAAAATAAGTATCATAAACTACAATATCTGTGTAACACATTCACTTTTTACCACAGATATGTATTTATGCCCATAATACCATAAAATGAATCAACAAGTTTCCGCTCGATGTTGGAATTAGTGGATTAGCTGGATTACCTTCGCTTGGTATTGCGGATAAAGTCTGCCCCACTTGCGTAACACGTAATATGACATCCAGTTATTCGTTGAAGTGATTCAGCACACGTCTGATGTTTTTGAACGTGTGTAACAGAACATTCTTCGCACATACAGTACTCGGTGTGCAGGGTCGTCTCATCGATCATCTAGGTGACCACCACATGGTATTATTAGCATAGGCATATTCTTTCATTTTTGTGCACCTCTTTTCTTTTTTAACGAAAATTGTATCAAAATACTGTAATTTCTTCTTCTTCTTCTTTTGAGACCACATAGGATGACTTTAACCAACCATTAGTTCGTCGACTTGTAGGAACTGTACGAGCCTTGCGGCCCTCCCAGTACTTCTTCATGCGTATTGATCGTCTTACCCTTTCTTGGGCGGAAAATATTCTTGTTGGAATTTTCTATTTTGTGCGTGGAAAATGAAAAGTCATATTGTTAAGTGCTGTAGTTAAAGTTTTCTTATTTGCAGCATCTTCTGTTGTTAGGCCAATTTCTTTTAAGTCCTCTCTATTTTCTTTTAACCATCGGCATACAGTTGTGTTTTGTGAAGCAATTTATTAATCCCATATTTTTTTCAGGTTTTATTTCTTCGCATGTCCCAGCAATTGGGATTACAGTATATTGTAAATAAGGCAACACTGAGCTCTCTATGTTACATGCAACAACTTCAATCTTGTCATCAATATAGCCGTGGCGGTTCAGGAGTGACGCGCTGATATACGCGACACAAATTAAAGAGAATAACTCGTATGCTTCCACGAACACATCGTCCATACTGTTTTCTTTTAGGTATTTCACTAATGTATTTTTGTATCTCTTATCTTGGAATATCAAAATGTAAAACATAATGCACACACAACACGTTGCTATCTAATATACGAACTGCACAGTAACTGTTATAGTACAAGATTGCTTGAAATGAGAGCAATGTGGATGAGCAATCACTGGTGAAAGACGACTAGTTTGCTGGTTGAATTCGCATCACGGAACTCCTGTTGCCATGGTTACCGCTGACTTCCGTTCCCCCTCCGGCCTTACTCAATCATCAAGGCAGAGACGTTCTTGCCAGCACATTCCTGTCGCATCAGGCTAGTTGAGCAACGCGGTGGTAGATTCGCCACCGCGCCACCGTGCCGTGTCGTTTAAAGGTCGATGTTCATGCCTTAATTGGTAATATCTAATGCAGTAATAAAAATCATGTTTAAAAATCCTAATTAATGTCAAAATATTCCTTTTTAAATCATTACTTATTTTGTAATAAAGCAGGTGACGCGGCGATTGAGAACCGCCACTGAAATGTAGCAACAAACTGGGTTCCTCTTGTAAATGTCACTAGACATTTGCAATAGGAATTCTGAAGCACCTTGTATATGGAGCCCCAATTATATTGTGCTGACAGACTCAAGAACATTCTCATAGAATCAACACTAAATAACCGGGTGAGTTAGCCGTGGTCGTTACAGCGTGGCTGCAGGCAGTCGCTCACATCCGGGAGGCGAGGAGGTTCGAATCCCCCCCGCCGGCAACCTTCAAGATGGTCTTCTGTGGTTTCCCATCTTCTTTCCAGGCAAATGCCGGGGTTGGTCCCTAACTATAGGCCACAGCCGCTACCTTCCAACTCCTCGCCCTTGCACTCAAACTTTCCTCCCCAGACAACACTCCACACGCGACGGTACTTGTAGCTCACCCCATGGGTGTCCAATTAGAAGCAGCTACAAACTGGCGAGCCGAACATGTCCTCGGACACTCCCGGCACTACAAGCCATACGCTAAAAAAAGCACTAAATAAATGGCTTCCAAGTTCTTGATTAGGCAAATTGCACAGTGTAATTCTAACAGAATTCACAAAAATGACTTCACTTTTGAGCAATAGTAAATAAGATGAGGTTGTACCCTGCTGTTGCCCAGTTCACCTCTCAGCTGGATGCCCGCCGTGGAGGTGGTGCCAGCGCCTAGCCTCAGGCCAGTGCAGACAGTCACCAGATAGGGGTAACGATGACAGCGGACATTATCTTGCAGCACGAACACATCCCTCTGCAATAACACCACAGTATCTTGTAGCATATGGAAATAAGGAGTAGCCTATTATGCGTGAAATTTTTGTTCAAGAATTGGGTTTATAGAAGATCAAGGCACACACATGGATACCATCAAAACTATGCACATCATATAATATAGACTTTTCTATATTCCAGGATACAAACAAAATGTACCAAATTCAGCGTGCAATAGAAATAGATGGAGTTAACAAAGAAGAGTTAGTGTTGCTTTTCCTGGTTAGAAGCCCTACTCTGCCCTATTTGAATATTCTCGAACAGTTGTCACGGCTTGTAGGCCATGATCCAGTCACGATGTTTTCTCCCGACGTTTCACCAAAGTATCTTGGCATCACCTTGGACCGTTCCTTAACCATCAAGAAACACTTGGAAAACACAGGCCAAAAACTCAAATCGTGGAACAATATCATGAAGAAATTGGCTGGCACTTCATGGGGTGCTGATGCTACTGCCCTCTCCATGGTTTATCCTGTGGCAGAGTATTGTGCCCCAGTGTGGCACCGTAGTGCTCATACTAAAAGGATGGATGTTCATCTGAATGAAAGTATGAGGGTCATGACAGGTACACTGAGATCCACCCCAACTCCCTGGTTACACACTATCAGTAACATATCACCTCCAGAGCTATGCTTGGATCATAGAATTTGCTGGACTGGTCGAAGCAGAATCCATCTATTGGCCAGCAGTCCTCAAACGGGAAGACGTCTCGTAGAAGGTAATAATAATGTTATTGGTTTTACGTCCCTTTTAACTACTGTGGCTTTTAGAGACGCCGGGGTGCCGGAATTTTCCCGCGAAGGGGATCTTTAACGTGCCAGTAAATCTACTGCTACGGCTCCCTCGCACCCTCAAACGCCAGCTGACTGCGCCAGGATACGAACCTGCAACCTTGCGCACAGAAAGCAAGAACGTCTCGTAGAAGGGACTGGTGCTCGCTCCTTTTGTTGCTCCTTTTACCTTTAGAGAGATTTTTTTTGATAATTTTGTGTAGAGGTATTTCAATAGACTACTCATGTATACTGTACCTTGTATAAGGTAGCCTATCACATGAGTAAATGAGTGGGATGGCTAGATATTGTAGTACTTTCTGTAAGTCTTGTGCCCTCAAGGGCTCCTTTCACTCTGATCTTAAGGGATTAATTTTTTGCAATTTTTATATTTTTCAGTAAGTTTATAGCTTAGTGTCTCACTTAATGCTTTAATTGATAATGCTTTATTAAGTAGGACGTTTTGTCGTTGGGTTGATCGTACAGTACAGTATATTCGTTGATTGGAATTTTTATTTTAGTCTTTATGACATTCCTAATGATGGGTAGGGAGTACTAATACTTGAGTATGCCTGTTGAGCTGTGATTGTGGATTTTGTTTCAGATACTGATGGTATTGAAGTGTAATCCTAGCATGAAGACATACAGTATATTATGCCTTTGAAAAGTGGGAACCTGGTGCTCTAAGTGAGCTTCTGATGCCCCTTAATTTAATTAATTTTTGTTTTTGTTGTGTTTGTTTTTGCTTCCTATATACAGTTTTATACCCTTTGGGCTAGTGTTCTCTCTGCGGTCCGACTAGACCATCTATCCCCGTATCCCAAATTCCAACCACCTAAACCTATTACAACCCTGGCTCATCAACAATAAAATCCAAGTCAACATCAACAAAACAAAATCAATGATCTTCACCTGGAAACATAACCAACGCATCACACCCCTTAAATTACACAATCAAAACATCCAACTGGCAAACAACTACAAATACCTAGGAATCACACTAGATAAAAGATTAACCCTTCAACTACATAATAAAAACGTAATCCACCAAGCTAAAACCATAATGATTACCCTCTACCCAATAATTCACCCCAAAAGTAAAACCAGCACCAAAAACGTCAAACACATATACACAGCTCTAATAAGACCAATCCTTACTTACGCCTACCCAGCTATTGGCCTCCAACCTAAAACAAACCTACTAAAACTTCAAACCATCCAGAACTGGGCACTAAGAATAGCTCTCAAACTAACCAACCGTATGGATAAAACCACGAAAGACATCCATAAAACTCTAAAAATACCCTACCTACTTGATTACCTCACGCAAACAACAACTACATTCTACAACAAATTAGCCCTAAACAACAACCCGCTAATTAACAGCCTAGGAAACTACGATCCCGATCCAACGGACAAACTTAAACGCCAACCCAAATTCATCCTAATACTTAAAAATTTGCTCCAAAACAATGACATCTAAACCTCCAAAACTAAATCAACAACAACTTCCAAATCAAGATAAAACCACTCCGCTAGCAAAAATTAAACCATAACATCACAACTACCCTGAAAAATCAATCTCACCTCAACAACTATCAATCAGTAGCGAAATCAGGGGATACTCCTCGCGTGGATTACTACTGATTGAGACCCCGGACAGACGAACTACGAACCACGAACGACAAACGATAAGGGCCTCCCCATAGCACATATTAATTATACCAACAAACATAATGCAACTATGGGTGACAAATGCCATTTACACCAGAAGGCAACTTGGCTAACTGATTCAGGTACATCTACCAAAACAGCCTACACTTCTCACTTTGCAAAATTCCACCCGAAATCGGATTAAAAAACCTACAGCTGTGTCGGCCAGCAAACATCCACGAACTACTCCTGTCGGCACTGGATTAGACAGGTCATTTCAAGTTCCTTAATCACACAAAAAATACAATACTTAAAAATTAATACGTCAAAACTAAATTCCACTTACAAAATAACAATACAACCCTAAATCACTAACTTTATCCTCCTCATAACTGACGAGGCGATAAAGTTATATCCCAAAAAGCCAATCCACTTACGAAAGGGTAAAAGGAGCACCTTCAGGAGCACCAGTCCCTCCCACCATCTCATGGGCGCTTGGTCGCGCTTCGCGCTCCCAACGCCCGCTAGCGCGCTTCGCGCGCTAGGAGATGCTACAGCATCAGGACTTGACTTGACTTGACCCGCTCCAGTGTCAGTCTTTACACTACAATAACACTAGTTACATATTCATCACACAATTTTTAACACTATGAGGTGGTAGCTGAGGCTTTTACAATGCAATGCATTGTTATACAACAATGCAAAACCTACTACAGGTCTTTATTTTTTCACTTCTCCAATGCACTACATAACTTCTACCTACTAAAGGTCTGCTACTTTTCCAATTAAATCTACGAAGCTGCTGCTCAAATCAAACAATATACACACTCCAAATTAACACTATTAAACCATGGCGAGCGAATAATAACAACTACAGCATCGGCAGGAGTGTGCACTGGCCAACAATGGCCATCTGGCACATCCTGACCCGAACGAAAGCTGATAAACTCTGCTATTCTCTTTTTAAATTTGCACTGCCCCTAAATAATTAACTGGTTGCTCTGGCAACTAGTAATTAAATTCATAACTTCACTCCTCGCATAACTAAAATCCATTCACGGCAAAAACTCTGGCTATCGGTTACTCATTAAACCATAGCCAGAGTAAATTTACTTAATTCATTTGTATTTTATAATCATCCTTCAAAATTCTCCCCCTCAAACTAGAGTAAAAGGAGCCCGGTTTACGGGCACCAGACTCTACCTCTTCCTGCAGTCACCTTTCAAAGGTGACTTGCATGTCACTGCCCGAGAATAGCTTCATTAGAGAGAGCAGTCACAGTAGTCAGTAAGTCTGAGCCTAGCCACGGTACAGGTCAGACGTCGCTGCCACGAGCTCCGAGATGCCAAATTGATGGTCCATCTTCCACACCGCTTCTACGCCACAGCCATCGAGATTCAAACCAGCCAGTAACCGATACCCATCCTAAAATCCAAGCCAACAATCCGTCCCTTCTAACCGTTACCCATTGTTGCAACAAGCCATTGTCACCAGCCCACCTACCGCGCCATTCCACGTCAAGAAAATCCTATCACCCTCGAGTTACAGTCAAGCTAAACTCTTCCCTCCAACCCTGCAGCAGCCAAATAATTAATTGATTATATTAATTAATTATTTAAACTTTTCCGCCTGAGCGCACATTGTCACGGCTACAACCGATCAACTGTTAACCTTGTGCGACAGGCATTAACTTCTTGGGCGAGCCAACTTCAATAAAAGGGTCTACCACGGTATTTGACCCCTTTTAAACCAAACTACACACTTACATTTACATCTACGCTTACACACAGTTACACACATGGACCCAATGGACCAAGTGGACCACGTGGCTGCGTTTGCCGAATTCGCACAATCGCTGTCGGAGGAAAGCAACCAGTCATGGGACTCTACACAACACTCTGGCCCCGAGCCTGCATCTACACCGCGCCATGGCACCTTCCCGTATTTTGACTACGGAGAGAGGCTATGGTACGAATCCCCTACACGCCGTTCTCCCAAAAGCTCGCTGATTGTAGTCCGCCCTCCGGGCTACAAACAATTGCCCGCTACTCGCGATGCAATAATCAGCGTGCTTACACCTATAGCACACTACATCACGAACATTGAGGAACTGGTAAACCACCAAATCCTAATTACACCTACCAGGGACTACCGCATCAACGCGATTACCAGGGCCCTCCGCAGCCATCCCTACATTCCCCAATACACCTTCATTCCGTACATTCATACCGAAACCTACTCAGCCCAAACGCAAACAGATCAGCCAACCGACTGCGCACCTGAAACACGCCCTAAAGCCACTCAAACCATTCCTACTCCTCCTCCCATGCCCATTTACACCAGCAAGAAACACGCTCAAACAGACACAATCGAACACTTTCACGAACAAACTCAAACACACACGGAGACAGGAGAAAGATGGACACAAGTCTGGACCCAAACGGGCAAAAGAAACAAGAAAAACAAAACAAAAGACACTAAAACAGATCCACCAAGCCCCGTTGAAACAACTACTCAAACAGACTCTCCCCAGCCTGCCTTCAGCACTCACGCCATTGAATCCCCTTCCTCACCTCCCCCTAACACAGTAAATTCTTCCCCAAAAACACGAACACGGGCGAAACGTCGTCCACTACCCAAACAACATTCCACACTCATCTACCAGTGTTTCAACTGCCAAAGACTGGGCCACAACGCTTCAGATTGCCCTCACGAGGCTCGCTGTAACAGGTGTGGTGATCCACATCACCATAAGACCTGTGCGACTCCAATTGACAGTCCTAAGTGCTGCAATTGCAAGGGCAATCATGCAGCGTCATACGGTGGTTGCAGCTACATTAAAAAAGCCATAAGACACAGGCAGTTGGAACACAGACAACGCGCTACTTCCAACCTTCCCTCCCTCATGTCTCTCACAATCCCACAGCCGCCAGTTCTAACACAGAATTCAGCCCTCACTAACATTCTACAGATTCTCACGCAATTAGCTTCCACAACATTTTAACTTCACATCCCTCCATAATACACCATTCCGGGAGCCGTGGCGAAGTCTGCCTGGGGGGTAAGGCCCTGCCAGCCCGCCTGGGGTGACGAACCACGGTCCTCGGAGCAGCAAACACACCAAACTGCACTGGAGCGTATTACGAGATACGAACCAAGTACCTACTAGGAGGCCCAGTCTAGCGGGGCCGATCCCGCCGATTGGCCTACGCTATACTGGCTTCCATACTCTACGTAAACATCAATTCAAACCATCAACAGACTAATTTAACAATAATTAATTGCAATTTCGCATAATTATTACATATAAGTCCACTTAAACTCCATTCAGCCATCAGCCAATCAGATCACTCCTCCAGCCAATCAGCGAGCAGCTACTTAAAAATCAAACTCCCCGCTCCAGTGTCAGTCTTTACACTACAATAACACTATTTACATACTCTTCACACAAATATTAACACTATGAGGTGGTAGCTGAGGCTTTTACCATGTAATACATTGTTATACAACAATGCAAAACCTACTACAGGTCTTTATTTTTCACTTCTCCTAAAGCACTACATAACTTCTACCTACTAAAGGTCTTCTACATTTCCTAATCAAATTACGAAGCTGCTGCTCAAATCAAACAACTATACACACTCCAAAATTTAATCACAGTTAAACCATGGCGAGCGAATTAGTAATCAACAACTACAGCATCGGCAGGAGTGTGCACTGGCCAACATTGGCCGTCAGGCACATCCTGACCCGAACTTAAGCTGGTATAACTCTACTATTCCCTCTCTCATTTTGCACTGCCCCAAAATAGTTAATTGATTGCTTGCAATTAATTAATTAAATTAATATTAATTACCCTAGCACTACTCAAATCCATCGCACTGTAAATACCCTGGCTATCAGTTACTCAATTAAACTATAGCCAGGGGTAAAATACAAATCCATTATTTCATTTATCCACCAATATTTTTCACCCCTTATACTAGAGTAAAAGGAGCCCGGTTCACGGGCACCAGACTCTAGCCCTTCCTGCATTCACCATGCTTGTCACTGCCAGGGAATAGATAGCTTCATTAGAGAGTTGAGTAGTAGTGAGTCCGAGCCTTGCATCTGAACAGGACAGACGTCGCTGCTCCGAGCTCCGCACAAACTGATGCCAAATCGATGATCCATCTTACACGCCGCTACATCATCGAAACCACCGATACCTCAGCCAACCTATAACCCTCTACACATCCCCAAATTCAAGCCAAATATCTCCTTCTCTACCAACCGTTAACCATTGTTACAACCAAGCCATTGTAGTCATTGTCGCTTCCCCACCTACCGCACCAGTCCACGTCAAGAAAATCCTATCACCCTCGAGTTACAGCCAAACAAAACTCTTCCCTCCAACCCTGCAGCAACCAAATAATTAATTAATTTATTAATTAATTATTTAAATCTCTTACTTTCGCCTGCGCGCACACTGTCACGGCTACATCCGATCAACTGTTTAACCTTGTGCGACAGGCATTAACTTCTTGGGCGAGCCAAACTTTTTCCCCAAGGGTCTGTGAAAACATTTGACCCCTTCATTCATTTCCATTAAAACCAGCACTCCAAATCACTCACAACATGGACTCCAACACACTCGCCCTGTGGGACGATTTATGTGCCGTGACTGCAGGACCTTCGAACCCTATATACACCTGCAGTTCACCACCTCCAACACCTTGCCATGGCACCTTTCCAAACTTTGATTTTGGCCAGCCGCTATGGTATGAGTCACCCACTCGCCGGTCCCCCAAGAGCACGCTGATTGTGATCCGCCCACCTCATAATAACACCTACATGAGCTCACTTAGAGGAGCAATAATCAGTGTGCTCACACCTATTGCGAAGTTCATCACTCAGATTGAGGAACTTCGCAATCATCACATAGCCATCACACCTACAAACAACATTCGTCTTAACACAATCAAGAGAGCGCTCTTGAGTCACCCGGCCATTCCCTCATTCACACGGATCCCCTTTCTCGAAACCACATTCGACACAGCTCAATCGCAAACAGAAAACACTCACGAGTACAAACAGGAGGACACAACGACCAAAATCCCTGTTCCGCCACCCTTGCCGCCTACTCTCAAATACTCAAAGGCTTCCCAAACAACACCACCTGAACTCTTCCACGAACAGTCACAAACAGAGCCAGACATTAAGGAAACATGGACCCAAACTCATCTCGCTCACATCAGACCTAAACGTAAACATAAATGCACACAATTCACCAGCCCTAACAGCTATAAAATTATACTCAAGCCTACAGACAGCAAACAAAGTTCAGGTCCAACAATACAAGAACACGAAGGCTCGCAAACATCTCACGACACATCTCCCCCTCAGGCAATTGTCCCTCCATCAGAGAGCGATGCCTCACCTGACAATTTCCCTCCCTTAAACACAGTAAAATCAAAACCCTGTCCAAAAACACGAGCGACTCGTCGCCCTCCTCCCAAACCACACACTACACTCATGATCCAGTGTTTCAACTGCCAGCGATTGGGACATGATGCTGCTAGTTGCCCCCACGAGGCGCGATGCAATCGGTGTGGAGGTAGTCATCACCACGCCGCTTGTAGCGTAGCCAGAGACAAACCTAGGTGCGTCAACTGTGGTGGTGCGCATGCGGCCTCATATCTAGGTTGCAAATACATAAAAACAGCCATAAGGCGGAGGCAGTTGAAACTCAGACAACGCCAACACGCTAACATTCCATCCCTCATGTCCCTCAAAGTCCATCCGCCCCCAACACGTACAAATTCAGCCCTTACACAGCTACTACAGCTCCTCTCCCAACTCTCAGCCATCCCACTTCCATAGACACTCAGCCACAAACCGAACACAGGACTCCGGGATCGCTAGGTACCTGCCTGGGGACTGGGTCCGAACCCGGTCGCCTGGGATGGAGCTTGGCGGACCGGAAAACACAATACAACCCGGACATTTACATATCACAGTTAACAATAACCTAAAACAGTACTCCCCCAACCCAAAATCACTCTCAAAACAATATTACAGGTTACAAGTACACTCAAAGGCTATCTGACAGTTTCCGCAGTCGAACACAGGACCTGTCGGCTCGTGGCGGGCCTGCCTGGGGATTAGGCGAAAGCCTATCCATCGGGGTGGCGCGCCGCGGGCTGGCGGGTCATTCTTAGTTCATACACACCCTAATTTATTTTTCCGAAACCCAAAATTAAATTATTAACTTCGATTATGCTTGAATTTTAACTTTTAACACGTTTCAGAAACACAAAAATTTACATATTCACTTAAAAACAGTTCAGAGACTGCGGAACTCGGATAGCCAATCACAGACCTGGATTACAACGTCCGACTAACTTTTTCAACCAAATACCAATATATCCGAACAAAACCTACTCTACATTATAGCCACACTTCCAAAATACACTTTTCGGACAAAAAATAAAAATTTTTACCATCAGGAACACCAAAAACGGACCAAAACCAATTCACCAATCACAGCACAGTATAGACGCCCGCTCAGCCGGCATATTCGAATACAGCCAATCACAGCCCAGTAAACTCACAGCCCTTACACATCATTCATAAAATCATTAATTCATCATTATTCCCAAATAGCGAGGCTTATATATTACTATTATTTTATTTTTTAAACAAATTAACCTACTACAGGTCTTTTCAACAATTTCATACTATCAAACGCCAACCCACTAGAGGTCTGTCTTCCTTCCTTAAGCTAAAACGTAACTTTTCAAATCATTTGATTATTATTATTATTACTAAGCTGAAGCTATTGCAACGCCGGCCATGGCGCACGTTTTACATATAAAGCCAGAACACCAGGCTAGTAACTTAACAGAGCTGACTGCTATGACAACTGTTTATTCCCCGAAAACTAAAATTAAATTAAATTAACAAATTTTTATTTTATTCCACCTCATACCAAACAATTTCTTTTAAACCATCCCAATCTTATACACGCGCCGACACATCGCTTGCGGCGGTTAAACTATATTTTTAATATTAAACAGTTCTTCAACTCATAAATTAAATTCAAAAATTACGTCCCTAAAATAATATACACCAGGCAGAGTAGCGCATAGACGCAACGGTACCTGGTCCCCTAGCGCCGCTGGTCTGCTCGCTTCGCTCGCAGCCAGCGGCTTCAAAACCGATTAGCAGCAGGCTTCATTAGAGGTCATTCGCAAGCTAGTATCCGAGCAGGTCAGCAGCTTCATCCCAGAGCTCCGAGACGAACGTCAAGCGCCCACGTCAATTGATGAAATCGATGATCCACTCCAGCCTCTAGTACTTCGCTTCATCATCTTGAGCCACCATCTACCACCTCCCACCTTCCCTCCGAGTTCAAGCAACAATACCTTCTAACCGTTATCCCTCCATTGTTATTCCCAGCCAAGCAAACTTATCCTACCTACCAAACCGTCCCCGTCAAGAAAATCCTTTCAGCCCGAGTTACCGCCAAGTTACTCATCCCTCCCCCCCTGCAGCCTAATTAATTAATTAATAAATTAATTAATTAACTAACATCGTCGAAGCCAGATCGTGTATTGTCGCAGCCCCTCTGCTTAATAACTGGTTAACCTTACACGACTGGCTGCTCTTCTTGGACGAGGCCAAATTTATTCCCCTAAATTAAACAAAGGTCTGCCCTCAGCATTTGACCAATAAACTCTATATCTACACCTCTATCTCTCCATCTAAAACAGCTACTCTCACCATGAACACTCGCCGTACTCTGCCCATCCCCGCATTCAATTACACTGAATACCTCTCCTACGCACATCCTACACGTAGAAGTCCGTACTCTAGTATAGTCATGGTCACGCCATCCGAAGATCCCATGGCAAACAGGATGGCTATCATAGAAGTACTCTCAACGATATGGCCAACCATAACCAACATCGAGGAGACAACAAACAACTTCATTGTCATCACCCCAACTCACGACAAGTACATTGACCTGATCAGGAATACACTCTTGTCACACCCTGGCATCCCCCATCACATTCCCATAAACGCAGGATGGAACGACACAGAACCTCCTAACTCAAAACCATTAACCATAACAACGACAGACATCTACTCTACAAACCCTGAGCCTACCAACATAGAGTCGGACCTTAAAATAATCCATCATGAATCGAAAGGCAGAGCTCTTGACATAAAGGAAGCAATCGAGTTACACCTAGCCAAACGAAACAATCCCAACAATCTAAATGAACACACGTTCATGGAGAGCTCACCCCTCTTCACGCTACTAAAAAAACACACCCTGTCGGAAACAAAACACAATTTAGCGACACAGCCAAGCTAGATAAAAAAGGGGGGAAATTAGGGGGTTTTTAATAGGTGAATGTTATCTGGATCAGGTGTACGATGTACTTTTCTTCTGCAATAAACCAAGGCCCATATTCGCGGCAGTATTAAAGGTCCCGGGACGTCCTCATAAGACCGTCAACGCTTAGTTCGAATGGCTTATGCTCCACGCGTGGCGAGGGCTAATCCACGGTCTTTAATAGTTGTAGACCCACCTCATTCAATAACATACATCTTATCTAGGTTGGCAACACCTCACATAAACACATCGCTATCACTCCCCACAGCACTTAGGGACAGGGGGGGAGAAGGCAGGGAAAAACCAGTCGTTAAGATAACCACCGCAGTCGACCGCACAGTGAGTTCCAGTGAGCACGAAAACTGCGAGTAGCTGTAGTACGGAAGACAATCAGATAAGTAGTTAGCCTAAAATTTTATAGTTTAACCATAGTTTACAACCATATAATCTCTCTAAAGTACAATCTCCGGATAGCTATCACCATTTAGCATTTCACCTAACATATATACTGCATTTAGCATACACTGACAGTTGCAGTACCAATACTGCAACTAAATAATTGTACATATTGTAAATATTTTCACCTGTATTTCAAACATAGATTTTGTAGCCTAAGTGTAATGGATCTGATGATGATCGCTTGACGATCGAAACTGGTCACCCTAGTGTTTTATTAATCTCATGTAATTTATTTCAGGATTAGGGCATAACCCATCTCTTTTGGGTACATTCGTGTTGACCGACTGAAAAGCACTAAACTCTTATTTACTAAGGCAACACTGAAAATATGGCTTCAAACACCACAATGTTCACGGCTAGTCAGGCAAATCGTGAAGCCAAGAAATTCAAATCACTCAGGCTTAAACTCATGAATTTAGACAAGTCAATTTGGTTCAACAAAAAATGTATAGAACTAAACCTCATCCCTAAATACGTACCAATTAAAACCGTACCGAACACACCAGCCTCGATCACTTCAACCAAACAAGCCAAAGCGCTGTGGATAAAAAACGAATTAAGATTTGCATACATAAGAAAGCAAAAAATTAACCAACAATTATACGACATTCAATTGCAACTAAGTAATTTCTGGCAAGCAGCCCAATGGGACAGCTTCACCGAGCACCTACATGACACCATCAAAATCAGAGCAACGAGGAAGCATGAAACGCTAGAAAATAAATTAAGAAAACTAGGAGAAACACAGAACCATCAATCTAACGAACAACACACGAATAACAATGAATTCAATTTCCACAGCAGAGTAAACATTAGAACGAACGTAACCTTTCCTCAAGGTGAAATGAATATGTTAGACAAAGGTTTGAAATACAACTGCACAGACGCACACACGAACCACAATATAAAACAGTTAATCACAGATATTGAGATAGCCAGTCACAAGCTCCCAGCAGAAGACAGGGAATTAACCAAAAATCTCGCCACCAACGAAGCCAAAAAAATCCTCAAACGAGAGGGCGATAGCAATAACATTCAAAACAACAAACAACTCAAAGAAATAAAGTCGTTGAAACAAAAAATAAAAGAACATGACTTAATCATCACAAAAGCAGATAAGGGAAACACTACAGTAATTTTGAACAAAACAGAATACATTGAAAAAACAGTCGAATTCCTAAACAACAACGAAATCAAGGAATTAACAAAAGACCCCACCAACAAATTCCAAAAACAAATAAAAAGTGCGCTAAAAGAAACAGAATACATACTGACCAAAGCCGAAAAATCAAAACTAATGAACATGAACCCGAAAATACCGTCATTGAGGGGACAACCAAAAATACACAAAAAGGAATGCCCAATGAGACCAATAGTCAATTGTAGGAATGCCCCTAATTACAAAATCAGCAAAGAGTTACTAAAAATCTTAAAATGCCGTCTTTCCAACGACAAAAACAACTCTGTAAAGAACACAACAGAACTAGTAACAGCATTGAACACCCTACAAATGAAACCTAGCTTCAGGCTAGTATCCTTCGACGTAACTAACATGTACACCAATATTCCGATTATTGAAGCAATCAACACTATCGAAAACAACTTAAAATCCAACAATTCGGTAAAAGAAATTGAAGAGATTGTGAGATTACTGAGGGTCGTTCTCACCCAAAACGTGTTTCAATTCGACAATAAAATATACACACAGAGAGAAGGCCTATCAATGGGATCGCCACTAAGTGGGTTAATCGCTGACATCTTCATCAATGCACTAGAAAATGCGTTCTTAGGAAAGACTTCAACAAAGGGAATAGTAATATGGAAAAGATACGTAGATGATGTAATTTGCATCTACGATACTGAACTAATAAGCGAAGAAACAATTCTCCAATCCATTAATAGCCTTCACCACTCTATCAAATTCACTAAGGAATCCGAAATAGACCGGAAAATACATTATCTCGATATAACTATTGAACGTAAGGACAACGACCTTTCATATTCCATATTCCGAAAAGCAACACAAACCTCGCATGCAATCGACAATCAGTCTAATCACCCCAGTACGCACAAACTAGCGGGTTTCAATTCAATGGTGCACAGGGCTTTAAACATACCCATGTCAAAAGACAACTATAATAAGGAAATAAGAACTATTATGCAAATAGCAAAGGAAAACAACTTCTCGCCAAGCAAAATAAATCAAATTATAGCCAAACATAAAAATAAAGATAAAACGATTCCCAAACCGGACAGTAATGAGAAAAAATTTGCGCGTTTCAACTATGTGAATGCGAATACATATAAAATCACTAACCTATTCAAAAAACAAGGCATAAAGATAGCTTTCACGACGAAAAACACAACCGCTAGGCACCTCCTAAATAGTAATCTAAATAAACGTGACCCGTATTCAAGGTCAGGGGTATATTCTATAACGTGCCAAAACACCGATTGTCAAGCTAATTACATCGGGCAGAGTGGAAGGCGAGTAGACACACGTTATAATGTACATAGGAATGCGATAAGATACGGAACACATTCAGCCGTGTGCGAACGTATGTGTGACGCAGGGCACAGCTTTACCAACATAGAGTCGGACCTTAAAATAATCTATCACGAATCGAAAGGCAGAGCTCTTGACATAAAGGAAGCAATCGAGATACACCTAGCCAAACGAAACAATCCCAACAATCTAAATGAACACACGTTCATGGAGAGCTCACCCTGTCGGAAACAAAACACAATTTAGCGACACAGCCAAGCTAGATAAAAAAGGGGGGAAATTAGGGGGTTTTAATAGGTAAATGTTATCTGGATCAGGTGTACGATGTACTTTTCTTCTGCAATACACCAAGGTCCATATTCGCGGCAGTATTAAAGGTGCCGGGACGTCCTCATAAGACCGTCAACGCTTAGTTCGAATGGGTTATGCTCCACGCGTGGCGAGGGCTAATCCACGGTCTTTAATAGTTGTAGACCCACCTCATTCAATAACATACATCTTATCTAGGTTGGCAACACCTCACATAAACACATCGCTATCACTCCCCACAGCACGTAGGGACAGGGGGGAGAAGGCAGGGAAAAACCAGTCGTTAAGATAACCACCGCAGTCGACCGCACAGTGAGTTCCAGTGAGCACGAAAACTGCGAGTAGCTGTAGTACGGAAGACAATCAGATAAGTAGTTAGCCTAAAATTTTATAGTTTAACCATAGTTTACAACCATATAATCTCTCTAAAGTACAATCTCCGGATAGCTATCACCATTTAGCATTTCACCTACCATATATACTGCATTTAGCATACACTGACAGTTGCAGTACCAATACTGCAACTAAATAATTGTACATATTGTAAATATTTTCACCTGTATTTCAAACATAGATTTTGTAGCCTAAGTGTAATGGATCTGATGATGATCGCTTGACGATCGAAACTGGTCATCCTAGTGTTTTATTAATCTCATGTAATTTATTTCAGGATTAGGGCATAACCCATCTCTTTTGGGTACATTCGTGTTGACCGACTGAAAAGCACTAAACTCTTGTTTACTAAGGCAACACTGAAAATATGGCTTCAAACACCACAACTAATCCATTAACTATAACAATCACAGACATCTACTCTACAAACCCTGAGCCTAACTCTACCACATCAACAGAAGCTGAAGTACAAACAGAACCACAGGAGCTAACAATCACAACACTAGACCAAATCTCACTTTACCCTGAAACAGAATCACCTACATCGAACACTGAACCGCAACCAACAACGCTTACATCTACAAAAACTACTCAAACCTCTCCCAAACACAAGCCCTCACGTAAAACTACAAAAATCCAGTCACCTAGTCGCCCCATCCCTAGACATCATTCATCACTCACTATTCAATGTTTCCACTGCCAGCGCTTCAACCATACTTCATTTGAATGTAAATACGAGGCGAGGTGCAACCGATGCGGTGGTCCCCATAGGCATTCTGAATGCACTGTAGCCAAAGAAAGCCCCACTTGCGTGAATTGTAAGGGTAAGCACGCCGCCTCGTATCATGGTTGTAAGTTCTACAAACAAATCATCAAAAAACAGCAGTTGAGAAACAAACAACAACTCAATAAATCTATCCCCTCACTTCTTTCCCTCGCGCCAACACTTCCGCCAAGTAATTCCAATACTCTAAACCAAATTTTACAGTTACTAATCACACTAACAGCTCAACCAACGCTACAACATTAATAAACTCCATAGGCCAAAAACTGATTCCAAACTAAAAAACAACAACTCTCTGCCATCACAACTTAAAACTACCCAGCTCAGATCGAACACAGGACCGGTCCCACGGATCATTCCCACTTAAATAGCTCAACTACAACTTATCATTCTCACTGTCTGCAACTCCGCGGGGGGCCTGGCTGGGGGTCTGGCCAAGACCAGCCCACTCGTTGTGGCACCCCGTGGGCTGCGGGTTCGACCCCGACCCCTATTACATTTACCCAAATCGAACACAGGACTCTCAACTCCGTGGCGCTCCTGCCCGGGATAGGGCATCAGCCTATTCATCCGTTACGGGGCGCTGCGGGCCGCCTACAATTACCAGATCCCCCCCCCCCCCCCAACAGATCCACTTATAATTAAACTAAATTACTAACTCAATGTTCTTAAATACTCATTTTCATTCTCGCCTAAAAACAAAAATTAGAATATTCACTTACAAATCAGTCCTTAACCAGAGAACTCTACCAGCCAATCACAGGCCCTCATAACAACGTCCGACTAACTTTTTCTCACAAATAACAAATTATCCGTACAAAAACTACTACATACCATTCCTACACCTGCATAATACATAAATCAATCAAAAAATCGCAACACTTTTACTCCGAAATACCTCAAACAGCCCTAAACATATCAACCAATCACAGACCAGCAAACAAGCCCGCTCAACTAACTCATTCAAACGCAACCAATCACTGCACTTCCCTTACGTACTGTACTTAAACACTCAAATATCATGTCTGAGGCTATTATTATTATTAATTTCAACCTAGCAAACCTACTTAAGGTCTTTTTATTTCCTCATCTTCAACGAATCCAACCCACTAGAGGTCTTTCTCCTTCATTTAACTAATAATTACTCTCCAAATCTTATTACAATTACCACTTCATTATTATTATTATTATTATCAGCGAAGTTGCTGCTATCGGCCAGGGAGCGAGCGTGCCGAACAGCTAATACGGCACTAAGTCCAACAAACAAAGTCATTTCAAGTCTCATTTTACTTAAAATTAAATAAATTACTTAAAAATTAACAATAAATTCACCCCCACTTTAATCAAGTCAAAACTTAAAAATAAAAATTTTTCTCCCCTCTATACATTAACGAGGAGACAAAAATTAATACAACCTTTGTGTAACAACTTCAAACAGGCTAAAAGGAGCACCACTCGGAGCACCAGTGCCCGCCACCGACCCATGGGCGCACTAGGGGTCGTTACTGCCCGAGAACTTGACTTGACTTGGCTTCATTAACAACTGAGCCGAATCGGTAACTAGTACTCTCAACACCTTACGAAAGAAACAAATTAAAAAATACCCACTCTAACGAGACAATTCGTCCAAGTGGATGACGCCCAATCCTCACTTAGGAGAATTAAAGCCGGTGTACCGCAAGGTAGTATCATAGCTCCCGCCCTTTTCAACGTCTATATTGCTGATATCCCCAAAACTGACGCTACCAGTCTCCACTTATATGCAGATGACACTGCTATCCCCACCACCTCCTGGAGATGATATAGCGTTAAATCCAACCTGCAAGTCGCTTTAGACACCTTGGAACCCTGGCAAAGGGAATTGAGAATTAAGATTAATGTCAGTAAATGTTCTGCCACGCTGTTTACCAAAAAACGCAAGAGTACCGAAGTCCAGGATCTCAACTTCTTAGGCGAAGTAATCAGATGGCAGTCAGCTACCACGTATCTGGGAATCACGCTTGATCGAGGCCTTACTTTCGCTCAGGAGGTCACACCGTGCGCAAACCTAGCGAAAGCGATCCAAGCGAAGCTCCGGCCCTTACTCAAGTCCCAGAGCGCACTAGATGACACTAGCAGGCTGCTCACATACAGCACAATTGTGCGGCCTGTTATGGAATATGCCAGTCCTGCTTGGGGCTACGCTGCTCCCTCTAGGCCTACTATCAATAAACTTCAGGTCGTTCAGAATCGAGCTCTGCGTACGATATCAGGCGCTCCCTGGTACGTGCGCAACGCCCAACTACACACTGACTATAATCTCCCGACTATTAGTCAGAGAATCCACAATCGGGCAGTAAAACTATATCGAACAGCCGTCGTCGTCGGCCGATACTCGTATCCAACTGGGAGCCCTACCTTTGTCTTTCTATTACCTAGTGCCTGTATCATGGCTTTGATAGCACCCAACTCATATTACAAGCCAGAAAATTGGAGAATTAAACAGTACATGTGAAATTGATGTACTGTAATAAACAGAATATATATATCAACTGGAACTCCTACCTTTGTCTTTCTAATTCCTAGTGCCATGTGTCATAGCTGTGATTGCACCCAACTCATATTACAAGCCAGAAAATTGAAGTATTAAACAGTTCATGTAAATTTGATGTCGTCGTCGTCGGCTGTAACACATACTTCTTCCTGCATAGAGCTTTTCAGACCAGCTTGTGGATGTGTTATCGAACAGCCACACTCAGTACAAACCCACTCATTAACAGATTTGATGATTACCAAGCCAGGGGGAGCTGTCATAAGCGCCCCCGCATTATTATTGAATAATTTCCCTCTTCGCAACAAACTTGTTACTATAGCACACCTTTTCTTCTCAAGGGGACATTCACTTTTCGATTTCACTTCTAATTTTGATCTCTCGTCAGAACTTCTTATCTTTACAGTGGCCTCAAAATAGGATGTTCCGCGTTAGGGGTGGAAGTACAGCCGATGGGGGGGTCCCCCACGCCCTGTCAGCTATGCGTGTACAGTCACATTATTTGACAAGTTGGTCTACCACCATCCCTCCCAGCTTGTTTATTCTGTGGGGCCGTGACATATATTTCACATTTGTGAAGTTCATTTATACAACGTAGAAAACAAGGTATTTGTGTGCATTATGTATCATAACGGAGCCAAGGAGCCAGTAATAAGTTAATAACAGTAACCGGTATTTGAAAAAATACTTTGACTAAGCCGTGGGCTATTTGAAAAGGCTTTTGTTGTTTATTTTAGGGGCTGCGACATCGTTGTCATATAGCCCCGTGTAATTCAGGTGTGTGTGTGGGGGGGATTTGTGAGATAACCTGTGTTATTTTGATAGCTGCACTAGTGTGTGTATTTGCAAATTGGCGGTAGGATTGGGAAGGAGGCAGCCGTGGCCTTAAGTTAAGAACCATCCCAGCATTTTCCTGAGGTAGAAGTGGGAATCCACGGAGAACCACTTCCAGGATGGCCGAGGTGGGAATCGAATCCAGACTTCCGGGGCGAAAGCCAAGAACGATACCCGCTACACCACAAAGCTTTTATGATTAAACAATGAGCATTGTAAATAGGGAATGAAGTATAAGTGCAAATATCACATCACATGTACTGTACACATTATCCCCCAGGGGTTCAAACCCATACAATTTTAGTATTATCACCACAACACAATTTAGGGAAGAAACGACGGAAACCATTATTTACAGTCTGTCCAAAGGCAACTCCTCCACTCCCGATAAATCACCATCTGAATCTCCACTCTCTTCTTCTTCTTCTTATTCGCTACTGTCTTCACCTAACTTAATAATAAAGTTTTCCACGACTTCTTCAATTAGAGGCTGCTGCTTCAGGTACTCTGCTTCATACGTTTTGGCTTTCTCACACTTCTTCATCCAAGACTGTTGTGAGATTTCATCAAACTTCTGTGTTGCCAATGCTCTGACGTCCTCCATTTTGAATGTGGTGTTGTTTGCAGCAATCCAATTTTTTAGTTCGGCCCAGACAAGCTCTATGGGGTTGAGTTCTGGGTGATACGGTAGAACCGTGTGACCATGTTGTTTCAGCAGAGAGTCTATCACATATTCTTTATGCAGTGGTTTATTCAGCCTTACTAACTCAAGTAACTGAACTTATCACCATGTTGTCAGTAAATGGGATGTTATTACACCTTATCCACTCCTGCAGGACAGTCTTTCTGGAGTTGCTTGTGGGACATTTGTTAGATTGAACGTTGTGATACGGGGCGTTATCTATCACAAGCACACTGTTTTTAGGGAGATTAGGGATTGACTTCTCTTCGAGCCACTTGCTGTAATTATTATAATTCATCTCGTTATGGTCATCTCCTGTCGATTGTGACGATTGCCACATTGTCAAACAATTTTCAATAAACCCCATCTCCCCTCCAGCATGTATTACGATGAGTCTTCCTCCTTTAGAAATGGGTGTAAATAAGCCTTCATTCGAGTCATGTGACCACGATTTTGGAATGACGTGGGTAGAATGAATATATGTTTCATCCATATACACCACAGGTCGGCCTTCTGATCTGAATCTTGTGACGTTATGCAGATAATTATACCGTTGAAAAGCGATGTGTTGCCTTTCAACTAGCACATGCCTATTGTTCCAATTTTTCTTCCATTTGTAGCCTAACTCTTTGAGAATGTTCTCAGGCTTGTTTTGCCACCTGGAAACCTTAAATCCTTCACAAGCCTCGCATGCAGTTTAGGTATTGTCGGTACACATTTCTCCGTTAGATAAAAGTTATTGATCACTCTCCTTACAACACCTTTATCAAAACCATCCAGGCCTGTGACCGACTTGTTTTTTTTTTTTTCGTTTTTTATTGGGAGTTTCGAACAGTGGTTCACCTTCATTTCTTTTCCTCTTGGCCTCACGACTTATCCTCGTTAAAGTCATTTTAGAACATCAAACTGCAGCCGACACTCTTTCTCGCACCTTTTTCACATCTATCACACATCCACGTGCTTCATTCTCCTTTTTCATGAATTCCATCACATTATGAATAACCTCACGAGTTTGACTCTTGATAACTTTGCGCGGTAATTTACTACAACTCATCGTAACACAGCAAAACACAACAACAACAACAACAAATAATTCTCGTAAACAAATTAATTTCTTTCCAGTTCACTCAGACACAGAGACAACGATAAACCACTTGGCTCAACAGAATGAGTTACTACTTAGCAGCGGAAACGAACTGTACCGTTAGCTGGCTGCCAACAGTGCTCGTGGCGGGGGACACACTTTGTGTGCGCATGCGCGAACCAGGCAGCTTGCTATCTTGAGGCCACTGTACTATCCTTTCTACATTCTGTTTCTTGCACTCAGGTCACATTCTGAACAATTTGATTTCATGGTAATCACCCAATCCCCCTCATACTCTTGCAGTTGGTCGAATCCCCCTCTGAAAAAGCACTGAAGGCCCTCGGACCGATAGGCTAAAACATTCCGCAGCGAAGCCGGGCTCCTCCAGGTGGGAGGGTCAGATCAGGTCAGGATAATTCAATCTCCACGAAAAAAATTTACTCCCATATCTTCAATATCTTTTTTTGAACTGGGAGTTATAAGAAAACATAAACATCAAACAAAATACAATTAATTTAAAATAAAACTTTCATTAACAAAAGAGGAAAAGGTGCCCCTAAGGGCAGCAGTCTCTTGCTCTTCCTTTATCGCAAAATGCGATACTGACTGTCAGAGAGTACTACTACTTGGCCTTCATATTCCTAAGGGTGGGGATCATTGTACCCTTTCGATTTGATCTTTCTGATTAAAATTGTTGGGGTGTTTTACGATTTCCATAGTTTCCCGTTGCAGCCTGGCGTGACAGTGTGTGGTAGTTGAAAGTATCTCAGTATCCCCGTACTGTATGTCATGGCCGGTCAAGAGAGAGTACTCAGCTTGACCGGGGAAAGGAGCGCCTAGACGCACTGGTACCTGGCACTCAACAGTCAACAGAGTTAGTGATAGAGTTATAGTTATTGTTGTTTTAAGGGGAGGAACTACGAGGTCATCTGCCCCAGAGCCGAACCTCAGTCTACTGCTGACCAAAGGAGGGGGCGTTGGGAGATCGCATCCTGCCTGGACTATGGCCTACAAGCCCAGACAACTAGTACATATTATTATGATGGCGGCTGTGAAAGCCTAAGCTGTTATATTAATGGACTTACTCTCAAGATGTCCTTTTTGTCCTGCCTGCGAGCGCATATCAAGCAGAGAACGATGATGAGCAGTAGTACACACACAAACACCACGATTATCGGATTGTCCACTACCGTGAGGAACAGGCCAATGTCAAGGAAAGGGTTTAACTTGTTGGGTGGAACGAAGATAGAGCCACTGAAGGCCGACAGGTGAGTACAGCGACAGTGGATGCTCTTGGTAGAGGACTCGGGGCCGATCTACAACATAAACAGTGTGGGACGTGTAGTGTCAACTCACTAACCAACTACAAAAGCTCATTCAGTAAATAAGAAATTTGAACGCAAATGGCTCGAAGTTAATGATTCAAAAGCGTTTAACACTTATACGCATCAAATTGAACAAAATGCAACACTATAGAAGTATAATAGACTAAGGGAATAAAACATTATACTTGGTTTAAAAAATCCAAAATGGAATTACTGTTTCCCGAAGGACACAGAAAATTTATTTTTCCGAATGAGCGTGATCAACACTGGCAATTGAATTGAGCTAACCGGATCAATTTTTCAATTTTTTTGAAATTTGATAATGTAAATTATCCAACTTGTTGCAAAATTTATTTAAAAACATCTGTAGGTTAAAAATTGTAAAAACTGTTTTACATAACAGTTATATAGTGCGACAGGTCTCCCCGACTTGAGGACAGAGGACGGAGTTTCCGGCCGCACTCCCAGTTCACCTCGGGGCTGTAGCAACCAAAACTCTGGTGAATCACTCAGGCCATGAACCCACCTGGTTGCTAGAAGTAGCTGGACGCAAGGTGAGCCTACGGACCACAGGACGAGAGTCCTGTTAGCAGGTACTAAAGACCCACGAGGCAAGGCCGTGGGAGTTGAGTTCACTGAAGAGCTCAGTGCAGGACAGTTCACTGAGAAATTGACAGTCGGGACGGAAGAAGTAAGAAGAGTGGACAGTTGAGTCATATTAATATTATATCATCGATAAAAAAATTGATGTTTCCAGTTCAGGAGAGCGTGCGAACTTGAGCCAACCACAGCTTCACTTCCTTTTCCTCTTCTCTTTTCTTCCAAAACCTCTTCATTAATTCACTGTGTTTTTTCTTCCTTCCCTCTGTCCATTTTTTTCCCTATTGTTTCTTTCCTTGAGACTTGTTCATTTATTTTTGTTTCTGATTTTATTTCTGAATTGATTTCTGTCCATAATATCGTCTTCAGAGATTTTGAATCGTTCCAGGTCCTCCTGTGTTTCTCTCATCCAACTGGTCTTTAATTTACTTGTATTAATGATGTTAAAATTTTTCTTAGTGAGTATGTTTTTATCCATCCTCTACAGGTGTCCTCAGAACTGTAGACGTCTTTTCCTAAATTCCTCTGTGATGGTGTCTGTGTTTCCGTCGAGTCCCTTTGTAGGTCGTCTGATCCAAGTTCCGTCTCGGATAACAGCGCCGTGTATCTTTCTAAGAATTTTCCGTTCTTGTTTCTCGATGTCATGAATTCTTGTCATCCGTCCAATTAATGTTGAGGCATAGTATATGTATTATTGTACTGTATATTATTGATTTTTACTACCATGCCTATTGAACACCATCAAGAAAAGGAAAGCAGGTAATCTATGAAGGAATAATTTTGTGAAAAAAAAAAAAAAAAAACAAGGCGACGACCAACACAATCGTATCTCAATAACATTGCCAAGGATATGGAAAGTGACTCGTATGCCCATTTGCTTATGTATTGGTAATGCAGGTTCATAGTAGTATACATTTTTATGCTTTGGATATTGCGTAATCGCGAGGACATATTGCATCATCATGACGTCATCTGATGTGCACGTGCACATGTTAGCGAGGGAAGAGGTCGACCTTTAACCGCTTGAAGCAGATAACCTTTGGCTTATTTATGCGATAGAGATAAAAATTAATGGGTGTTGACGTCATCTGATACCCGTGCAAGTGTGCAGCTGTGCGAGCGATCATGTGACATGTCTGCAGTGTTCGCTTGAGACGTGGTTGACCTTTAACAAGTAGTGTTAACTTGGGGGTTCTCTTGCAAGTCGCGTGTGTGCTTGAATACGTATGGCTATGTTGGGAAAAGGTTTGGTGGTGGGCGAGGACTAGGGTTGAGTGAGGGTTCGTTTAAATGTTATTTTTCCCGCTCTATTTGATGGTGAGGTTATTTCCAAACAGTTGGGGGAGGTGAGTTGAGTTTTCTAAACGTCAAACTCATGTGGTTTTTCCACATGTACTGACGACACTCAAAAAACGTTTCATATTCATTAAGTCCGTTATTATCAGGAAACATTTTCTGCCAACAGGTGCTTACTGCATATGGCAAGGCCTTACACTCCTGGGTTAGTTAGTCAGTCTTTCTTGCTAAGAATGCTCTATATACCCTAGAAAAGGCTATACATGTTAGTTCTGAACACTTAGTGTTAATTGTATATTAAAATTTTATGCACAGCTTATACAAACACGTTTTGCATGCAGTCAAACTTTGTAAGATAGTTACATACAACACGCAAAGTACGTTTCCGCTACCTAGCGGTGGATATGAGCACTCACTGGTGATATCCGAGGTGAGCTAATTTGCTCACACATTTGCTCCCATATTGGCCCCCACATTTGCTCCCATATTTGCTCCCACTTTTGCTCCCACTTTTGCTCCCATATTGGCTCCCACATTTGCTCCCACTTTTTTGCTCCCATATTAATGCCAACTCTTATAATTATAAGCAGCAGCAAAATGTAAATGGAATAATATTTCTGATAATGTTCAAAACAAAAGTCCTAAAGTCTTGGGTTTGAATTCCCAACTATGGTTGTCAGCCAATGAGTTACACTACAGGATACTTTTATTTTTGTGTTGTGTTGCGTGATAATTTGCCGATCCCGCGGTGTAGTGGTTGGTAGACTTTGGTGTTATCCCTGAGGTCTTGGGTTCCAACTCAACTATGCCCAGAATTTAATTTTGATCTGAGAGTTGAAAGGTTAGGTTAGGTGAAGTTAGGTTAGGTAAAGTTAGGTTAGGTGAAGTTATGATAGTTTAGGTTAGGTTAGGTAAAGTTGGGTCAAGTTAGGTTTGGTGAAGTTAGGTTAGGTTAGGTGAAGTTGGGTGACGTTAGGTTAGGTTAGGTGAGGTTAGGATAGGTTAGGATAGGTGAAGTTAGGTTAGGTTAGGCGAGGTTAGGTTAGGTTAGGTTAGGATAGGTGAAGTTAGGTTAGGTGAGGTTAGAGTAGGTTAGGTTATGTTAGGTTACGACTAAGTTTGTTATGTTTAGTTGTTTTAGAAAAACACCACTTTTGCTCTCATATTTGGTTCCTTATTTTCTTTGCACTTTCAATTGTCTTGACTTGTGTATTTACTTTTGCCGGCATATTTGTTGACATATTTGTTAGCATACTTGCTCCCTCTTTTTATATTTGCGTTGCTCCCACATTTCATCCCATATATGCTCCCGCTTTTTGCTTCCCACTTTTTGCTCACAGTTTTTGCTCCCACATTGCTCACACTTTTCCTGACACTTTTTACCCCCACTTTTGCTCCCTCTTTTGCATCTATATATGCTCCCACATTAATCTATTGATGTTATTACCAAGTTGTCTTTACTAGAAATTAGTTTATGCTTGACAGTTGATATGGAAGTATCAGTGACTAGGTATGGTAAGCCTTATGCATACTATAAAGGGGATTCATATATTGTGAAACGAAGCAATAAAAATGGAACTGTTATTTGGCGCTATTCAAAGCAACGATCGAAACAGTGTCGAGGAATGCTTAAGACAAACGAATTGGACATACTTTCTTCAAACAATCATGATTGTAAACTTAATAATCATGCTAGTGTACATGTAAGGAAAACTCAAACCGAAGCAAAAAACCAAGTCCAAGAAAAAAATAGTGCTGCTCAAGATAATATTAACCTCAGGTCTAATACACTACAACGCACTCATGCTGTTAGCGAGTTGTTTAATGAGAAACCTTTAACACCTCCTGTAAAACCCATGATCAGACACACACCCACATCTCAAAAGCCCTCAACTCTATCAGAGACAACATACCCCATCAAGAAATTGGTTGGGGAAGGTGAAAAGGATGGTGATGGTGATGATAATAATAACATAACAATGTTAAAGCACTCTAGCACATCTAAAAATAAGCTTTCAACACTATCAAAGGCAACTCAAACCATTGAACAGACTGTGGACACAGGTGGAAATTATGATGGTAAAAATGACGACGATGATGATCATCATTATGAAGATGATTATAATGATGAGGATGATAATGATGATGATGGTGAAAATGATGAACTGCTTCCCGAGTATTTAAAACCATTCATAAAAAATAGCAAATGGAACGATCCTAATATATTAGTAGAACGTCTACAGCTCTTGCATGCCTGTAAACAGGCTGGTCATATTGGTTATGAGGAAGAGAGAGCTGTTAAAAATAGAAGATGAACTTCGTAAAGCTGGTATTATAGTGTAATTGGTCAACGTAGCAACACCCCCATCCCCTAAAATAATGTTCAGCAAGTGTTATATCAGGGTGTCGAGCGATACGGGAAATACGGAAAATACGGGAATTATACGGGAATTTTAGTGACCCGGGAAAAATACGGGAATTATACGGGAAATTCACACTTGATACGGGAAATCTTAAAAAGTCTCATAATGCCTGACTTCTTAGCCCCCGAACGCTTGGTAGAGTCATCCCGCTCAGTCTTCTATTTCGCCTGCAGACCGCGGTGCCACCCGCAATTTGCGCCACCGATGCAGCGCTAAGCGGGATGACAACCCAGCCAACGTCGAATGCATGCTTTGCCTGGCCGACCGCCGGCCGTACCCTCTCCGCGCAGGGCTACGCGTGCCGCGCTCGTTGCTGACAATGACATACAGGAATCATTCCGCATTTTTATTCACAGAGGAGACCTGGGTTTCTCGACAAGAGCAGCCCTTAAAGAAGCTAACAGCTCAAGATCTCAGAAAATTCCAGACGCGGATGTGCTGCAATTTCGCACCAACTGCCGAGAATTGTACATGTGTATCCTATGGCTGAAAAAAATCAAAGAGAGGTCAACTCTTGCTCACAAGAGACCAGTGCTATTTCCTGCCTAGACCCTATAGGAGTCGCTGAGACTACTAAGTTGGAAGAAGTTAGGATCGTCATTGCCCTGGAAATTCTTTGTGATCAGAAGAATTTGCTTTCTGGCGCAATGGCTGACCGCATCAAGAGCAGCTACTCCGCACTTCTGAGACTGCCCTCCGTTACAGCGCGTTTGAAGCAGGTCGACGGAAAAGAGCCACGGCTCGACATGCTGTGTTGTGAATTAGTGGCTTCAGCACCTTCCTCAGTTCCTGCCATAAACGATCTCACAAGCTTCGTTAAAATGATACTGACTTAGTATCACAACAGTGTAGCTCTAGAGAGAAGGAGTGCATGATCGCCAATCACAAAGAAGCAAGTCTGATTAGCATGCATACTGTTCAGGACGCTGTGATGGCAGCTGGTGGAGTAGAAAAGATAACCGTGAGCAAGAGTTCACACTGCACGAAACTCCTACGCCGTGTTCAAGGAAGCAAAACAGGTGCGAAGCGACGGCTAAAGTGGCAGTCGAAAGAAAAGCCATGTCATTCCACCAGGACGAAGGTACGCTGCTCATGTTGTCTGTAGTTCTACCATGCCTAGAAGGTCAATACCGCAGTTCGATCGCGTCCGCATTGTTACTTTGTGTCAAGAAGGGCTCTCAACAAGGGAAGTTTCCAGGCGTCTCAGAGTGAACCAAAGCGATGTTGTTCGGACCTGGAGGAGGTACAGAGATACAGGAACTGTCGATGACAGGCCTCGCTCAGGCCGCCCAAGGGCTACTACTGTAGTGGATGACCGCTACTTACGGATTGCCGCTCGGAGGAACCCTGACAGCAATGCCACCATGTTGAATAATGCGT